>CM021102.1:822251725-822564904 GCA_007115665.2 Sequoiadendron giganteum
CCTTTGAAAGTCTTACAACTTAGTGATGTTCTAAGCAACTATCTATTCATTGGCCTACACGACCATTTCTTGATGTGTTTTATCTACGGGTAAACATGTCGCCATCTCTGACTCTACGAAGTCCCTTTTACTCAGTTTCCATCATGTGAGAGTTCTTGGGGGATACATTCCTTACAAGTCTGCGAGTCTATAAGTGATGTAGAGCAAGAGGATTCACAACTCAAAATTCCATTTACTTGACAAATTTCATAAAATTATTCATCTCAAACAATGATTAAAGGCCTTCTTATTACATGACAAATTTCATAAAATTATTCATCTCAAACGGTGGAAAATAAACTTATTACATTTTTCCCAAAACTACAAACCCTAGACAGTGTTCAAACCCGCCCTCACCAAAATGATCATAAATTATTCAAATCTTACTGAAATTTGATGAGAATTGAAGAAAATGAAACTATATTCACATATCTAACATTTCCAAAAGTTCTTAGGTCTTTATTTGATCTTTATAATATGTACCATTCTCTGCAACAGCCTACAACTTTTAGATAAAACAATCCCACATGGTTTCCAATGGTAAAATGATCATAACTTTCTCCAAACTCAATGAAAAAACACCAAAATAATTTCAAATGAAAGCTAGTTCATCCTTCTATCAATAAAAATCAATTTAAAGTCTGTAAAAATTCATACAAATCCATACCATGTAAAAGAACAGGGAAGAACATTGGAAATTGCAGAAAAATTCATGCCTTCCTTCATAAATTCTTGCTCAAAACTACCTTCCCCACCCCCATTCGACTTGGATGCCCATTTTTATGCTTGTAAAATCAAGTTATATTCCAACCAACCCAAAACTACCATTTAACAAATTTAAAAAAACTTCTTAAAAAGTTGTCATTTAACAAGAAAAGTTGTCATGACAACTTTTGATAATGTTTTCATTTTTTCAACTAAATGACGCCAAACCTTCATCACTGACTCCAAATGACTTCAAAAATATATAAAATGGCTCATTCAACCTTATTAAAAGATTAAAACACCTAACTTAATGAATTTATACAATATGGCCTCATGGAGGCTTGAAAGCAAATAGGTGCTCCTGCACCAGTAAGGTGCTTTTCTCTATCTCCCTCATGTGAGAGTTCTTTGGGGATACCTTCCTTACAGGTCTGCGAGGCTATAAGGTTCTTTTCTCGATCTCCCTCATGTGAGAGTTCTTGGGGGATACCTTCCTTACAGGTCCATGTGGGTATAAGGTATTTTTCCTAGTTTCCTTCATGTGAGAGTTCTTGAAGGATGCCTCCCTTGCAGAACTGTGAGCCTATAAGGCACTTTCGTACTTCAAATTTGTGGTTCTGCGGAACTCTGAAGTCCTCTCCTGCACTTCTGGGTTCGCCAAACCATTCTCTACTTCCTCGTTGGTTTAGGTATACATCTCTTACTCTATTAATTTTTTACTACTCTATTTTACTAAAGCACTCATCAGTACTCATGCTCGCTAAAGTGTGGGAAAAATGTATGAGCGTGAATTTGCACCCCTAACAAAAATTCCCCTTTCACCCCTTTACACTTTAGAAAACCAAAAGTGAAGGTTTAATTCCACTTAAGCTCATTGCTTGCATTCCACTTGGTGCCCTATTTGTGTGTCAATGGGGGTGTTTCTATTGGGGATGCTCACACGACACACAAAAATTTGTGCGGTGTGCTTACATCCTTGGAAGATTCATTGTGCTTGTGGCTGGAGACTATAGAGACGTTACACTCTCGATTGGAGGTCAAATTCTAATGCCCCTCTTTGGCTGGGCAACCCGAATATGGTCATTTATCATCTTCTCCTTCATATTCTTGACCATTCCATCCATTTTGAGGTTTTGCAAGATCGATTTAAGCACTCTCTCCATTTCCATTCATCCACTTGTAAGATTTGTAGAAAAATTCTTCACTCCATTGCAGCAATTTACCACTTCATCACTCTGATAGTACGAGTGTAAGACAAACACCACAGTAGCAGAGGCTTGATTTCCTCTCATTCACTCCTCCACAAGCCTTGAGTGCTTTGGAGAGAGGTGGTAAGCTCCTCTCATCTCTTCTATGATATTCGCTTGAATAAGCACATACTATTTTGTAGTGTTTCTTGCTTACATAGCTTGTATTTCCCTTCTTTATCGTTATTTCTATCATTAAAAACTTGGTTTTCTATGGAGGTGGAAACACCAAGATGGGGGTCTGATTGAGGCAGGCCCCTAAACAACCCCAACACTTTCCCTCTTTGTTGTGTGTAGGTGGAGAGATCTTGAATCAAGCTGGCGAGAGGATTATTCTATGAAATTATCTTCATCACCCTTGCGGTAATATACTTCTTTTATCATATATGTATTTATATTTCACTTTTCTTAGTCTTGTTATTTACTTCTCGAAACTACTAAACTAGACTGTTAGTCCTTTTTTGGGATTCCAACCTCATCTCTCTAGTTTTTTGTCTGCACGAATGTTAGCGCACCTACGAGATGCCAGCGTGCTGCCCTGTCATCCCAGAACTGCATTTCTATCCTCAGAAAGAGAGCTACTTGAGATGTAGAGTTGACTCTTGAAAGTGATTCATCTAGTCTCCCTTCAGCTTTCGAGATTGCAGAGTGATCAAAGGATGCATAATCCTCATCATTCTCATCCCTTCTATCCTAATCATCCTTTAAACTAAGGTAAGTTAGGGCAACCTTTCCGTTCTTGGCCTTTCATGACCTAGGGCCTTGCAGTGGTTGGTCCCCCTCTCTTATAGCTTCAAATTCACATCTTCTCGCATTCTTTCTTGATGCTCCCTTCTTTCTCAAGCGCCTGCAAAAAATCATCACAACCGACACTTTTGTATTTCTTTTGCAACCACCACCCCATGCAAAAAATACAAAATAACCTCCAATCACATTCATAGAAGCTCAACAACAGATGATTGAACTTTCACCTTCACATAAGCTTTTCCTCCTCACTCATAGCTCTAATAGCAAGTAAAACCATAGAACACCACCCAACAATGCCTTATCAAAAATTACACAAACATTCACTATGATTTTTGAAGTTTTAAATGACAGGTGTTATTACAACCATCACCACTACACAGAAACCATACAACAATTAATGTTGATGTGAACCAGCATTTAATTTCACTGGCCTTCTCTATCCGCACACCAAAAAATCTACCACCTTTTTTTTTCGATCGATAGCCAAGCATCGAAAGGCTTAAAAATTGGGAAGGTTGGCCTTCTCTATTGGCACGCCAAACACTTTTATTAAAAAATTAAAAACATTTGCCACCTTTTTCTGACTAGGAACCCAACGCCGAAAGGGTTAAAACCTAAAAGGCGGATGAAAATTTCGACCAAAGTTCACACATATAGCCTATCGGCTAATTACTAATTGAACCCTAAACTTAACCCTAATTAAAACATAATCATATTTGAAGCCTTTCCCTAAGCTAATGCTAGTCCTAACCCTAATTGAACCCTAATCGTAATCCTCGTTGAGTCCAATCCATAATCACAACTTTAACCCTAACCTTTATTCCAAGCTTTATCCTATAATTATAACCTTAGCCCTAACTCTAATTGAACTCTAGCCTAACCCTAACCCTAACCCTAACCCTAACCTAACCTTAATTGTAATTGAACTCTAGTTGAACCCTAATTGAACCCTAATCCTAATTGATCTCTAATCCCAACCATATCCCTAATTCAACCCCAATCTTAATTAATCCTTATACCTAATCCTATCCTTAATTGTAACCCAATCTACCCTAGTCATCTTAACCCTGAATCTAAGTTTTATCTTAAAATTTTAATTGAACCCTAACCCTAATTAAATCTTAATCATAATCATAACCTAATTTTAAGTAATAATAAAATACATAAATAATAATAATGATATATAAATTATTTTTAAATTATATGATAAAATTAACTATAAATATAATTATGCCGAAGGCATGTCTTATTTGAAAAACCCTGGCTGAGCTTCTCAATCGACAATTGTCCTTGCTCTACAGGGGATGGTATACGCTTGAGTCCTGAATAGCCATCGATGGCATGTCCTATGATGCTCCTCAAAAAATGCAGGGATTTTGTTGAACCAAATATGCCAGGTAGTGGGGTTATGGAGGCTTCTACCGAAGAATGAGGATGCCGAGGGATTCCACGCAACAGAAATTCAGATGACAGTTGAGCTGTTTTTCCTTATTTTCATATATACCTATTTGCATTTTAATTGTAACCTTTTTAGTGGTTTGTTTGTTAGTTGAAGAGAGGAGCGGACATTAAGAAGAAAAATATAGCAGATTAGGACTATTTTGTTTTTGTTTCTATTCAACTATTGCATGACTAAGGGTATGAATGCCTGGTAATGTAATCTGTATCTTGCAGCATTAGATTCATCACAATGTCACCATTTGAACAAATCTAGGCATTGATATTTTATTTTAAATAGATGTTTCTGTCAGTCTGATTGGGTTGATCTTTTGAGCCATTTCTTGCAGCTAAGCACCTTGATTATGATCTAGGGATTTAATTATTGTATGTCATAATCTTGTAAGGGCCAGGGTGTCTTGTATGAGTTGCAGAAAGGTATAGGTTTATCCATAACTAAATGTCTCCATGGCTGAGAGGAATTTCGTGAATAGGACACCAAATAAGGCTTTCACATCTAAGAGAGTCTTTGATTGTTTTAAGTGGATTTTTCCCTTCCTTGTGCCTCCTCTTCAGATGACGGGGTCCCATGTTTTGATTTCTACTTCTATCTTTTATTGCTCTTTTTTGTACTCATTTGTAGGAGTGCTTTAGTAGCCTCTTCTATTGATTGTTCACTTTGTGTAGGTGCAGTGAGAAGTTTTCTCTTAACCTTGCTCTTCCTCTCTATTGATTGTGTAGATGTAGTAGGTGGTGTCTTATATTCTTAAGAAACAAAGTGTGCAGTTTCTATCATATTAGTTTTCTCGTATTACTTGTGTGGAAATTAGGGCTTTTGTGCTTTATTCAGTTTCTTGTTTGATTATGAATGCGCAGGATCTTTCCAGATATACCTAACTATGAACTATGATAAAAATACTGAACAAGTTGTAATAGAAATGTAAAGCATTCTCTATACAAGAGTTGTACTCATTCTCTATTTGTTGACATTCATGATTCTCCTCTTTTAATAGCACTCATTTAATCTAAATTATTTTTTATTGCTATTTTAATAGCACTCATATAATCTCAGTTACTTTATATTGTTGTTTTAATAGTAGCCATATCATCTAAATTTATGTTTCTTGCTGCTTGATAGCACTCAAAATCTAAATTATTGTTTATGGCTATTTTAATATCATTATATTATCTAAATTACTATTTAATGTCTACCATGTGCAGCTTGAGCTGTAAATGCAATGGTTGGGAAAGCTATTTTCATAGAGTGAGCAGTATACATCTCAAAATCTTCATACGTTAAACTTAATACATTCTCAGTCTATTGCCAATATATTGCTGCTTGTACTTTCAAGGGATCATCTTCATAATTAATACATTCTTCTTTACAAAGCTTATTGAATTCTACATTAAATATTTCCTCAAAAAAATTTACTTGTTGTTCTCAACTCACAGGACTTCAACTTTAGAGCTATACACATTTGATTTTTTCCTTATTTGGTGTTTTCAAAGGACTGTAAAATGGATCTGCATGTTGGTTTGAAATAACAAAGAGTACTCACTCTTTTGTTATTTATTTTTATTTGAATGTTTTCCCCTATATTCTCAAAGCTAGTGAATAACAACCTTAGACATTTGAGCCCCCCCACTGTAAATGAGTTACAAGGGAACAAGTTAAATAGGTTGCAAGTAATTACATGTGTATTTTTGTTAAACAGACTTCAATTTGTAAAAAATTGATAAACATCATTTTATGCAGTGAAAAGGTATGCATAATGCATGAATACATCTTACATAGAGAAGATAGAAAGTATTGTAAATTCTTAAATGGATCAACAAAGTGGTCCCATTTGGCCCTCAAAAATCTCTTATGATAAATGTCAGTATATTTTATCCGTTTATCTTGCTAATGAATCATCAAACAAATTCTGAAACACTTATGAAATTTCCTATATACATGGTTTTCACAGAAGCTTAATGCCTTTTTAGGTTAATGTGTTGACTATTTTGTTGTATTTCTAGTTCTGTTATTTTAAATATTACCATGTTTAGTTGCAGGCTAAAGGTGGAGCAAAGCCATTGAAACTACCATTGCTATTGACAAGCCCCTCAAAGCATTAGTTAGTATAAAAAACTATTTGCAGGAGGTAACTGTTTGGTCCACTTTAAGTTCATGTTGGTATTTACTATTAGATTTTTTTTCAATCAAACAAACCTCAAAATCTTTTTTTTTATAGTACCGTGTAAATTTGTAGGTTGGAGGCCAAGCAAAACCATTCAAATTATCAGGGGTATTGACAAGAGCGTCAAATCTTTTGTTACTGTATAAAATCTACTTGAAGGAGGTAAATTCTATCTTTGTAGATAACTCTGTTGACTGTTTTGTACTATTGTAGATTATCTTTCTCAAATTGCAATGAAATTAAATTTAATGGGAATTTTCTCATTTAATATTTATCATAGAAACCTCATAAGCTTTCTTTAAATAATAATTTCTTGTTTGTTTTTTTAGATAATGGAAAATATTGATGCTCAACAAAACGAAACAGGAAATTCCATAACAAGCCCAATCGTAATATCTGATGATTCAGTGGGTTCAAATGTGTACATTGAAACACCAATTGACAAATTAATTAAATCAATCTCAGAGCATTCACAAAAGATTATCCAAGAGATTGAAGAAGCAACCTGCCATACTGTTATTGTTGAAGAAGAAGAAGTCCAACAAATGGAGATTATTGCAAAAGAATTTCATAAAACATGTTCAAAAGTAGGCGGGTTTTGTTCTTTTTTAAAAGAAATGTACTATGACGAACACTACAAGATGGCCTCATCCCACGTAATCATTGAGCAATTGTTACTTTTCCTAAATGATATCCAATGAATTTGAAGTACGCTCTTGTATACCATTTTCATCTATGTTAATAACTCATATGTACATACATTGTAAAATAACAATGTATATTCCTCATCAATTTTCTGTAAAGATATCTTCTTTGTAAATATAAGTACATGCATTGTAAAATAACAATGTATATTCTTCGTCAATTATCTGTAAAGATATTTTTTTGGTAAAATTCACTATCATATATATTACATGTACATACTTTTGTAAGCATCCACTTGTAAGCATCCATTTAGTTATATAGGAAATGCTGAAATATATGAACTTATAGGCCTTCACCTATCCAAGACAAACACATTTAATAGTATGTCATACCCTTTTCTAATAAACCAGAACACCAGGATCAAAATGTGAACAATTTACAACCTTTGAAGGGAAAAAATCATATACCGTAAGGAAGGATATACCTATCACTGCCCTTTAATTTCCTTGGATCATTTCCATTTATCTAGTTGATCATAGACAAGGAAAGGTTGCATGGGAAACAAAGAAGATCAAAACTCCTAGACATGAACCATTTTCCATCTCGAAGGCTATTGGTGAAAATGCTTTCCATCTTAATGGGAATCCCCTTTCATGAAGATGCATTCAATGTTGATGGTTAATTGTGAATGTGTAAACCTTCACAAACCTTCCATGTTGTATGAGGAAGAAGGGTAGGTGCTAACTTCATTGGACAACATGGAAGTTGAAAACCAAGAAATACTTTGAGAGGATGTAGTGCCACAACAAAAGATGAAGATCTGTAACAAAACTCAAGAGTCTCTAAACTTTTACTTCCATGACCATTGATAATATGAAAATTAGGGATTAATATATTTTCTATTTGACAACAATAAGAATAAAACACTGGTATGATGTAACATACACTCCCTCTGTTTTTTTTGATAAACAACTTACAACCAAATTTTGCAATTACTAATCAAACACAATGTTGTCATGATTTTGATTAGGAAATCAGTGTTCTTACATTGTCTAATATCATTTAGAAGGAGATAATTAACCCTACATCAACTGAAGAGATGGGTAAGAAATTCAAGACACAACTCCAAATTAAAATACCTCAAACTTAATGATATTGGCAAATGATGCAGGTCTGATTCACCACTACATGCTCTGCTATAGGGGTGAATAGTAAATCTGAGCAATGACATGACTTCAAGTGGCCAGATACCATTCTCAACAATAAGGGAACCTCTGAAAGACCTCCGAACATAGCCTCCTTTTGGTATCCAACCAACACTTTAAGATAGCCTCCAAATTGTCTATAATGACTCAGGAGCAAGTTTGATATCATGATCTAAGCATGAAAATAGGTCTAAAAGTGCAAAGTAACCACTCCACAACAACCCCCAACTTCACTAAAGCTTCCACAAGTAACATAAATGATAAAACAACCCAACACTAGAGCAATACCATAGAGATGTAGATTCAATTCCCTAACTTTAGCTTTGCCTTAACCATGAGCAAACTAGATAGCGCTATTTATTAATTCTCATGGAAATCGCTCCCTGTAAGCTTATCCTTGAAGTTTGCAGACTCATAATTAGCTATTTGGTATTCACAAGGAAATAAGCATAATCTAATTTAGGAGAGTATTGTGAAAGGTTTATAGAATCTAAAACAATTTTAGCAGAATAATGACATATAACACAAGATTTACTAGAGCTAATGCAGATGCTATTGATGGAACAATGGCAAATGGGAGATAGAATGACATAAAATGAAAGAGCTTAAATTTTTTCAAATGCACGACTACCCTTTACTATTCTAATTTCCTAAATGTAGTTCCCCCATATGCAGCTTTTCAAATATAATTTTTGAATTCAAATGTTTATACCAATACCTTTATCTTCTACTCTAGGAAAAACTGGTCAGTTTCAGCATTGGCGATTTTTACTATCATGCCCCTACTGTGTCATATGGGAAAGAAGTGTCAATCTGTAGCTTTTGATAATCGGATATGCTAAATGAAATCAAGCTATTTAATAAGTGCTATTAAGTGATAGATTTTACTTTATAGGCACTCTATACAGGATATATGTCATCCAACAATGGTCCTCTGAATTCTTTATTTTTTATTTAGAGGCATGCAGGGTGTACATAATTCATGAGAATATTATAAGGCACACGAATGATATTCCAATGGTTGGGCTGAGGAAAGCAATTCTTGGTAGATATTATGGTAGTTGCAAAGGGAAAGTAGACTAAGAAGAGATGAAGAAAGGACATATGCCTAATAGGTTGCTGAAATGCTTCTTGAAGAATATAAACAAATCGCTTACCCATTCATGTTGACTGTACATGTTGCTGTTTTGTAGTGAACAGGTAGGCTAAATTTGCTCGTCTTGTTACTCATCTTTATGCTTAGGTGTAAGCATGATAGGTGGTGTCTTGTTGGCCTCCAGCTGGGCTAGGTGCCTAATAGGACATCCTTGTGAGATAGCAATGTTCAAGCAACCAATGCTGGACTTACACTCAAGTGGTTCTTTTCTATCATCTTGCTAGTTGGAATAGTTTAGTTCTTGTGACTCATTTGGAGATATGGCTACTTTCTCCTCTTGTTTATATTGCTCATGATTTTCTGGATTTAGAAGATGCTGACTTGTCATCAAGATTTGAGTAGAAGTCTTCTAACTCATCCCAAAAGAGGTCTTCATCAAGCTCCTCATTATTCTTCCATGATAAGTTGGACTCATCCTTTCTTCATGAAAAACTTCTTGGAGGTTTCAATAAACATCAAGGTCATCTTCCTGGAGCTTCGATTCTGGTTTGATATCTTGCTCAATTTGACCAGCAACCTTGTGTATGTCAAATTTTTCATTCCAAAAAAGACTGTCCTTATTTTCTTCTTCATAGACTAACATCTCATCAAGGTCATAGGTATCTTTCTGCTGCTCCGAACCTTGTGTTGATGTTGACATTAGTATGTTCTCTTCATCTTTGTCAATAAAGCAAGGAAGCTTGTCAAACAATAGAACCATCTCCTCTCCTCTAACGTCAACCACTGGCTCAGTGGTCTGATTCTGCAACTAATTAGGCTTATTTCCCTCCTCTAGTAGGTCTGATTTTTCCATTTTCATATCACATGAGGGGGGATGAACAACATACTGTCCCTCTTTTCCCTCAAACACATCGCTCCTTTGCTCATCATACCAGCTACCCTAATAAACAATAGGTCCACCTTTGAAGAGTGAAATGGTGTTGGGACAAGAAAATTGATCTACTAGGGGAGTCTGAAAGGTTTGTTGAAGTTTTTGAGAGAGGAAAGAATCTTGTGGGAGTTGCTCTTGTGGGACAACAGGTTGATAACCTTTGAAACTTGAGACATTGAAATGAGGAATCTGGGAGGCTACCTTAGTTTCTTTTATAATTTGTTTCTCCTTGGCTGCTAGTTGCCCTTCATTAGAGGCTTTGCTTTCATTTAAGTTCAAAAGGATGGAAACACCTTGACCTTGTACCTGCCCCAGTATACCTTCTTGACAAATCCTTGGAGGTGCTAGATCATTTTAGACCATCAAAGCTTGACTAAGGACCCCATTTCTGCTTGGGTTTTAATTGCGGGGCTAGTAAGGCCTGTTGTTCTTTGTTTGCTCCCCTTTTAAAATTGCCAAATCATTGCCAAAGTTGCATAACAGGGCTTTCATCTCATGCAACTCATTTAAAGGAGTAGTCGAAGCACCTGGCTAATTGATTGTTACAACCTATAGGAATAGGTGCCAAGATGGGCTGGGTGGGTGGGTTTTCTGGGAAAAGAGGTATGAGAGGCTTGGGGGTTATCTTTCCTACTTGTATCAAACAATTTTCAGCTCTGATAGCAATGCCATATGCATCAGGTAATACAAAACCTCCCATCGATTGGATCATGACAGTCACATCACTGTTTAGAGCCCTCAACTAATACAAGAAAGCATGGTTTGGGGGAGGGGGGGGGTCTCTCCAAGGTAGGGATTTTGTCCCAGGTTTCTTGAAATTTGAAGTTAAAGTCCCCCATGAATTAATGAGGAGCCCTCTTGATTGTGGTCAATTGTTCAATTAGGGAAAGATGGTCACTCTTGCCTTCAAATTGCTAACAAAGTCTATCTCCCAGCTCATCCTGATTGTGGATGCAATTTGGTTGTAGCCTTGTGTACCATTGTAGAGCCTTCCTTTTAGAGAGGAAGCTTGAAGCCTAACAACTACGTTAACCTTTATGATGTTCGTAATGTCCCTAACTGGTATTATATTATTTTTACTCTAAATTATCAATTTCCAAGCAAACAGCAGATTTAGAGAGTATCTTGGCTCAACTTAATCCCTGCAAACAAGTTAGAAATCAATTACAACAATCACCTAACAAATAGTATATCATGATTTAACATTAATAATTCTAACGTAAATTTGTTAAATCTGATTATTAGTCTGCCTTGAGGATGCTCAATCATGGGGGATCATGGAAGACGGGGGAGTTTGAAGGGGTGTCTTAGCCTCCTTGACCTCATGTGGCGCATGCCATTCATATGAGGTGACCCCATGTGGTTCATGCCATTGATATGGGGTGGCCTATTTAGTTAGGATTCTAATACCCTCATCTTTCCATCCCCTTCCATTTCCTCATGATTGGGCTCCTTATAAACTAATTGAATTCATATTTGCAATAATCACATTAGTAATATATAGTGAACTATGAATATCCTATCATAAGGTAATATGCATGAATCAATTTAAATGATTTGTTATAATCCTTTATTAATATCCTACCACAATATATATTATTTTATAATTCTAAAAATAATTTAAAGTAATTGATGCACTAGTTCCATATTTCTGAAATCATAAAATAATTGATACTGACAAATTATGTCTGCTGGCTGCTCTATCCTTTTCTTATTTTCCAATCGATCTGATCTTCACACTCATAAAATATCATTAGTGTAGTTGAAATGGTTAAGAATCTATTATCCATACTATTTAAGGCATCATAATAACTTATAAGGCTCAATAATTGCTGCAAGCACCATTATTGCTTAATCTTTTATATATATACAATCATTCCTAATTGATTTCAATCTTCCAATAATCATTTTACATGAATTTATATTCTTTACCTGTACTTGTATATTTATTTATATGTATTTATGTGTAATCATATTGGACTTACTCTCCTTATGGTTGTTTCCAAATTTCTTGTTTCTCCATTTTAATGTTCTTTTGAATTTGCCTATTTCTCCTTACATCTGCTCATTTATATCCCACATATATATTCCTATTGCTGCCTTGAGAAATATATTTCTGACTCCTTATGTATTTCTTCCTATTTGATTTTGTTGCTTTTCCAAATTTCTCCCTCATCCATATATTTCTCCCCTCTCTCCATAATTTCTTTCTTCTTTTATATCCCTATATCTACATGATTAGAGATACCTTTCATGAAAGGTGATGACTTTTTCAAATGGGTGTGACTTCCTTTAATTAGTTGTTTGAGCTTTCAACTAATCACAGCCCCTTAAGTAAATCATAATCACTATCATTTAAGCATAAGTATATTTATGAATTTAATCGCACCTCCTCATGAAGTGTTGTTGCCTTGAATTTGAGGACATTGGAAACTTTATGTCTAATTGCATTCTCACTAACAGTTAACATTCCCTACTATCACTAGTAATTACACCCATCATTTGAAAAACATTAAATTGGTACATGGTAGCTTTGCATCATTGATACCAACTTAGTGAACTTACAAATAAGAACATGGAAAGCAGTCAAAATGAGACCCCTAATCATATGACAAAAGAGAAATTTTTCCAAAAAAAATTAATATAATTGAGAAAATTTTCGGTTGGAGTTAGGGTTTTCGAAAAGAGAAAAATAGGTTTAGGTTTTCAATAAGGAAAAAGTAAAATTAGGATTATAGTTAGGTTTCCAAATGAAAAGGAAAAATTCACCACAATCAAAAAAGGGCATAAAATTGGATAAAATTCACATTAAATTGGAAGTTGTGATCCTCTTGCCAAAAAAAAGGTTTAATTCAAAAACTAGCAATTTTCCCACTCAAAAACGCTTCAGTCTTACTTGCAATCTAATGCCAATTTGTGCAAAAGTATGGTTTACATTCATCTTTTTCCAAAGTGGAATAGCCTTGCTAAAGATTTCACTTTAAGCATTCAGTAGTGATTTCCATGTTCAATTCAAGCAAAGGACAATGATAAAAGAAAAAATGATGAGATAGCAAGCTTTATTTTTCACAAAAATTTTTATTGTTGGAATATGGTTGGAAATACTCTTTAACAATGCTTAAATTGCAAATATGAGCAATCTAATGTATTGTCTTGATTGCAAGTAGTAATTTCCAGATTATTTTGCAAACATAAAAACATCATAATTTTTTTATTTTAAAAATTTGCAATTTATTTTATAAGGTTATTTTATTTACTACCGTCTATACTTACAGATTAGAGGTGGACAATACACATTGAAATTACGAGGGGTATTCTTCAAGAACTTCAAAGCTTTAATTACTATCTTAACCCTATTTAAAAAGAGGTAAATTCTATCTCTCTATCCTTTTACAATAACAATCGGTTAATTGCATCTGTTGAGTTGTAAAGATGTTTATTCTTTGTTTCTTGTTTCAACCTTTTGATCCATATTCTTTTACATACATGTATTAGCCTAGACTATGAATTCCACCTCTTATTACTGTTAACATGGACTTTGACTCATAAAGATAAACCACTTTCAATGTTATACTATCACTTCCATGCAACAAAACTTAAACTGTGATTTCTTTGACATATAACCATTACTTTTTCCATTGTATTTTCCTTAAATAATTACATCATTCAATCAAACTAAACCAATATGAATGTATGGATCTTTGCACCATTGAAAGTCAATCCAACTATTTTACTATGTTTTGGAATTAAGAGATGTTAATTGTTTGTTGCAGTTTTAGAATAATTGTATGCCAACAAGATCTAAAATTGTATATGCAGTTTAATATATATCAAATAAGTAGGTTATTTCCATCATTTCTTTGAAAACATTCTCTTGAAAAATAGGCTCTTCAATATAAAAATATTTTGCATTACATACTTTTGTTCTCTTCAAATTTACAATTGCATCTTACTTCACTACATTTTGATGCTTTTGAATTTCAATAGCTGTTAAATTGAACATCCTAATTTTCCCATTTATAAATATGGTTAAAAACATGAATTTTATTTATGCTACCATAATACAAAACAAAACAATGCCACAAACACTTGTAATCTCAACTTAGGCCATGTAATGAATAGACAATTTCAATTTCACTCATAAGAAAGATCATACTGAACAGTTTTCATTACAAAATTATGACTTTAACATTTATTAAATACCTAAATTCCTTACTTTCACTTTGCTTGTAGGCCAAGAACTTCCAATGTCTTCCAACAATGCCATGTCAACCTTAACTACAAATGCAATTGCTAACATCCTTTCAGGCATGCCTGATGTTGACCCATTTTTGCAAATTGCATCTATCAACCCCATTCAACAAACAAAAACTACGCTTACCAAGTATCGTATTCAACTCTCAGATGGGACACACATATATCTTGCTTTGCTACCCACACAGTTCAACAAATTTGTATTGGAGGAGGCTTTACTCAAAGGATCTATTATCCAACTCAAAGAATACATTTGCAGGAAATTTCAAAAATTTCCATACGTCCATTATCACCTTATTTATTTTAGTTCCTCTTGTTTATGCATGTACAATGCATTCACTTTGAAGTTATCCTTTTCATTGTAGGGCTATCGTAATTCATAACTTGGAAATTACTACAAACAATGCCTCAATGATTGGAGCACCAACTGTAATTAATCAAGCTACAACTTGTATGCTCTCTACCAACTCCCAAGAGCCATTGGGTAATAGTCAAACTCCCAACAACTCCCATGATGCAACTACATCATCAAGGGAAAAACACACTCTTTCCGCAATCAAACCAAATCCAATTGCAACCTTAACCCCAAACCATAAACTTTGGTCCATACACGGTCGTGCCTTGAGTAAAAGCCCAATTCATGCATACAAAAATGAAAAAAATGATGGGAAAGTATTTTGGTTTGATTTTGTAGATAAAGAAGGCTCCGAAATACATGTAACCTATTTTAATGAACAAGTAGATAAGTTCTACCATGTGATTGAGTCAAATAATACTTATGTCATATCAAATGGTAGCATCAGAGTAAGAAACACAAAATATAGTAGCGACACTTACCCATATGAAATTTTCCTCCACAACTCCTCAACCATTAGTCCATTAACCTGCATAGACTCCACAATTCCAACACAAAACTACCATATCAAAACCATTCAATCATTAATGTCGTTACCTATTAATTCCCTTGTAGATGTCATTGGTGTCCTTCTATCTATCTCTCCAACATCAACCATTCAAAAAAGGGATCGCATTGAAATAATAAAATGTACAGCCACAATAATGGACATGTCAGAACATACCATTGATATCACACTTTGGGGTAGCCATTGCCAAATCATTGGGAAACAACTAGCTGACCTTCCACCACAACCCAACCCACCAATTGTTTTGATCAAAAGTGGTAGGATAACCTCATGGTCTGGAAAATCAATTGATACCATTTTCGCTACAACCATTCTAATCGATCCTAAGTTGGTAGAAGCGTCAAAATTGCAAACATGGTATGCCACTAAAGGCTCTGCCCTTCCTTCTCTTTCCCTCTCAAAGACCAATATATCAGCAAACAAATTTAAAAACCCGATTCCAATTTCAAATATTGAGAATCCAAACTCTCTTGAGAAACATAATGTTTGCGTAAAGACTACTATCAAAAAGCTCCACTTAGACAATTTCTACTACTTGTCTTGCCCTCGCATTGTGGAAAACAAAAAGTGTTAAAAAAAGGTTGTCCAAATTAACCCAACTGCTTTTAAGTGCCCCAAGTGTTTTATAGAGATTACTACATGTGATTTCAGCTACATGCTCAAGATGGACTTGCAAGACACTACAGGTGAGCTTCTTAATGCCACCGCTTTTGAAGAACCAGCCACAACATTGTTCAAAGTTCGCGCAGAAGATTTTCAGCTCCTACTAGCAGAGCCTAATGGTGCTAGCCAAATTTTAGACACAATTGTCAACAATGAATTCCTACTGGCATTGTCCATCCAAACAAATAATTTTGGTGGTCATGAATCACAAAGCATTATTATTATAGCTATTAAGTGAGCTTAGCTTTTGTACACCATTTTTTAAAAGTATGCTCATTATGTCATGTGCAATTATCCACTTTTAGTAAGCTCAAGAAACAATTACTCAAAACTTTTAGAGTTTTTCCAAACATATATACATAATTCAATTTTCTAATGATTCATGCTTAATCTTTAGCAAATCTAAAGAATTGTTTGTATTATTTTGGCTTCAATAACTTGGTTTTCAATTTACCTTAGATTATATGTCACGTGTCTTGTAACAATTTCAATATAACCTATGCATAAAGTTTAATTTCAAATGTATCATGTTGTTTCACGTTTTTAAAAAATGATTAAGTTAGTTCTTACTATTTACAAATTCTCGTATTAAGTTATTTTCATTATCAAAGTTTTCATTGCAAATTCACTTACATTAAATGTCCATCTAAGTTGTATATTTAGTCTATTTAAAATGATAAATATTAGACCTTCGTATTTACATCTCATTTTTCCATTGCTCATGCAAGCCATGGTTATTTATTATATATTACATAAATATTATATGAACTATTTGTGTTCACAGAAACTTGTCAATGGAGTTAGAAAACACAAGGTTGCAAGAAAAACGAGCTCGACAAAATGAGCTCCACCGATTACGTTACCATGCAAGAAAAAGCGAGATCAATAAAAGAAGATGAGAAAATCAACATAATCTCATAGATGGAATCTCCACAACTACACACCCATGCTCTACTAATCCCACCCACCTTCATCCAGTTGCAATTCAAATAAATAGTTCAATTCAAGCAAATCCATTTTGTCATATCCATCCACAACCAAATTTTACTCAAAATTTTTATACTGCAAGAGATAACTTCCACTCAAAAATAGACAAACTTGCAAATATGCCACCTACTGCTAAAATTGCCCCTCTGCATTTCAAGCAAGATTTTTGTTTCTTTAAATGTTAGCCAAAATAAATTCCAACATGTCTCAATGTCCTCCGAACCAACTTGTACATCCACAAACTACATTGATACTTACATGGATCGGCCAACATATCTAGAGTCCATGTCACTCATTGAAGTAACTAGAAAATGGACTTTCAAAGCATCTCGAAAGAATAGCCGATGGAAAAAGCTCTCCATAGATGCCATTGTACGTGTATCCCCACGCTTCATAAACATCCCTGCAAAAGATGACAAAAACTATGAAGCATTTTGTTGGAGTGAACTATTACTATACAAGACATTTCACAACATTAACAATGATATTGGCTCATCATCACTTGAAATAATAAGACAATGGGAGAATTTTGCATGTAATTATCATCCCTGGCATGTGCTACGCACACAAGAAAAAGGCCCACAAAATACAGATTCTAGTGCCTCTTCCGATGAAGAAGATATAATACAAAATAACAACCCATCAGAATGGCAAGTATTGTCTCACTTATACCCAAGCCTTCCCCTCCACTTTGACGAACTAGACATGCTTGGTCACCGTGACATTGACTTGCACCATGATTGGGGATCTTCCCAAATCAATCCACACCATCAACACTCTGCAAGTACATTCATACAATCCAACCGTGCAACATTTGAAGTCCACCAACCTACCAATTGCCCTACCGAAAATGACCTATCCATCCAACAAAAAATAGCCTTTCATATTATTTTGTCACACTTACATGCTGGTACATGCCAACTTCCTCTAAAATTAATTGTTCAAGGAACTACTGGAACAGGTAAATCACACCTTATAAAAACCATAAAAAATGCACTCATGAGCTCAGCCACAAATGGCCAATCACCATTACTACTTCTTGCACCAATAGGCGTAGCAGCATTCAACATAGAAGCATCAACAATCCACTCTACTCTACGAATACCTATCGAAGATATGGAACCCTTGCAAGGACAAACACTTGCAAACTTCGAAGAAAAAATGTACTTTATTCGATACATACTAATAGATGAAATGAGCTTCATTGGACCCAAGTTGCTACAATGCATTGACAAGAGGTTATGTGAAGCATTCCCCAACAATAACCAAATACCATTTGGAGGACGCTCAATCATGCTATTTGGAGATCTTGGATAACTTCCACCAGTGAAGGACATCCCTATGTATGCGTCAACATCTTATGGAGGCACTCTATGGCAAAGCTTCACAAAAGTTATCACTCTTACCAAAATCTTCTATCAAATCAGTGAAGATCCAGCACAAATTTCATTTCGTACTCTACTCTCCAATTTGCGAAATGCAGAACCTACAATTGAAGATTGGAAAGTCCTAATGTCAGGCTCTAGGTCAACATTGACAACTACAGAGCAAAATAGTTTCTTATCCTCAATACATCTCTTTGCAACAAATGAAATGGTCTCACTACATAACCAAAAAATGTTATTGTCGTTGGCAAAACCTATTGCATTATCAATTGCAGAGCAACTTAAAGGACCACCAAGTTCAAATCCAGATGATGAACAACTTCAATCTAAGCTTCTATTAGGTGTTCAACAAAAAGTAATGTTATGTTCAAATTTATGGGTGGAAACAGGCCTTGTAAATGGTGTACTTGGTGAAGTCAAAGCAATAGTCTACAAGGATGCAGAAAAGCCACTTTCACTTTCATTATTTGTTGCTGTTCAATTCAACAATTACATAGCGCCTGCTTGGGACCACAATAATCCAAAGAATGTCCCTATTTCACCTTTGAGTCATGGTCGACGTCGAAAAATACCACTCAAAATGGCATGGGCCTTAACAATACACAAATCACAAGGCCTCACACTTGAAAAGACAACAATCAACATCGACAATGTCGACTGGCAAGGCTTAACATTCACAGCAATTTCAAGAGTGCGTCAACTTGCAAGTCTGCGCATCAAACCAGCATTCACATTTGAACGATATGCATGTATGCAACAAAACCCATATGTAGCATGGCGAAATCAAGAAGAAGCACGCTTATTAGCATTATCAAATTCAACCTCCACAACAAACACTAATTCTTAATAACTACAGGTTAGTTATATTTTATCAGTTACATTTATTCACCTTCCAAATTCATTTACAATCATTTCATACTAAGCTGCAAACTGCAAAAAATAGCTATTATCTATATTAACAAATATGTTTTCTATATATGAACAAATATAATAATGTGCTTCACTCTAAATCCTAGTACTGCTATGTCCTGATTATAACCTTCTCCTAATGCAAAAGGTAGCACTCTGAATTCATAATGCAAGAACATAGAGACCAGAAAAAACTGGTTGAGACAATTTGAGGTAATGAAGCTAGTGGTGAGCTATTGGAAATAAAATTTAAATGAAATTGATATTGGTTTTATCACACTAATAATACTGATTTGATCACATTGATAGCCAGGGACTTATTTCAACCAGAGTGAAAAACTTATCTCTTATAAGGATTTTGTGAACAAGGACCCCATTCTGTTTTCCAGGGCTAATTTGCAAAGATCTATTCCATCAATGGTTGATGGCTTTAAGCCAGGCCAAAGGAAAAATCTCTATTGTTGTTTTCACTATAGTTCTTCCATTTTGTCCACCACAGTGAATAAAAATCTTGGAGCGTCTGGATCCATGTCTGCAAATTAGAAGAAAAAGCTTCTGTGGGGAAGTAAAAAAGCTGCAGCACCTATAGAGGTAGTTGAAATGTTTGTTTTGATTTTCATATTACAAAATTTCAAAGGTCATTTACGCATCTATCTGATATGTTCTAGATGTATATGCTGGTTTTTTAAGAAAGCAAGTAGTAACTACTGGGAGATGGCACATTTTTCCGACCCTCATAGTCAAGAAAAATTCAACAAACTCGTGGTAATTTCCACTTCCATTATTAATTTTCAGTATTTTTGCTATCAAAAGTTGGAATGCATTTGATAGATGAATGGGGGCATTGTGATAGAAACTAAACTTTATTCCAATCATGATGGTAGGAAAGAGGGACCATGCAGCAAAATGTATTGAGTATCTATAAACTGAAGATCAAAACAAATACTTTAGTAATAAACTCACATTAGAGTCCCTTGAAAGATTCAAGATAGTATTAGCATTGCCGATCGCTTTGCTTCACCTTCTCCCTCACCCCCCATGCGGAGTCACTTATCAAATGAAAGTGTGTCACGGGGGCTTCTACGGATTGGAAGTCTTCCTCAAAATATGGATCAAAGCAGAAATCCTCTGCCTCATCACATCAATTGGACTAGGGAGGCTCATGCTTTGTCTCGAGCAGTTTCTGCTAGTTCTAAATTTATACCCGTTTACTCTCATAGTGCTCTAAGTTAAACATCAACATCTGGGAATTCGGTTGTTCCAAGACAAGCACACTCGGCCCATAAGGTGGGTAGGATAATTTTTATTGATTGTTGACTATTTTATCATTCTCAATGAAGAATGGAACTCAAAATTTAATGTTTAAACTTTTTCCATATGTCCTATAGGATCTCTACTGTACCAATCATCCAATATCAACAAATGATATGCTATCACATTTGGGGAACTAGTAGCATTTTTGGTGATAATATTTTAAGGCTCTAATCTATTGTATTTTGATATTACATTGGTTGGGTTTTAGTTTACTTTTTGTTCTATGTTTCTCTTAATTGTTAAATTCAATATTTTCTTTGCTTAGTTCCTTAAGCTATTTTTCTACCTTCTTATTACATCCCTTCATTTCATTCTTCATTCTTGTTTCCTGTATATATGTATCAAATAAATTAGGTTGATCTAGAGTTGAATCCTGTCATGTTTTATAAATGTTATTGTATCATTTCAAACTTAGCCCTGCAAAGAATTGTAAGTTTACTTTTTGGAAATTTAAAAACAAAATTTTAAGCTCCCTTAGCTGATATAGTATTATAAATTTATCGTTACCCGTTTTGACAAAGAGAGAATAATTAATTCTACTTTTCAAGGATTACAAAGATGACAATCCTTAGAATATGGATCAGAGTAGAAATCCTCTGCCTCATCACAACAATTGGACTAGGGAGGCTCATGCTTTCTCTCAATACATTCCCCATTCTCAGTATTTTTTGGCCCCAAACAGGGCTTTGGATAAGTAGCATCAATAGAGACCTGATATAGAATCATTTATGATGACTTTGAATCTCAATACTTGCAGGAATGTGCTTGGATTGAAAGAAAATGGTGGCGAAATAGTGGGTATCTGCAACAGCCGACAAGGATTGGCTATTTTGTATCAACCAACAAGGCCATGGAAGAAGCCTCCTAGTAGACTTATCACCAGCAGTTAGTTGGGAAGGAAGCCTTACCCCAACAATCCTCTGGAGCCCAACGGAGACCTGTCTCTTGCAACCGGAAGAGGCTCAGATTGGCTGACTCCATATGCTATACTAGCAAGGCAACCATTGGAGAATGGGAATGGCAATAATGGTGTGGGGATAGTACCTGTGGAGAAGCCACCCAATGGGGATTTGAATACCATAATATCTCAAAATATAGCAACCATGCCTAGGCCTTGACAATATTTCCCATAGCACCAACCCCTTCATCTGACTCCCCTATATCCTCTGTTCATACACCTTCAGTAAGCTCTACCATGAGCCCCCAAAAAAAAATTAACAAATTATAATATTATAATTAACAAAATTTATATTAAAAAATTGAAAATAGTTAATACTTGTTTACCCCACTTCCAAATTGTCTACTTTCTTGGAGCTTTGGATGCTCCACTTAACAACTATCTACTCTTGCTCCATATCAACATAACTATCTACCGAAAACCGTTGGCTATAGTTCCTCTTTGGGCTTTGATGGCAGTTTAGTTAGTTTCAAATAATTTGATCCTCGTGTTTTTGGAGGACTATGGTATTATTTGCTTGATTTGTAATTGTAATTTGTGCTATGTAGGCTTTAACAAATGCATGGAATGCAGCCTATACGGAGCCAAATGCAGTTTTCATGGTGCCGGGTACCAAGATATTTCTGGTTAACAATTTAGTTTTCCAGGGACCATGTTCACCTAACTTCACTTTTAAGGTATAAACAAATAGATTGCAATTGATGATTCTACAGATTAGGAATATTTTTGTTTAATTCAAATAGAATTATTTGCAAATTGTAATTGCAGGTTGAAGGAACGATAGTTGCCCCTAAAGATCCAGCAAAATGGAATAGAACAGATATATGGTTGACATTTTAGCAACTTGAGAACTTTCAGTTAAATGGTGCTGGCACCATTAATGGAGATGGAACTGCGTGGTAGGAGGGTTGCAGGTAGGCAATAGATACAAATTTTGTATATACTAGCTAATCCCCTTTTTTTCTAATTCTAAGGCATTTGGGTACTTGAGGAAAACAATTGGATATTTGAGGATTCTCATGTTTATGTATTTGTTTCTGCAGGATTCTTGTAAATTTCATCAAAAACCAGTGGTGATTATCCTGTTTTTCTGTGCTCTGCTCTGGTATTGTTTGCTTAAGTTTAAAGAAAAACCTGATACAATTCTGACCACATTTATGCTATTGCATAGGCCGTCGATTTTGGTAATAGTAGTAGGGTAACTGCCACTGGATTGACAATAACAAATAGTCGAAACTTCCATTAAACTTTCAATGATTGTGAAGCTGTGAAAATCCGGGCCCTTAAAATTTTCTCACCGGAATACAGTTCGAACACTAATGGAATTGATATTGGAACTTCTAAACACTTTGATGTATGCAACTGTGTTGTCAGCATAGGTACATATGAGATTAACAGGCTATAGTAGTGATCCCATTTTGAGGACTCAAAGAAACAATATAAAAAAATAAAATATTTATGCTGGTATGTGTGTAGAAAACACAAATGTCAAACATACTTATATGTAAATTTGAAAAACACTTGTGATTCAATCATAGAGGTAAACAGAGTGGGCATGCGCAAGAGATATACCAGCAAAATTTGATAACAAGTGTAAATTGTATTTTCAGAAGTGCTTTCCGTACATGTTGCAATTTAAGCGGATAGGATTCAATTTTCTAGCATTTGAGGATAATAATTGTAATTGTAGGTTTCAAACCTCTGCTAACAGAACAGTCAATCCCAAGTTACAAGGTGGTATTAAAGTTTGATGAGGTGATATTTGGATAGAATCCAGTGTATTTACTTCTATTTTAATAAGAACATGTTCCATGAACTCACACATACCCTTTAATTTATCTTTCATTCCTTCCTCAGAATGTTTCAACCAATGAAGGAGCTAGCCACCATTTGTGATTGAATATCTGTGCCAGATAAAGCCTTACCAGCCAGTCTCACCCATTTCATTACTTTTATTAAAAATCTGGACCTATCAAAGTAAAGAGTGTTGTCCAAAAGTACAGCTCTACTGGCATGATACAAAAAGATGTAAAGAAGGTTTCCAGCCATTTTTGCATAGTTAACATCTTGACATTGAAAAGCATCTCTTCTTTAAAGCATTTCTATATCATACCATATGAGTCTACCAAGATGAGTTAGCTGGTAGTTTAACCATGCTCTGACGTGCCATAACGTTGAACATAACTGTTGGGGCAGACGTAAATATCCTTGTTTCACTTGATTCATTGTTGGTTGACATGGTTACTAGTACTCTCTCTTTAATATTCTGTCTGCAAGTATTTTGTATTAAACTATTAATCTCACAATTATTATGTTTGAATTTATTCTGTATTAACCTTTTCTCTAATATAATTATGTAGTTTTTAAGAGCATTTCCCCTTGAACATATCTAGGCATGAATTTGTAGAGTGACTTCTTTCAATTGTATGACTAACATGATGGAATGATTAAACATAGTTTGAATGTGGTATGTATTTAATTTAACATTCTTTTCATAGAATCCTATAGTTTGTAAGAGCATTTTCTATAGGCCTGAAGTTGTAGCTGGTGACACTTCTTTCAATTGAATAACGAACTTGGTGGACTAACTAAACAAAGGTTAAATTCAGTGTGTTACTTTTGTGGCATCTATTTGTTCGTTTTTCTTATTTTTTTAACGTTGCAGGCTAAACAAAAAGGAGCTGGTTCAGAAGGGCAGAACATTACAGGTTCACAAGGGCAAAAGATTACATACAATTTGATAAAACAATGATTAGGCGACCTTATTTATACTCTAGTGTATGTATATGTTCCCTCATCTATCTATGTCGTGTACCCATTGCCAAGGAACTGTATGCTAATAAAAATGCCCACCTTTACAGGTCTCTAAAGTTTGAAGATCCCGTGGAAGGAGAACCTACCTTAGTAGCCAAATTCAACAAATTATGTGAGGACTTGATAACTGGCGAAATAAATGTGGACTGGTCTTGTTTTTACAGAATTCTTCAACCATGGAGATTCAAGGAGTCCAGAACCTGACATTGCCTAATAACATTTGAATGTCAAATTGTGCCTGTTAAATTAGCCGCAAGTTCAATTTTTAGATTCATTTATGTTTGTATATGGTGCTATGCCGATTATAGGTTCAGATCCATATTTTTTGCCCTCTTGATTCGGTGACAAGATCTTGCCCTAAGATTTTGTGGATAGTGCTTCTTGTATATTAAATTTAATTATATATGATTTTAGATGTGTAATTTTTGATAATTGCATACAAAACCCACATAGCAACAATCTAGGTCTGAAAAGCACACATATTAGCATAGGCTTTTTAATTTTTCTCAATGTTTCTACATCTTAAGTGTGTGAATCTTGATTATTGGTTTTCTTATTAAAAATTGGTTATGGAGTAGATGGTGGGAGCTAAGCCATGGGGATTTTTCAATTAGTTACACAGATTTAGTAACGTGGAAGGAAATCTCATTATTTCAAGTAGTAGATATTATTATCAAACAATTTACAAGTTAAATTAATCTCATAAATAAATAACCTACTTGAATGTTTGAAAAGGTATAAGCTAATTCCCAAATCTATTGAATCTCACATCTCTATAATTTTAGACTTGGATCTTATGAGACTTCAAATATTTGAGATCTATTCATGTTTCACCAATATCCTCCCTACCTATACCAAAATGGGAGCTCTGCAATAGGGTATGGACATCCATGAAAGCATCGTGGAATTAGGATTTTTTTCAAATATTATAGTTTGAATTGCTCTGGTAGGCATGTATGCAAAATGTGGAAGCATAGAAAAGGCATGTGAACTGTTTGACAGAATGCCTCAACGAGAGGTTATCTCATGGAATGCAATGATCACAGGATATGCACTAAATGGAAGAGAGGTTAGAAACTTTCAAGCAAATGCAATTGGAAATGTAAAACCAGGCTCCACAACTTTTGTGAGCATTCTCCCTACCTGTGCCAAAATAGGAGAATTGGATCAGGGTATGGACATCCATCAAAGCATAAAGAATAGAGGAATTTTATCTGATGTTGCAGTTGCAACTGCCCTGATGGACATGTATGCAAAATGTGGAAGCATAAAAAAAGCACGTGAACTGTTTGACAAAATGTCCCAAAGAGATGTCATCTCATGGAATGCAATGATTGCAGATATACACAACATGAATTTTGCATACACCTGTAGTTGATCGTTATGTTTTCATGGTTGAGCTTCTTGTTTGGGTTGACTATTTATAAGACACTTTACACTTTATCATTAAGATGTCAATTAAACCTCTGGTGGTTGTGTGGATGTGTTTTCTAGGTACTTACAGATCGCGTATGAATATAGGCTTAGGAGTATTTACAACAACAATTTTTTTTGCTTTTTGATTTGGATCCTAAAAATGTTGCAACATATGTTCTTTTTTCAAACATCTATGCAAAAGTGGGAAGGTGAGGTGAGGTTCAAATGGCAAGGAAATTGATGAAAGATCGAGGGATTAAAAAGATCCCTCAATGTAGTTGGATTGAAGGTCATATAATGGTACATGTTTTTCGTGTAGGAGATATATCACACCCACAAACATGAGATCTATGCAAATTTGGAGAAATTGGACTTGGGAGATGAAGGGTAGGGTATTCTCTAGATTCAAGGCATTTACTTAATGAAAAGAATTATTTATGTCACACTACAACTAATTTTATCTCCAAGATAGTTGCAAGAGAAATTGTTGTGAGAGATGCAAATTGTTTCCATCATTAACAAGGACAATGTTCATGTGGAGTTTATTGGTGATGTAAAATGAAATGATCTAAAATATGAGCTTGCTCTATAATAATGTGTACAATGTCAAAACCTTCAATAATTAAAAAAAGGGACAATTTTTTTTTTTGATTTTAGATTTTTTTTTTTTAGTATTTGGGAATCTAGACCATTCTATTGGCTTCATAAAATTAGATGCATTTACAATGGAGATCATTGCTTATATACATACCTATTTTATGATAATATGCATGTTTCATTAAATTGTTTTCACCAAATAGGCATATGTATGAAATGAAAAGGTGGAGGAGGTGAAGGACGATTGGAAAAAATAAAAGGTGAGGAGCGCTTATAGCAAATGGAAAAATGCTTGACTAGCAAGAAATGAGAGAGGGGTCTTACAATTACACTTGTCATTTTGTAAAGTATTTTTGTTTAGATTAGTTGTATTATCTCTTGCCAATGTTAGATCAACCATTTGTGATAAATTGCATATTCGGAAATATACATTACATATTCATGGTATATAATTTTATAGAAGCGCATGTAGATTTGTCTCATTTATAATTAGATATTTCTAATGTCGCTTCACATCCCTTTGTCTAGTAAAATAGCTAATAGATTTGTGAATTCACAAATATTTTTAAATCTAATTGGAAACAACAATTAGGCATTGTATAAACAACTACTATAACAACTATTGACCATTATATAAACAACTACTATCACAACTATTAATACCTTTATTACAAACTACAAATATTTGCAACCAATACCCCGTTTTAATTTTCCTTTTTCACCTTCCACACCTCTTCGACGTCCCCATTGCACACAAATGTGCAATTGCTAGTTTTTAATTATATTAATTTTTAAAGATGGATAAGCTAGTTTTAAATATATTAATTTAATTTTTATATGTAACAATAAATTTATTATATTTTCCTTGTATTTAATTTTATAACTTTAAATCGATTTTAGATTTGTACTTATTATGAAAAGTCTTTATATTAGACTTTATTTCTAATCTCATGTCCCCATGCAGCTGCTTAACTCCATTTTCTGCTTAAAAGGGGGGGCTTGAAATAAGTAGCAACTGCATATTGCTAAAAATCCATGTGGCTCCACAAATGTTTTTCACTTTTTTTAATATTTGATTTTCTTTTTCTTTTTCTAATTTTTTATTGTACAAATTATCATTAATACTATTAATATAAATCGCTTAAAAATAAGTAGAAGAATTAAACATTCATGGGGCCATCAACTCCACAAATAACTCCTAAACAAGTTGAACAATGGCTGCTAACCAAAATAAGCTAAGCAGCCACATGGGGACATGAGGTAAGTTACTATTTTT
This sequence comes from Sequoiadendron giganteum, assembly GCA_007115665.2. NCBI lineage: Eukaryota > Viridiplantae > Streptophyta > Pinopsida > Cupressales > Cupressaceae > Sequoiadendron > Sequoiadendron giganteum. The sequence goes on from CM021102.1 coordinate 822,279,454, forward strand.
TTGTACAATTGAATACTTCGTAAAACATATTAATGATTTTTCTTTTTTTTAATATTTTCAATTTTTAAAAAAATATTGAATATTTTTTAGGTTTTAAATATATTATTTTAGAAACAAAATAGTACATTTAGGATATTTCTTTTTTAATTAATTTTCAAATTTTTTAATTATAAATATATTAATTCAGAATTTTTAAAAGAAACAATTGTTTTTCATTCCTTTATAATTTTATTTTTATTCTAATATTAAAGAAATAGTACTTTTTTAAATAAAATTTTGATATTTTTAAAATTTTAAGTATATTAATATAGAATCTTATTCTTATATAAAACTGTAAATTTAGAAACTTAATTTTCTAGATTTCAGAAAAAAAAAATTGTGTATTAATTTAAGATTTTTTTAATATATTATCTTTATAAATCATAATTAATTTTTATTGAAAAAATTACTTCAAAAAATCTATATAAAAAATCAGATGTTCAATATTTTTTAATTTTAACTATATTAATTTAGAAACTTATTTATATGAAATAGTAAATTTAGAATAATTTTTTTATAATTGATTTTCTAAATTTTAGAAACTTCCTTTATTAGGTCATTCGTCATTGTCTACACTGAAAGCAAACAACCTAATACACTGAAAGCAAACAATCTCTGTCAATAAAAACTCTGCAAGCAAAAATTGACATGCAATATCACTCTTCGAATCTAAAGAATTAAAATTCATTAAATTTTATGAGAGACATGCATCACGTTGATAAAATAGTAGAGAGTGGCGTTGGCATGCAAACCGTTTCTTTTCAAATGAAAAATGCGCATTCAGAATTAATATTTTGCCATTGTGTTTGTTCTGCTATTCACTCTCTGCTTCATGGACGCCGTGAAAATGTATGCAAATAGGGAATCAATATGGCTACAGAGCAGTGATTAAGCAGTGTTTAATGAACTTTGCCTTAATTTTATCTTAATTTATATAACTAGGATAACTCTCTGTGGTATTTAAGTAGTATTTAATGAACTTTGCCTGAATCTATGCTATTACTTTTATAGCAGTTAGGGTTTCTGAGGTTCGAAGGTTGTTCTTCCGGAGCGGAGTGGAGGTTTTACAGTTTTTTTACAGGACTGAGATCCGTAGGAAGAATTATAGGGTGGCCGTCGATGCCGATGAAGCGCGCCGGAAGCGTAAGGATAATATGGTGGAGATCAGGAAGAATAAAGCTTGGTAATAAAGAGAAGAGAAGCTATGCAAGCGCAGCAGTTTGCTCCAGCTGTATAGTCATCGGCCGTTGAGAAGAAAGTAAGATGGATCACTGTTTTTCTGGATTTGTTACTTTTATTAGTTTTTGATCTGTATGTATGAGACAGGGTTTTCATTTTCAGCAGAAATGTTTATTGCACGCAGATCTTTGAGATATCTTTTTGTACCATTCTTTCATCTTTGATCATGTATTTAATTTTTTTTAATTTTTTAATTTTTGCGATTTTTAACCAGAAGTGATGTATACATTGAAAATGTTTTGAAAAGAAGTAGGTGCAATGGAAATGCTCTGTCTTGCAATTTTTTTGCATCCGATCAAACATTTTTAGAATAGGCACTTTAAATGTAGAAGATGATAATGATGATGATATATTTGTAGAACAGGGCTTCCTTGACTTTTACAGAATAAAGATATTTTAAAATGAACATAGCAATATTATGACTCGAAAATTATTATTTAATGTAAATTGTTTTATTTCCATACAACTATCTAATTTAAATATAATATTTTAGTTTCTTTTAAATTTCAAATAAAAATATGAACACTAAAATTATTTCATTTTATTCAAAACCTTTTCTTTCATGAGAGTTTGTTTTAAAATCACACCCGATTTAACCAGAAAAGTGAAACTACCATTAGGGGTATCAAATAGGTTGTGTCAACCTGAAATTCATTTGCTGTTAGCAGTCATTAAAATATTTTTTAATCAAAAGTGAGAAATTCTATAAAGGACAAATATACAAGTGCTCTGTAATTAAATTTAATTATTTTTAAAGTATAAAGGAACTAACCACAGACTGGTGATCTGCCTCGCAAATAATACAGGTATTCACTATTTTGAGGGCCAACATTGTAGATATTAGGTTACGTTTCAGATTGGGGTTATAAGGAGAAAAATGATGGAATGCATTAGATCGGACAAAGTAATTCAATACCATTGATTTTGGAAGAAATCTGTGATATTATTTCATGTTGAGGCTGAGGACATTCCATGAATATGCAGCTGCACCCAACACATCCATGGCTTGTTGCGGCAGATGCATCTTTGTCTGGAATAGTGAGCACCACCAGGTCAAATACAGGCACTAAGGTGAGAATGAACATCTGCAATTTAACAAAGAACATTCATATGAATTCAAATGGACTAAAACTAAATACATGCACTAATTGCAGATGGCAAGAAAGAAGCCAAACCTGCTGCATAGAAAGAAAAAGGCGAGGGCTATTGATGGCAAGAGATCTTCCACAATGCTGCAAGACAGGAGCTCAAACAGAGGGATGCTTCGAAAATATATATAACTTCATTTTCATACAAGGCGCTACACTGCCAGCAAAGATTCTTTTAAACAGTTCACATGCAAAGAAATGGAATCGTTTGGCATTATAATTGACGACAGGTTCTTACGCCCATTACCGTCAGTTTATTGCTCACGGCTTGCACATCAGTTATGGGATTTTAATTAGAGGTTAATTTAAATCATGCTCTGTCAGTATTAATTTGATTGTATTTTTACGTCATTTTAAATGCAGTTTCAAAAACTTTACACACGTTCTTTTCATTTCTTTTTATGACTGTAGAACTCCTCTCAACATAACAAGACAAGAGCATGTTATAACATGAAGTGCATGGCACCCTCAACAAACACTGTGTGTCAATATCATTTGGAGGACTTGGAATTATCTCCAATACCTTTTGTCTCTTGCAATCATCTATTTTAGATGGGCGCCCATCTAAAATAGAGGAGGGCAATGGAGATAATTTCAGGTCTTCGAGATGATATTGGCAGAGAGTGTTTGTTGAGGGTGCCATGCACTTCACGCTACAACCTACTCTTGTTTGTAAACGTTGGAAAAGCATTGCATGCAGCCCACTCTACTATCAAGACAGAAATATGTTTGCTCAGGAATTGATTATATTGCTCTGCTGGGAAGGGGAAGGAACAGATGGTAAAGGTTGCAAAATGAAGCTTTACAACCCTCTTCAAAACTCATGTGAAACCCTGACGCCATTTCTCCCTGAACTTCCATATTTTTCACGTTGCTCTTACTGTATTCCCTTCAACCACAAATTGTTTGTCATGGGCTTTTTAACCGAATGGCCAGAGTTCACAATTCACAAAGCACTTGTCATCTATGATTTTACTTCTGGTATTATCTTACTTCCTGCTTTTCTCATTTAATAAAAATGTAGTATTTACTTTTTTCATTGAATAAGTATATAGTATTTACTTCTGGTATTCCCCTGTTTCTTTGTTTTAGGGAGATGGAAGCGAGGCCCCGACCTTCCCGACAGCAGAGACAATTTCTGCTGTTCGGTGGACTCAGCTAAAGGAGTGATTTACATTGGTGGAGGATGTGGCAGTGATGAGGAGGCATTGGATACCGCCATAGTTTATGGTATAGAGGAAGAGCAATGGGAGTATCTTCCTCCCATGCTTTCGAGCGAAGTTGTATGTGGTGAGCTATGTGGACGGTCTTATACAAGCTTATCATCCCAGCGGGCCAGCACGCGACAATGGAGTGCCATAAGCAGTTGCTGTGATTGCTATATTCAGCCTGCCTTAGTATCTTACGATATTCAGCCTGCCTTAGTATATTACGATTTCTTTGGGGAAATTTTAGAAAGTGATTATCCGGAAGACCAATTTCGCCTACATCCTGAACTCTTTTTATTTATTGGTGCCACAATGTGGCATCAACAGATATTAATTGCTGGAGTCGATATGAAAACTGCGTTGGCATTTTATCTGTTTGAGCCTTCAATACCGGGAGAGCATGGAGAAGCAAGAAAAAAAATACGAGTAGACTCTCATCAGTACTTTGTGTGACACAGAGTTCCAAGACATATTCGATACCATTGGAGCTCTGACTTTGTGATTCTTGTAATCGTAAGGAATTTCAGTGTTGTAGTGATTCAAGGATATATTGTATTCACATTTAGGTATTTCTTATTGCCACATTTGTTTACATGATTGTAATCAAGGTTGTATGTAAGAGTAACAACCTATAATAAAATACAAATGATTTATAATGGTATTCCCTTTATTTCATATGGGTTATTACAGTTCTATTGTGGAGTTATTTATGTACATTGAATGAAATGTAATATATGGTTTGTCTGTAAAAATGTTGTCTATTTTTTCTGATATTATGTCGGTTTTATCTCTTTCCCCACATTGGTGAAGATAAAACAACTCCTTTATTTAATCATCTCCATCTTTGTTAATCCTTCTTAACAATAGGAGCAGACTAAGAGTAGAATTAATTAAGCATGTTGTGCATGATTCATATCTCTATATCAGAAAAAAAATATTAAGAAAAACTAAATGTTAAATCATCAAAGAATCATGATACAAATGTATACATCTTGTCATGTTGTATGTAATGTTGAATAAAACTATTTTAAGTGATTGTAATATTGTTGACATCTTTAGATGCATGTGCAAGATGTTAGCAACTACAATAGAGATCTTATGTGGTTAATTGATCTTAACCTAATGACAATTAATAGTGATCAAGTATATATTTTGGTGCAAATGAAAATCGACCTTCATCATTCAAACCCAAATCTACACACAAATTTAAAATTCCAAATAGACAATACTCTACCCAAAATTTACAACCACCAAATACTCCTTATTTCAATTCCACAAATTACCGAACTTTCATTCTATGTCATTGTAGGATTTGAAAAGGAGAAAATACAACAAAAACAAATAAAAAGAAGACACTGAATTTTATATTAACCAAATAAATCATTACATAACCATTTGAGCTGCTGCTCATTCATTCAGACACCATTATATTCCTCCATTCAACCATTACAACTTCTTCTGAACTTCTGCTCATTCAACCATTGATTCTTCCAACTCTTGGAGATGCTACTCCATGACAAATATCAACTTATCACACCTTGCAACTCTGCAGAGCTGGACTCTACAGAGAGTGCATACAAAATCATACTTTAACTAATATATAGAAAACTATCCACCAGCGGAAGAGAGAGAACATACATAAAATAATACATATCAAACTGCCCAGAAAACGTGTGAAGTCTGCTGATGGAACATCAGACAGGCTGGAGGAATTAATATGCAGTCTAATCAAATCTAACCCAAAATCTGGGTTCTGAATTTGCCTTCAATTCTGATACGGTTAAGACAGCTGGAGTAGTTGAAATTACATTTCCAACAGTCATGAATTTGCAGCCAATTCATATTGAATTGACAATTGCATTTGTCAATTAAAATAGATTACAAACAATAAACACAAATTTCTCATTCATCTATCACAAACACATAATTTCTATTCTATTTATATTTAAATTTAAATGATGAAGAAATTCAATTACAACTCAAATAATATTATTTAATTGATTCCAGAGTTCACAAATTACTAACTACAAATTGATTTATAATCAACAAATCCTTTGTTCTTCACCTCCTTCCATATCCCTCCTCTTTACTCTTCCTGTCTTCCCTTGCACTCCATGCGCCCCTTTTAATATGCAATTTAATTGGTTTGAATCCGAATTGAATTTGTATTTACTCCATGCCCATTTTTTCTCAGCTGTGGCAAATAGTTTTTTTTAACCTCTGTTTCTCTTGTTATTATCTATGTTTCCCCAATTTGACTCTTCTCTCCATCGCCTACTCTACAGTTGTTGCCCCTTTTTTATTTTTTTCTCTGCCTCTATATAGCATGGTTTTTCCTCTAATTTTGCACACCTCTGCTCACTCTCAAAACTTTTTCTACGCAACCCCTCTTCTCCATACTTGCATTTTTTAATTAATTCATAGCACGCCTCTTCTCATTCTCTCACTTCTTCAACTTCTACTGACATTCAAATAATTTAAACTTCCTCTCCCCTTCAGCTATGCGCCCATTTTAATATGCTTTTATTTTTTTTGTTAAAAAAACAAATTTCATATCTAGCGGGCCCTTCACAAGCTGATAAAAGAACATTTAAATCAAGATCAAATAATTTAACAATTAAAATGCTTTGAAGTTGCACAAGGAGTGTCATAGGTGTCGACAAGCAAAAAATTCTAAGTGCTTTGTTTTACACAAAAATTGGCAAGAACAACCATAATGATGCTACGAACATTCATGCTGAATCGTTTTGCCTCAAACTTCACAAAACTCGAAATATTAAAGTTTCACTAAATTGCAAACAAACATCATAAAATAATTAAATCTAAAAAGCCTGAAGGGTTCTACCTCTGAAACCTTCAAAATTTATTCTCCAAACATCAAGAGATGTCGAGCAAACCAAAACTAAGATAAACACCATAAAATCTTTGTAGTTGATGTTTATTGTGCGTGTACCTAGATGCTCCTGCATCACATTTGGGTATAGCTACTAATTATTTTGTAATGCTACATTATAATTTCGATGTAAAATTCCTATTAAGGACACCTCTAGGAATACCCTCCCAGGTTTACTAAGAGCCCAAAGTTAAAAGAGACTACCCACTCTCATTATTGGCCTTTAACCATCCTCAAATATATTGATGAACCTCCCATTGTACCTTCTTGATGACACCCCCCGACCTTGAAGGTGGATCAACAATTCTATGATAATGGAGCATTGATTTTGAGAAATAATTGTTAGTGCCCAAATTTGCACGCCTCCTAAATTACATAATTGGATAAACGTTTCTTGCTTCTGTGCACTTGTCCTATTTACCCACCACTAATTTATAGTCTATACAATTAAAAGTGGGTTCCCCTTTCAGGGTTGCCTAGTGTTCAATAAAATTCTCATGTGTTTATTTGTTTGTGGGGCCTTTGTTCTTTCTTGGGTTGCAATCTTATGGGTGCATTTGAGACCTATACACTTTCTCTCTAGGTCCCAAGGTTCCAAGCTCTTTCAAAACCCCAACTCCCACCCCTCTATAGCATTACATGTTCTCTTCATAGGCTTTAGGTCCAAAAACAAACTTGAGACTTTTTTTATGAATAGATTTGTAACTATGATTATTTCTCCAACAATGACCATGTTTTCCTAAAGAACAGTAATAATCATACTAATAGTTGGACATATTTCTATCAAATAACAACTTTCCTCTGTGTTTGAGAGGGGTATCTCCCTCGTATGTTAAAATTTTAGGGTTTTGTGTATCTTAACTAGAAATACCAAAGGTAAAAAGAGAATAATTGAATAAAAATGACTTACAAAAACTATAGTTGTAGACACATGAATACAAACTGAGATTTCACAAACATGTATAAACATAAAGAAGATTCATCACAAAACCAAAATACACATTCCTAAATTTATATGATGAAAGAAAACAATAAAAAGAATATGTTGTTGTAACAACATTGGAAAATTACATGCAAAGTCACATGCTATGAGATAAGCTATATCAATACACTCAAACAAAGATACAAAACTTATGATTACATTTATTTTCACATATTGCACAACTTGTAAGTGCTCCAATAGATGACTAGTTCCTTTTCACAATAAAATTTACCTATTCAACCAAAAAATAATACTTGTAATAATTGTTGTCACAAAACTGTGCACCCTTTGTTGAGCTGATTAAATCACTCAACCACCTCGTGAAACATGGGATGATCTCCTTGAGTGTGGGCTCAAATTGTGGAGATCAACCTCTAGAGAGGGTTGGTTCCCTTGGATTTATCACCAAAACTAAGTAAACTAATGATGTTTGTTGAGAAAAGAGAGAAAGGATAACATAAAATGGAACCTAAACTCTAATACAATGGCTCACCATAAATGTTTTCAAACCTACACTATAGCTTGGACTCATAATATGATCAAGTTGACATGTTGTTTCATGCACAACTCAAATTTATAATGTGAAGCAAAATTTTGCCTTTGTAAATCTTTATCTTTCGACTTTATTTTTGTCTTTAGGGTGATCCGTGCACAAGGAGCTTGTATTTTCGACAAACATGCAATTCGCCACATGGTGGTTGCACATGTCTTAATGATCATTCTCTCTCTAGTCGTAATTTGGGCCACGTGTCGATATGGCAGATGTTTTCTTGTTTCCACTTTTCGCAGAGATGAGATTATTCGCCCTTCTGACACATCATCTTTTCGTGCCATGTAGTTGTATAAAGGAAATGTTCAACTCAGAGTCTGTCAGAATGCGTCGTACCTTTTTCTAGTGAAGGTATGTGAGTTGGTGCTACCAAAGCCACTTGGGAGACTAACATGGTTTTTCCAAACTATCTTCTAGGATCAGAACGATTACAAGGGCTAATCCTATTGAAATATCTAAATGACATAAATGTGATAGCTGAAAGTTGATGAGTAGGATTTCAGTGACCTAATAAAAGATCTAGAATCGGATTTTCAAGCTATTATATTTGGAAATCTGGAAGTCAATAACTCTGGACGAGGTCGGTGTTTTTCTCTTCTAAGCGGCTATATATTGAAAACAACAGCATGGAGCAAGGGTTCCAGAAGTTTTCTCGTCAGAAATTTTTTCTTAGTTTTCTTAGTTATTAAAAATATTTCTTTTAAAAGTTCATAGAACACTGCTTCACTCTGGCATGTTATGTCTATTTTATGATCAAACTATTATCGGATTGGAATTCGATCTTTGTTTTAAAGTTCATTTGAATATGAAATCCGATTTATTATGAAAAAATACTTGAAATTGTGCATGGTATGGTCTTTATCAATATTTATCTCTTTCTATCCTCATCCAGAATAGAAGACTCTATCTTGCTTGATCTGAATAGTTCTAGTTATCGGATTTCTATGTTGTTTGTGTATATGATTGAATCATAATCTTTAAAGATTGGACTTTGTCATTGGAATTCTCTATTTTCTTTGTAAGGTTGTCATTTTTTCATGATATGCAATATTAAGAGGAAGGGTTTGATTTTGAATGGTTTTTTGTTAAATCTAGAACTTCTATGTTTGATCTGGATCTTAATATGCATTTCCTAGGGGTTGATTGAATGACTGCATCTGTGCTTGTATTGAGCCTCTGTTGTTCGTTCTCCTCTTGAAAATGAAGGTAAGTGGTGTTTTGTGTCTCTTATATCACTCATAGAGGAAAGCTTGTGGTTTTGAAATGTTGTAAAAGTGTTGGCGCATCACCATTTTTCATGTTTTACTATTTACATTTCCTTTTCCTTTCTCCCAAACTCAAAGAAGAGTCGGATTTCTATTAAAATCTTAGAGGTATTCAATGAGCTACCTATTGTCCCCCACTCATTGAATTTACCATAAGACTATCGGAGAGGCACAAGCTTTTATTATCAATAGTTCTTTTTTGAGCATGCCCAGTGGGACCTATTCCAAAGGCCTGATTAGAGGTCAGAAATATCTCTAGATCAGACCAAAGGAAAAAATTGGAAGTTTCATGCCCAAGGTTCAAACAAGAGCATCATCAAAGGGTAACTTTCAGTACTCTCAATTACCAACCTCGGTACCTAGGATAAGAAGAGTCACAAGTTCTGTATCACCTATGAGAAGTAGAAGAGTAAGAAGTAGGAGTCCAGAGTTTAGACTTTTATCTACCTCGCTTGGAGGCTGAAGTTTCCAAATAAGAATACCAGATTATTTGATTCACGAGAATATTTTCTCTATGGCCCATATACCCCCTCCCACTCCTAGAAAATTTGTGACTTGGGACAGTGGTAGTTCACTACAGCCACCTGCCCCACCTGATGTCTAGCTTTCCATACCCGCTAATGCCCTCAAGGCTATTCCAAAATTTTCTAGAGAGGATTTTAAAACCCCTTCTGAACACCTTCAAGATGTAGTGGAGTATGTAGGGTGCAAAATATCATGGAGGAAAATATTGCCATGAGATTGTTGGTTGCTAGTTTCAAAGGGAAGGCTCAAGATTGGTATAGATCCCTAACTTTCGGTTCTATCAGCTCATGGGATAATCTTAGAGAAAATAATTTCGAACGATTTTTAGATAAAGGAGATCGTTCCTCATTGTTGCATCAGCTAATTAATATCAAGAGAGCCCCACGAGAAGCTATGAGTGACTTCAACACTAGGTTTAACAAAACCTAGGAGAGGATCCAAACTATTGTGTGACCTCCAACTGCTATGGAATTCATATTATTTTTGAAGACCATCAACTCGGATATTGCAGTCATGATAACTTTTATGGGATGAGATACCCTACTTGATGCCTACGAATTGGAAGATCACACAAAGAATAGTTTGACACATGTAAGAAAAAATTTTCCATGACCCCCAAAGCCTAATTTTCTCGAAGTCTTAGGCGCTCCGCTTCGAGAAGAGTCTTCCCTGAACACTCTAGTGACACAGATGAAAACCCGATTCCACCCCAGTCAATGTATGTGTACCCTACCACACAACCAAGCATGTTGGGTTCTTCCTCTGTAGCGGCATACCTTTACGATATGAAAATCCTAATGCGGTCTTTCACAAATGAGCTAGTTCTCATCAAGCGGCAACAAGAAGCTCCTCCCAAACAAGAAACTCATACATACCAAGGGGATAGACCTTTCTATCAATAGAATCAATAGAGTACATATCAAGGACCTTCGGGTCTGGGAGGTCAAGAAGCAGCTTCTGCCAACCAAATAGGCCTAGTCACTATGCCATTGCAAATGGTAAAAGATGGCCATAACAAAGATTTGGTACCAAGCCAAAACAACCTAGTGGATGATGAAAACGCATGGTGTTTTCCCTGAAATGATAGTCACATTCCTAAGAATTGTCCCAAAGGAAACATGCTACAAATAATAACAAAGTAGAGCAACAAAGACATACAACCTAGTATAGAAGAATATGAGTCTCTCGAGATGGAGAACACTCGATTCAAAGCACAAATGCAAGGGATGTATGTGGAACAAGAGCTAGACATAGCACCCGATCAGGTTCTTTTCTCTTGGATGGAAGAGCAGGATGTAGTTCTTACGAATGAATCCTCGACAACCAGCACTCCATAAGTACAGTTGGATTACAATACCAGATCCAAGAGAAGACTCACCAGGGAATACGTGCCACAAGTTCTCCCTCATCCCCAACCTCGTTAGTCACCATCGCACGAGAGACAACGACCCCAACCGACTTCTTAGTCAACTATTCAACTGACTCTACAACAATAGATCCCACCAGTGCCTAGAAAATTTCTTGATAAGACATTGAATCTATTCACAACATATCATTTTTTATTGAAGCCCAGCGAGATTCTGCCATTTAGACCAAAGATAAAGCCGGTCGGAATGCTTAATGCGACGGAGAAGATAAAGAATGTGCCTGCTAATGTGTCTCTATGGGATGTAATATCTATCCCAGTTCAAAATTCATTGCTTGAAGGAGCACTAAAAATTGAAGGACCAAGGTCACACACGGACAATGTTCTACCATGCAATCCAAATAAAAACAAAGTTCCTACATTGAATCCTCAAATTCCGAAGGCCTTAGCTTATACGAATGATGTGGAGAAAGAAAAAGAGGGAGAGGTAAGCAAGCCAAAGCCCACTCCCTTTCTTTTTAACATTAATTGTGGGGGATAAACTTTTGCACAATAACATGATTGACGCGGGAGATAGTACGATAGATATGCCAAAGAAAGTGGTTGATGCCTTAATGCTCAAGTATGAACCTTTGGAAAAGGGAATCATGTAGTTGGATGGAAAGAAGGTCCTGATGGTTGGTTGGATAAAATATTTATCCTTAACCCTTTTTTCATCTCCAACCTAGACACTCTCACAAGAGGTAGTAAAAATCGACATTCCCCCAATCTTTGGGATGTGTCTCTCTAGAGATTTCACTGTGAAGCTGGGCAAATATTTGGCACTAGATTGGTCCCATTTGATATTAATAACCAAGTATGGATGGAAGATGAAGATTATTTCAAAATCTTTACATTCTGAACACATAGCAGACACTGTTGTTTTTTGTTTTGAGGCCGCACATACTTCCTTTTAAAATCAAGAAGGGTATTGCATTGAAATGTTGGAAGATGACGAAGACACAAGCATGTGGACCCCAAAGGAGGAATTTTTCCTCAACTAGTTCATCAACTCTAACTCATTTGGCAATTTTCATGCCAAGGGACTGGGTACTTATGTCATATTTGATGATGACATGGTCCATCCGAAACTAATAAAAGATCAGACAAGCTATGATGATCCAATGGATAATCACTTGTGGAACTTGTACTTTGATGATGCAAAATGCAAAGTTGATTCTGGGGTAGGAGTCTGATTGTTGTCTCCAACAGGATCTGAGACCCTTGAGGCTTACCATTTCCAGTTTTCATGCTCAAATAATGATGTGAAATATGAAGCATTAATCCACGATATTTTCCTTGCCAAGTAGATGGGTGTGAAAAGATTGAAAGTATTTGGAGATTCCAAGTTGAGAGTAAGCCAAGTCCATGGCCAAGCAGTGGAAACATTTACCAAGATGAAGGCCTATAGACATCGAATATGGGACTTAATTGAGGGTTTGAAGCTTTCAACTTGCAAGTTACTCCTCGATCCCTGAACGATGTAGCAGTTGGATGGCTTCCATTGGGTCACAGTTTGAGCCTATTTCCGACTCAAAACAAAGTTCAATTTGCATCATTTTCTGAACGTCAATTCCTAACAATGACCAAAACTAGCAAGTATTTGAAGATGATGCCTAAATAGCCACTTTTTTTCAAAATTTCGAATGACTTTCTAAATTTTCAAAATCAAATTTCGAACCATCCACAGGATAGGTCATTCAGCTAAAGGGAAATAAACTTCCTCGGGGTTCGATTTCCCTCGAGAATATTTTTGATTGTGAATATGTGAGGAATGGCAAGTGAAGGTTCACAACCGACGAAAATTATTTTGAAGAGTTGGATGTTGAGAATGATAGAAGACTGAAAGTCAGAAGGAATGTACGATGGGAAGACAAAGAAAGGCTAAAGATTCTATACTCTAAGTATGAAGGAGTTAAAGCATGGACCTATGATGATCTCAAAGGATATGACCCAGGTATAATTCAGCATACCATCGACTTGGCAGAGGGGTTGAAGCCTGTCTGCTAGAATCAAAGGCCTTTCAATCTGAAGGTCGAAGCACTAATGGCACAAGAGCTCACTAAATTGATCAATTCCTAAATTATTTATCCGATTAAACACTCTACTTGGGTGTCTAATCTAGTACCAGTTCAAAATAAAAATGGTGATATCCTGCTTTGTATCAATTTCTGGGACTTGAATAAGGCCTTGCTAAAGGATCATTATCCTTTGCCATTCATGGAGCAAATCTTGCAAACAGTGGTTGGATCATAGATGTTCTCATTATTCGATGGATTTTTTGGGTGTAATCAAGTACTAGTTAATGAGAGAGACCAACACAAGATGACCTTTACCACCAAGTGGGGTACATTCGCATATGCAAAGATGCCCTCCAGACTCTTAAATGTCAGTGTGACTTTCCAGTGGGCCATGAACATCACTTTTGCGGGATTGATCAATTCAATCATTCTGATTTACCTGGATGATCTGACCATCTTTTCAAAAGTTGAGGCTGATCACTTTGATCACCTAGAGCAAATATTTCAGAGGTGCCAAAATTTTGGGATTTCTTTAAATCCAAAAAAATGTGTTTTCAGAGTACCTCAAGGTAAACTTCTTGGTTTTGTAGTGTCCAAGGAAGGAATTGCTATAGACTTTGAATGTGTCAAATCTATATTGGATTTTCCTTTACTAGTAAACCAAAAGGGATTACAATATTTCTTAGGAAATATTAATTTTGTCAGTCGTTGGGTGATCCCACAATAGTGGTTTACAATTTTTGGCCAAATTGGACACTGAAATTATTATTTTTAACTAAATCTTCACATTTGGGTACCTATAGCAACTAAACCGTGAATAATTTGAAGATGATGCAAACTAGATTCTTGTCACATTTTATCTATAGATTCTAGAAATATTTTTTGCAAAAATTTTGGAATCGGATTGCACTTCTTTTTCCATCTCCCACGAAAAACTAGTTTTTTTCAAAAAATAACATTTTTAAAAAGTGACACACTGTATAATGCATAAGTTTTTTTCTATGAAGGATAAAATTCTAATTCTTTCGAATTTAGATTTTTAACTCCGATATCTAGTGATATTTTTTTATTGAATATTTTTTCTTTAATCAAGTTTCAAAGTCAAACTAATTACAATTAAGACATAGCATGACCGTATAATGCATAACATTTTTTCTATATGTCGAAATTCAATTTTTTTTTTTGTTGGATCAAGGACTTCAATATCTGCTGCGCTCATATTTTTCAAGTTTTCTTTTTTGATAATCTGCTATTTTTCCACATGTGTAGAACAGAGACCTTCATTTTTTATGAAATACATATGTTTAATAAAACTTAAAAAACAAATACATAATAAAACCAAAACATATTAAAACTATATTCGTTGGATAGATCGTTATGAGGAATACCTTATTCTAGTTGGGTATGTGAAGTCTCCTCCATTTTCATCCTCCACTTGAGATTCGAAGAGCAAAAATTTGGCAAAATTTTGTGGAAGAGGGGGAGAAGGGAAAAAAAGGGGGGTTCAAGCGAACCACCCTTCGAGTGAACCCCCCTTCACTCAAAATGGTGAAGGGGGGTTCACTCGAACCTCCCTTTTTTTTTTAATTTTCCATTCGTTTCTATGAAGAAACGTGACATCATAGGGTTCAAGCGAACCCACCATGCCAAAGGGGGTTCGCTCAAACTAGGGGTTCAAGTGAACCCTTCTTTTGGGTTCGTGTGAACCCCCTAGTTTGCTCGAACCTCTTAAAACTTGAAATTTTGAATGTGTGAGCATTTTTACAAATTTCCTTCCTCATCAAAATTGTAAACCACTATTATGGGTTTACCCCGTTTCATTTCTGACTTTGTAGGCATCGCAAGGCCCATCACCTTGATGCTAAAAAAGAATATAATTTTCAAATGGACTTCTGAAGGCAAGGAAGTTTTCAAGCAAATAAAGAAGGTTGTATTTTTTGCTCTAGTATTAGCTAATCCAGTTTTTTCTAAATATTTCTTGTTATATGTATACAGCGGCTAGCATAGCATAGCTTTTGTGCTCACTCAAAAGGTCGAGAAGGATAATGGAGAGCGTCTGATTTCATTTCATTCAAGAACCCTCAAAGGTTACAAGACCAGATATAACTTTGTAGAGAAACATGCTTTTTCCATCGTCAAGAGTCTCAAAAAGTTCTGACACTTAGTGTCAACCAATAAGATCACTATTTTGGTCGCTCACCCAAGTGTAAGGGAATATATCACCGAGGGAGAGATAACCAAAAAGAGAGCCAATTGGATCACTAAGATGCTAGAATATGATGTGGACATCAAGCCAACTAAGCTGGTGTGAGGAAGAGGCCTATGCGAATATCTTGCACAAGAGTCAAGTTCCAAACCCAACAAAGAGATTGATCAAGTATTTTTAAATCAATTTGAATCCAATGAATACTAGGTAATGTATCAGATGTTATACATGCAAAAATGATACTACCTCACAACTCTCCCCTCCCACAAATGAAGATACTATCAACTATAAGAAACCAGGTATGTGTTGGTTGAAGGGACCTTGTTTAAAACAAGCTATGATGGATTATTGCTCCAATGTTTATACAAATACCAGCTGGACAAGGTTCTGTCAAAATTTCATAGCAGTCCCAAGGGAGGACATTTTTCTCCTAAAACCACCACTCTGAAAATTATTCAAGCAGGATACTATTGGCCCTCAATGTTTTCGAAAGTGCACCGTTTGGTGTAGAAGTACACTTAGTGCCAATTCTTTGTTGAAAAGAGAATACATTTTGTTTTTCCTTTCAGTCCCATTGTAACTAAGGAACCTTTTGCTCAATGGGGTTTTGATTTTATCAGAATGATAAATCCTATCTCCAGTGCTGGTCATAAGTGGATTCTCATAGCGACTAATTATTTCACAAGATGGACAGAAGTAATCGCCCTAAAAGGTGCTACAAAAGGTGAGATTGTTAACTTTCTAGAAGGGTTGGTGACTAGGTTTGGTTCACTAAAGACTATTATATCCGACAATGCTAGGGCCTTCATAGGTTCAAAGGTGTTAGGTTTTTCCATTAGGAATGAGATCTACCTCAAAACCTCTTCGAATTAGTACCTACAAGGGAATGGTCTAGCAGAGTCAACAAACAAAAACCTAATTAGGTTAATCAAATGCATTGGGTCCAAACGACAAAGGGAAATGCACGAACATCTATGGGCAGACTGAATCACACCAAAATAGATCCTAAAGATGTCTCCTTGTGAGTTAGTACTCTATGGAAAGGAGGTACTTTTTCCCATTTCTATGGAGCTCCCTACATTGCAATTACTAAAATCCCTAGAAATAAAGGAAAATGATGGAATGGAGGTATGGATAGCCGAACTCCTTGAAATGTAGGAAAATAGAGAAAAATATTTTGAAGCTATGATCAACTGCCAACGAATGGTCAAGTGATGGTTTGACAAAAAGACTTCTGACCCATATTTTTCAGGAAGGGAGCTTGGTTCTAAAATGTGATGAGTGCACTACAAAACCAAGACAACACACCAAATTTGAAGCATTATGGAAGGGCCCCTTCCAAATCAGTGCAAGAAAGGAAAGGAATGCATACGAATTACAAGATATAGAAGGTAATTCTTTGAGGATACTGATGAACAATATTCATCTGGAAACATTCCATTAAAGTACGAAACTCTTTAAAGTTTTCATAGATATGTACCATATGTTAAAAAAATTGTAAAAAGTTTTTAGGTTTTAGATTTAAGAATAAGTGAGGAAGCATAAGAAGTACAAAAATCTAGATATTATATATATTGTATTTTCTTTATAAAATTTATAGTATGGGGTAGCCCGAGGCTCAAATTTTAGTATAAAATCTCTTTTGAGCAAAACCAAAAAGGGTATTTGAGAAAAATACAAAAAGAAAGAAAAAATGGAGGAATTTTTACAAAAAATCAAAAGGAAAGCCTCCAACCATCATTATAGGAGCTTGTTTCCCATAATCGCTTTTCTTTTTCTTTCTTCTTCTTCTTCTTCACTCGTAGGTAGTAGGAACACAATTCACAGACACCGACCTCATTCTGCATGGTTGAAGATGACGAGCTGAAACTATTTCTTAAAGTCATACTGTGTAGGAGCTTCATCAACGCCATACTCTTGAAGGAGATAGATAGCAGTAGGTAGAGACAAGGCACGGTGGCTATTTAGGTCCATGGTGTGAAAGTCATTGAGAAAGGGAATCCAAGGCATGTACATGCCACGGTCGATGAACCTACGATGGTCCATTGTGTTGGGAATGTCGATGCCATAGATAGTAACTTGCACTATTTTGTCGAGCCCTTCCAGAAGAGAGATGTCAAAAATGCAGTGAAACAACTCAACTATCTTAGTTTTGGTGACTTTCGGGTCCAACAAAGAAGCCACCAAGCAGGAAAATGTGTTGCAATTGGTTCACAGTTCTTGTCTTCAATGAAATCCATGCCAATGACCCACCAAAATGAAATTACCCCCAAGCGATCACACCTCTTTACTAGGCGCTTAATTATCTACTCGTAATCTCCTCGATGAAGGCATATTGTGGCCTACATGGGAGGAGTTGAATGAGAGTACCCAGACCAACAAACATGGTTGGAGTAGTAGAGAGAAAGGAAATATTGTGGATATAAATAATATAGGTAAAATCTAAAGTTTTTCTTTTTCGAATGAATATAGCCTTGAGGCGGCATAGCTATTAATAGAAAAGAGGTGTCGGAATGGGTTAACAATGGAGGTTCTATTTTTGGTCAGACAGTAATGGGAAAATATCAAGGCAGTTGGTGAATGAACAATAGATCATACGAAAAAAAATTCATAAGGTTTGAGAATTAATGTTTGGGCATTTAGAGTAAATGCCCAAATAGGTCAATTTTTGATGTGTCCTTGGCCATCATCAGCGTTAGCCAGCTTGCGTAAGTGAAAGGACATGGATTAACATGCTTTAATGCCTGAAAAATTAATGAGCTTATCTTTTCAAGAGTACTTTGTATCGCTAAAAAAATATTGACATAAGTAATGACACTCTCCCCAAGGCAATGAGTTTATTTGAGAAATGAGGCGGTGAAAGGAATGTACTAAATTTGTCTACCTAGATTTTTGGAATTTCTGAGGGATATGGATCCTCTACCCACATGTATCTCCTTGTTGGCAACATTTAATGGACTAGCAGTAATGACACAACCTTAATGCATGTAATTCTTGGGAAATTAATTGCATGAAAAGTATATTTTTGCAAAGGAAGCAAAGAGAAAGTGGTTGTTTTGGTAAAATTCTCTACAAATTTTAAAGAAACCATGGTGGAACCAACAATGATTGGGAGATGAGTTGAACCTGCACCAAGAAGGCTCATTTTCGCTAATATTTTTGAGCGAAAATCATTTTCCAATGTCCTAGTACCTAAGGATCAACCTTTCAAACTCTATAAAAGGTGATGATAGATAGGAGTGTTAAAAGGGAAGCAATGCAAGATGTTTCCGACAATGTTTTCGACCCTAGGTCAGCAAGTAGCCCTAAAAATCTCAGAGAAGGAGCATTTCAAAGAATGAAAGATCACGGTAACTCTAAGGGTTTCGCCTCTCAACTCTGGAATTGTGTGTTGCCATAGTTCATGATACTTGTTGTACACTCGTGCCTAGAATTGGTGCATGCATGTGCCAAGAGATTTGATGAAGAAACTGATACCATAATATACAACATAATAAAGGTCATAATCTTTACTCTAGCTATATGAGAGATTTTGTGCATCCCTTTCAACCAGCATATCGAGATGTTCGTTGAAGAGGATATGGAAACCTATTGGGAAGAATCAAATGAAAGAGAGAGTTTTTATCATCGTGAAATAGGGGAAAGGCCAACCAGAGGCCATTTTGTTTTTATATTGGCATTCAAGAAGTTCCCAGAGAACACATAGGACCTTTTCTCAATGGTAACCTGGGATTTCAATCTAGATAGTGATGAGGAGGTCCACCCATTTCAGATGGACCTAGCTTTAATACTCAAGCATGAGTAGGAACATATGTATTTTTATTTTGCTAATGTAATATCTGCCAATATGTTGTTGCAACTAAAAAATTACCAAGTTGAATCTAAATTCATGTATTATTCTTTCTTGGTCCATTTGATCCTACATCAGAACTTCAGGTTTTTTGAAAGAAATTTTCCTGTATCTAGGTTAGACAAGGAGGGTTTAATTCAACCATTTTCTGTATGAACTTATGTCCTGCCAAGGACAAGTAGCTATTATTGGTTTGTACACCTTTTTTTGAGACTAGTATTACAAGAGTTGTTACCACGGTCCAATGATCGCTTGTCTCCTGAAGTTTTTCTATGAATTAAAAACGCATCGACCTCTATGGATTACTTCTTTGGGGAATATTTTACATTTATAACATATCATGGTTCTGTCGGAGAACCTTTATGACTCCCTAGATTTGTAATGGATCAGGTCTTCGTGTTGGAGGCATGCCAATAGGAAAATCTTTCCAACAAGGTGTATGTAAGAGGAAGGAACAAAACAAGGTTGTATCCACTCTCCCTCTACATTGCAAACAATGGGGTAGTGCCAGAGAAGCATAAAGAACAAAATGAATTAACCAATTTGTTGGTAGCTCTAGGCTTAGTTCTCATATGTGATGAATGGGACTATAATCCATCAAGGAAAATTGCCCTAAAGCATGAGCCACTGAAGTATGTGAAAACTAAGAGGAACCTGATGCAGGAGAGGCCAAATTTGTATGTTAGCTTGGCCCTCATACTGATGAAGAGGCCGAAGTGGTTGATTTTCTATACACCATAGGCAAGATATCAGAGGGAGATTCTAATAGGAAAGACCTTAAAGAATTAGATATAATGGCGAGGGTGGTCGAAATGCAAAATGACAGACTTTTGAAGGTTCCAACAAGAAATGGGAAACACTCACAGAAGCTTGAGGAATTTCAACCATATGATGTGTAGTTTGAAGACATTTACAACAAGGAGGCTGATTCTAATAACAACAATCTAGATTCCAACCATGAAGTAATAGAGGAACGACTTCCACGCCATGCCCTCTGACCGCAAGAGTCCAACAAGCGAAAGAGCTTTAAGTGAAAGGACACATAGGATGCATCTTCTACCAGTGTTTGAAGCAATGGGAAGAGAACTTGATGGCATCCAAGAGGATCAGTTGCAAAATTTGAAGGCTAGGCTTCGACAGGGTCATCTACAAAAGGGTGTGAATGTTTGAGTTCAAGGTGGATGAAGTTACGTCGAGCCTAGGATCTGGACGCATCTGATACAACCATCGAAAATGAAGAAGAAGTTGAGTTTTCTCCCCATAATGTTCAGACACTCACTTTTTCAAGTAAGTCTTGCTCCCCCTCTTCTTCCCGCTTTTGTGTCTTTGGTTAATCCTTTGCCTCTTCTTGTTGAAAAGGGTCTTCTACCTTTAGATCCTGACTTGTTAGTGTTAAATGAACCCTCTACTATCTTTAATCTATCAAGTGATGTTCCAGCACGTGCCGAAAGCAATATCCGCTTCGATCGCCATTGAGTTTGTAATCGCCCTATCTAGGGCGCACATAGAAAAGGTCAAGTCACCCATGTTACCTGTTATCCTAGGCTTGTCCTCATTCAGATGAAAATTTTCTACCTCATCTATTTCTCTTTTTACCCTGACTCGTACTCAAGGTCCCTAATCTCAATTTGGAATCCTATCGTTCTCAATGATTACTCTTCCATTCACCTCCCCACATACCCATACATCTGAAGTGTCCCCTTCTGTCACTCCTTTTAGTCTACCTCCTGGTGCTTCTATGGTGGCATAGAGTATTGATACCCCACAAACCCTTCAAAATCATTTTGATGCAACTAGGCAAGCCCAACAAAATAGAAAGTAGAAAAGAAGTGAGAAGAATGTTGAGTTTCCAGCCTCTAAGAAGATCCATACATGTTTTAACAAAGAAAGGAATTATCTATGGATCACCACCATGAAGCCACTCAATGCACAACCTAAAGGACAGATGTAGATGGAGGATTATGACATTCAAGTAGTGGGCCTAGAATTGAATGAGATCCATCTCTATGACAAGATAGATCTAGAAAAGACCACTTAGAAGGTGGTATACACAGATTTCGAGTGGCTAGATCAGAAGCTAAGAAAGCGTGAGGGTGATCTAGAAAATGTAAAAGAAATGGTTAAATGTTTGCAATGAGAGTGTAGGGCCTGAAATGAAGAAATGACCCGCATATTGCAAGTACAAGACCAACAAAATGAAGCAACATGATCTCTTGCAACACTCCAAG
This sequence comes from Sequoiadendron giganteum, assembly GCA_007115665.2. Classification (NCBI taxonomy): domain Eukaryota; kingdom Viridiplantae; phylum Streptophyta; class Pinopsida; order Cupressales; family Cupressaceae; genus Sequoiadendron; species Sequoiadendron giganteum. The sequence goes on from CM021102.1 coordinate 822,301,013, forward strand.
ATGAGAGGATCCAACTTTACAATGAGATATACAAATTAAGGGGTGAACTTGCAGTTGAGCATCAATCTATTACAAAACTCCAACGTGTTCGAGAAGGTATAAAAAAGGAGCTAGATAGTATCCAAGTTTAGGATTTCGATGAGATGCAAAAATCTCGATAGGAGATCAAAAATATAAAAGGTGATAAATGAGAAGTCGAGTTCACTTTACATGCTCGAATTCAAGAAACCTAAAATTTGGTTTTAGAGTTGGGAGAATCCCTTAATAAGAGGGATCAACTCGAGCAGACATTTAAAGCAAAGGAGGCTCAAGTACAGGAGGAGTTAGCTGCTACACAAAGATCCACAACCCTTCCTATAAAGAAGAGGTTGGTATTCGCTTACTAGGAGTGAATCATTGTATCGCTCATCGTTCTAAAATCGGCCTTACAATTCTTAAGGGATGCTTGAGAAATAAATGAAAAGGTTGGCTCGTTGGACGATCAAACCCTTTAGGAATACGATCCCCAATTCGTTGTCCCAAAATTTGATCTCTGAGCTTTATGTAGCAACAAATGACGCCCTGAGAGGTGTAGGTATTGTTATCTACCGAAATTGCACTCTAGCTAAGATTCAAGATAAAACATGTTAAGTTGCACACTTAGCTTTTCAGAGAGAACATGGGATCTTTTACAGCCTGTGGGTCACCTGGATCTAGAAAAGAACCTCCGAAGAATGTTAGCTTCCTAGTTGGTTATCACCTACTTTACTAAATTTTGACAGGAAAAGGGAGAAAGATTGCATAAAATGAAAACTAAAACCTATGGTGATACACCTAAACATTACTTGAATTTGAAACCATATTTCATACACTTGCTTGTAATGACTGAAGATAAATTTGCACAACTCATTTATGCATATTCTTGCAAAAGTGCTTCACAAACAGGTTTTAGTGCTCAGATTCCTAGAAGGAAAGTTCAGTTTCACATTCAAAAAATATATTTTACACCTTTGAAACAATTTGTAACCTGCATAAACACACTTTTTGCATAAAGGTTCTCAAATTGAGACAAAGCTTCAAGCAAATAAATATTACTTCACTAGAAAGACTTGATCAATCAAGTAACTAAACATAGAAATGCAAATAATGAGTAGGCAAAGCTTTCAATTCAATAATAATCAAGGTCTTTACTGAATTTCATCTTCAAAGCTGAGTTACAATAGCATACACAAGACTTGTGAAAGGACTGCCAAAAGTCACTATCTCCAAGAGCTGCATATCAAGAACTCACTCATAATGAGTTAAAAATGAGAATATATCATCATCTCCAAGTAGCTCCACCAAAAAGACATAAAAAAAATAAAAATTTTGGGTTAGATGGCTTCAAAAAGCCAAAAATATAGCAACAAAATCTCCAACAAGTGAACTCCAAAGAGTGGAAAAGGTCAAATTTGACCATGTCAAAGATAAAGGCATAATGAAACACATATAAACCTGGTCAAAAAGGCCTAAAATCCCTCCAAATGTCTAAAATGAAGAAAAAATCAATGCATGACCTTTTCCACTATAAAAGATCCTAAATATGCTCCAAAAGTTTCCAAACTAACTTCAAACAACCCTATAATCACTCCCAATGTTTTGCAACTCCCCTATATATTTGGTGTTTGAAAACCTCACTATATGCTTGGAAAAAAGTCATCGAATTCCAACAACCCCTCATGACTTAGTCAAATTTCCATATGTCCCAATTTTTTTGCATTTAAAATAGTAACTTTTAGTTAAGTGATTTATAAAACATCACTTAATAAAGTACTTTACATTTCAAATAGATGCAAGAATTACAAATAGTTCAACCATTCAAGGGTCAAAGGTCATCAAGATTCCTTCCATATCTCCCTTTGACTCATTCTTTGTGAGTACATGCTTATTATTGTCAAGCTTCTCATAACATTAATAAGTGACTTATTCATTATATAACTTAAATTTAACGTTTTACATTCAAAGAAAAAAATGAAGGCCAAAATTCAGCCTTGGCTTGAAGACAATACAAAAGGATCAAAACTTAAAAAGGAAAACATACCCCAATTGCTAGCATAGCATATAAGGCAAGGGTAAACAAAATGAATGTTGAAATTTTTTTTTTTAAAACAAGGAAAAAATTAACTTTGATATGTCGGCATAGCGATTAGGGCACAAACCCTAATAGAAAAACAAATGCAAAGACAAGGATTTCCTTCATTTTCTACATCTTCGAAAACCTTTAATTGCCGCCATAGAGGGTTCAATGAAGCTCGACTATAGTGAAATTTTGTGATCTCAAAGGTATTTCGATGGATTCCATGGCTATGTAGAGACATCTACCTTCACAATTTATGACAAACAAAGGCTTATTATTCTTAGGTAAGCATTTTTCTGTGATTTTATGCCTCTTAGGTCGCAGCTCTTGTAGATGTATCAAATGCATTTTATATGCTTTATTTTCTCTATTGATCTATATATTATTTTATTAACCTACCCTAATCTCTTCTGTTGGCCACCATCAACGGTTTTGATGAAGATTTCTTTGCATTTGAAGCTCATCATGAGTTCACTTGTATGAAATGATGAATGTGCCTAACATCTCCATTTGTTTATTAGCTCAAGCATCTTCCTAAGGATTCTTGAAACTTGTACAGGCCGTGGAAATAAACCCTTTTGATACTTACTTTTTCTCTTTATTAATCAGTGATTCAAGACTTGCTCTTTTCCTGTAGCATAATAATAAAAGTATTTTTATTACTTTCGTGTGTTTTTCCACACTCTCTACTGTAGATTCTAGTAACCAAAAATCTACACTAGACTTTATTATTTTGGACTATGGCCTTATAAGCTTTCACAGGTAATGGGGTTTTGTTTTGCTTTTGCTCCTTCTCCACAAAAACAGAGTCATGGCCACGGGCTATAGGGTATGAAACTCTATCTCCATTTTTCCCACAAACACCCACAAGGTTTTTCATTTGTATCATGACTTAAAATTCCTCATGGTAGTGGTATTTGTGGTTCTCTATAAATGATAAAGGATTTTGACACAAAACCCTAACTCTGCCATTTTTTTTTTCCAGCAATGGTCTCAATACTCTATTTTTGGGTCTACATTGTTGCACAAATAGGTTTCAAAACTCGTGCCCTCATTTACCCTTTCTCAATAAAACTTATAAAAACTCTTGATAGCAGTCAAGTATGAATATGATGATTCTATTTCATTTTGAAACCCCAAATTTTCTGGATTGGGTTTGTATTATTAAAAGACAAGGTTTTTACTACAAAACCTTATGTTTGCTTCCTCTGTCATTTATATTCATTACATTCAGAACATTAACCTCTCTCAAAACATACCACAAGATATTACCAAGAAAAATAAACACAATCATTAACACTTCATTTAAAGGTCACTGCCCTTAACAGGTGACTATCGTTCTGTGCTAATTTAGAAGAAAAACAAAACCCAAAGCTAACTCTTCCAGATCCAAAAGTCAAATTTCTAATGTAAACTTGAAAGTGACTTATGATCTTTGTGACTGTACACTATGTGGAAAGCACTTCATATTTCTATTTAATCAAGTGCACAAAATACAAAAAAATCCTTTCATCCTTGTTCACTTTTTTGCAATCTTTGTAATATAAGTGAGCTTCCAAAAGATCCTACAAACATGATCTTGAAAGATCAATTAGCATAGAACCATTATGATCTTTCTGAAACACTACTCTTTCAAGCACAAATCTCACTATTTGATGATGATCACTAATGCACTCCAGTCTCCTAATTTGTAACATTATGAATTACCTTGAGATGGTGCATACAAAATGATTATCATGACAAGTGACATTAAACATCAGATCCCTGTAAATATTTATTAGCTCCTTATGCTATATCTACTTGAATACCTTGTTTTTTTATGATAACAAAGATAAAAAATAGTTTCCTTCTACACAAGTAAGCATATTTACCTTTTCAATGTTGTTGCTCACATGATTCCTAGTCTTATCTCAAGAATGATCCCTTGCAAATACTTGAACCATAGATGATGAAATACCTATTTCAGGTATCTTTTTTATAGCTTTTCAGCCTCTATGCATATCCCTTCCCAAATGAAAGACACTCCTCCATATTGAGCGTGATAATACCATTTATTTTTCTGACCCATGTTTACGATCAAATGCATGGTATCCACTATTTGAGTTATCGCCATTCATTGATCAATATCTTTTGTATCCATCTCACATGCAAAAACAAATGATTGATAAATGTCATCCAATGCCTCTTTAAAGAAAAACAAAGAAGATTGGGCTCAACCCTTGTGGGAGCCACATTTTACCCCACATATTGATGTGTCATGAAATACAACACCTGCAACTGCACATGGAACAAACATATAAGAAATAACACATATTTTACTTGTGTATGATGATGTTTCTAACCTCCTATGCTCATCTAAAGTATGCATTTACTCTTTAATGCATATGGAGATAGATTTATGCATGCATAGGTAGATGATGTAAGTGATTATGTATGGTTTATGACCTCTCATTGTTTAGAGAAAAGCTCTAACACATTGCCTGGATAATGCAAGAATAGAAGCGCAAGGAACTGGGAAGAACAAGAAACAAAGACAACATCAAAATGAGACAACCATGAACCAGTCATTCAGGCAATGACTAGAGACCTTCCCTAAATGCACATTTACTTTTCCTTTATTTATTCATGCATTTTTCTGTCTTTATTTTCATTAAGGAGAAGTTAGTCTCATGGCTTGTGTGAGACAAAAATGTACATTTCACATTCAATAAAGATTACTTTATTTTCTAGAAAAGATTTGTATAATATTTATTATCTTTCATGCACTTGTGTAAATGCAATGATTCATAATATGTAATATTTTTTTTCAAAATTATTTCTTTTACACATCTCAATGTAATATAGGGAAAATTTGACAAATGTTACCTTCTCTCATAGTGTAAAGAAAACAATACACTCCACCTGATTTAACCTATGAGTGAAAATCTGGTAAAAGGTATTACGAATCAAAGGGCTACCTCTAGTAAAGCAAGGGAATTCACCTACTACCATAAGGTGACATCGAGAACCAAGAACAACTAGGCGATTTTGAATAAGAGGGTTGATGAAATCAAGAATGATTTTGAGATATTATTTAGTTATGGGTTGCCTCCCTTCCTGTCGGTAGATGGAGATATATTTTCAGTCAAGTAGATTACAAAAGAGGTTAGGAACAAGTTTCAAACTCCTTCATATCTTCCAGGCCAAAGTTCAAAACTAGCAACGAATGACATGGAGAATGACGTTTTGCAGCTTTCACGTCTTTATTATCACCTAAGGGCAGTTTTAGAAAGATGGGGATTTGTTTCTTTCAAGGAATTCTTCAAGCTGGATTAGGCATATAAGGCATTCAGTAGCCTTGACCAACCAACTGACATAGATTGGGAAATGTTGCATTCAGCCTTTCTTAAACTCTAAAAACAACCAGAGGTCTAGGTTCATACCTTCGCAAGCAAAGGCCCCTTGTGAGTCACCAAAACTATCAAGCAATTTTTTTCCTGTGTGTTTTTCCATGCTCTCTACTGTAGATTCTGGTAACCAAAAATCTACAATAGACTTTATTATTCTAGGTTGCGGCCATATAAAATTTCACAGGTAACGAGGTTTTGTTTTTCTTTGGCTCATCCTCCACAACAACATAGTTATGGCCACGAGCTATAGGGTATGAAACCCTATCTACATTTTTCTCACAAAAACCCCCAAGGGTTTTGATCTGTATCATGACTTAAAATTTCTCATGGTAGTGGTACTTGTGGTTCTCTGTAAATGATAAAGGATTTTGACACAAAACCCTAACTCTGCCTTTATTTTTTTTGAGCTACAGTCTCAATACTCTATTTTTGGGTCTACATTGTTGTACAAGAAGACTCATCTCAACTAGGTTTCAAAATTCGTGCCTTCATTTACCCTTGCTCCATAAAACTTATAACAACTCCTGATAGCACTCACGTATGAATATGATGATTTCATTTCATTTTGAAACCCCAAATTTTTTGGATTGGGTTTGTATTATTAAAAGACAAGGGTTTTACTACAAAACCCTATATTTGCTTCCTTTGTCATTTATATTCATTATAGTCAGACCATTAACCTCTCTGAGTACATACCACGAGATATTACTAGGAAAAAAAACACAATCATTAAGACTTCATTTTAAGGTCACTTCCCTTAACAGGTGATTATCCTTTCATGATGATTTAGAAGAAAAACACAACCCAAAGCAAACTCTTCCAGATCCAAAACTTGAATTTCTAATGTAAACTTGAAAGTGACTTATGCTCTTCATGAATGTACACTGTATGGCAAGCACTCCATATTTATGTTTAATCAAGTGCACAAAATATAGAAAATGCCTTTCATCCTTGTTAACTTATTTGCAATCTTTGTAATATAAGTGAGCTTCCAAAAGCTCCTACAAACATGATCTTGAAAGATCATTTAGCATAGAACCATTATGATCTATCTAAAACACTACTCTTTCAAGCACAAATCTCATTGTTTGATGATGATCACTAATGCACTCCAGTCCCCTAATATGAATTACCTTGAGATGGTGCATACAAAATGCATATCATGACAAGTGACATTAAACATCAGATCCCTGTAGATATTTATTAGCTCCTTATGTTATATCTACTTGAATACCTTGATTTTTTATGATAACAAATATCAAAAATATATGCCTTCTATACAAGTAAGCATATTTACCTTTTCAATGTTGTTGTTCACATGATTCCTAATCTTATCTCAAGAATGATTCCCTGCAGATACTTGAACCATAGATGATGAAATACCTATTTCAGATATCTTTTTTACAGCTTTAGAGCCTCTATGCATATCCCTTCCCAAATGACAGACACTCCTCCATATTGAGTGTGATAATACCATTTATTTTGCTGCCACATGTTTATGATCAAATGCATGTTATCCATTATTTGAGTTATCACCATTCATTGATCAATATCTTTTGTATCCATCTCACATGCAGAAACAAATGATTGATAAATATCATCCAATGCCTTTTTAAAGAAAAACAAAGCACGTTGGGCTCAACCCTTGTGGGAGCCACATTTTACCCCACATGCTGATTTTTCATGAAATACAACACATGTAACTGCACATGGAACAAACATATAAGAAATAACACATATTTTACTTGTGTATGATGATGTTTCTAACCTCCTATGCTCATCTAAAGTATGCATTTACTCTTTAATTCATATGGAGATAGATTTATGCATGCATAGGTAGATGATGCAAATGATCATGTATGGTTTATGACCTCTCATTGTTTAGAGCACAACTCTAACACATTGCTTGACTAATGCAGGAACAAGAGCGCAAGGAACTGGGAAGAACAAGCAATAAAGAGAACATCAAAATGAGACAACCATAAACCAGTCATTCAGGCAATGACTGGACACCTTCCCTACATGCACATTACTTTTCCTTTATTTATTCATGCATTTGGTGTATTTATTTGCATTAAGGAAAAGTTAGTCTCACGACTTGTGTGAGACAAAAATGTACATTTCATATTCAATAAATATTACTTTATTTTCTAGAAAATATTTTTATAATATTTCTTATGTTTCATGCACTTGTGTAAATGCAATGATTCGTAATATGTACTATTCTTTTTCAAAATTATTTCATTTACACATCTGAATGTAATATAGGGAAAATTTGACAAATATTACCTTCTCTCACAATTTAAAAAAAACAATACACTCCACCTGATTGAACCTATGAGTGAAAATATGGTAACAGTTTTGGTGACATCTATTGTATGTTTTCCTACTAAAAATGAAGACCAGTTGCCTAGGCTTTTCCATTGGGTAAAGAGTCACTAAGAAACTAGGATTATGACTTAGGTAACTCAAATTGGCATGAATGACACCCTGAAGCTTATTGAAAACAAAATGGGAGAAAGGGAACTACCTAACTATGTTGAAAGCACTTAAGGAATTGAAAACTATAACATTAACTCTATGCTAACCTAAATTAACTTAAACTAACCAACAAAGAAACTGGTCAAACATAACCACTGACTAGTTTTGCAAAATAATACCCTTTCTTAATCAACAACTAATGTATTACATGATTATATATTGTTGAAAGAGAATGAAACATACATAGATATTCAATACATTTTTGCAAAGTTTCATGAAGAAGCTCACTTACACCTTGATTGTGATCATGCTTAATGTTGACCTGGACTAGACAAATGAGTTGAATTTGAGTACTTTCAGCTGAAACTCCAAAAGAAGTCTCTTCTTCAACTGCATCCTCATGCTTAGGTGCAAGCATGACCGGTGGAACCTCAGTAGCCATCAAACTAGCTAAATACCTGATAGGGAACCCCCTTGAATGAATGAAACTTAGCCTCCCAATGTTGGTTGCTTCTCTTTCTTTATGTTTTTCATGAATCTCCTGATCTGTAGCATTACGTTCATCTTAAATAATAATATGCCAAGTAAGCTCCTCCTCCATGGTGAGCGGACAATCCTCTTCCACCAAGGTGGCTAGCAACTCATCAAAGCCGTCAACTCTCATAAGACTCTTGGGGACAACTGAATCAAACACCAACTCATCATTATTATCTAAGTAAGTACACTCCAACTCAGGCTTATCCTCCTCAATGAAGGAAGATAAAAACTCAAACAAGGCTAAATAAGTTTCTTGAATCAAACTTTCATCTGATGAATCAACTTCAAACTCTGCTCAATAGAAGAAAGGAAGCTCTTTTGACCAAACAAGATCTTGTGACTCAGGTTGGTGAGAAGTTTCTTGTTAAAACCTTTGAACCTACTATTGAATTTCAACATGAATGTCAACCTCCCCTAACATAGTTTGTTCCTTGTCATCAATCTTTGAACAAAATTGTTCAATTATGTTCATGCACACTGCTTCATAAAGCTCAGCATTAGCTTCTTCCTCTATAATATGCTCAAAAATATCACAGGTCATACCTTGGAGAAAGGTAACAGGTTCAGTTTCATGCTCCTCATCATGGTCCAAGGCTCTATTTGCTTATTGATCATCATTAATCAACAACTCATTAGTTGGTTTGATGTCTTCCTGTTATCCTGAAACAATTTCTTTAGCTTGGAGATTTGTGATATCCAATAATGCTCCATAGCTAGATGTAACAGATTTGAAGTTCTAATATCCTCCATATTGAGTGAGTTGTGTGGGTCAGTGGGTTGCACTTCCTTTGCAACAAATGTCTATTCTTTGAAACTCCCTTCAACTTGCCTCTTTTGAAACTCCTCTATTAATTGGTGTTGATAATCTGAGTAAGCCTGACTACTTTGTACCCATGCAAACAACAAATTCATTTTCTCCTACTTAGCAACTATCTCCCATTCAAAACCCTCTTCGAACTAGATTCTTTTTGTGACTCTCTCTTGATCATAAAAGTAGGCTTGTTCAACCATTTCTTGTTGTTGCATAATGGTTTTTCTCTGCTTCTTGATATCTACTAGCATGTTATTCATGTGAGAGAACACTTTACTAATAAAATTTATCTTCATACAATTAATATTTTGGCTCAAAACCCACAATCTATGATCAAACTGCTTGAACAAAACCAAAACACTCTAATAAGGGTGTTCTTTAGGAAGATTATGTGAATAATCATGTTGATTAACATCATAAACCTCCTCTTGGGGGTGATTTTGATCAAATATTGGCTAAAACAAAGGCTAAACCGGAGTAGGAGGGTAGGAAACATGATGAAAATGTTGGAAATCTATTATTACAGGGTCATTTGACATAAAAATAGTAGGTTGCTCTATATAATATGGCTGATGAGAGGACATATTTGCATGACTCTCATGGAATGGAGATGGAAAACCAGTAAATTGATGATAACAAGACATTGTAGAGATGAGACATGAAACATAACAAGCCTAAACATCAAACCTTATTAATTGCAGATAACTAGACTTCTTAAACCAGTGGTATTAGGTTGGATTCACCATGGTTTTATTCAAACTACCTCCAAAGGCTGATATTATTGAGAAAAACACCATATTTCTCAATATTTTGATGTTCTCAAAAATCACTGGTACACAAAGTCACCATGATATGCTAATATTAACCTCTGAAAGGCCTAAAACTTACTAGCTGCATATCAAAAACCAATAATACATATGTAATTTCCAAATTTTCTGTTCAACAGTCCCACTAGGCGTGCCAAAAATTGTTATCTACTAAAATTACACCCTAGCTAAGATTCAAGATAAAACATCTTAAGTTGCACACTTAGCTTTTAGAGAGAACATGGGATCTTTTTTGGGAGGTGGGTCACTTGGATCTGGAAAAGAACCTCTAGAGAAGGTTGGCTTCCTATTTAGTTATCACCTAATTTATTGAATTTTGAGGGGAAAAGGGAGAAAGATTGCATAAAATGAAAACTAAAACCTATGGTGATACACCTAAACATTACATGAATTTGAAACCAGATTTCATACACTTGCTTGTAATGACTGAAGATAAATTTGCACAATTCATTTATGTATATTCTTGCAAAAGTGCTTCACAAACAGGTTTTAGTGCTCAAAATCCTAGAAGGAAAGTTAAGTTTCACATTCAAAAAATATATTTTACACCTTTTGACACAATTTGTAACCTGCATAAACATACTTTTTGCATAAAGGTTCTAAAATTGAGACAAAGCTTAAAGGAAATAAACATTACTTCACTAAAAATACTTGATCAATTAGGTGACTGAACACAAAAATGCAAATAATGAGTAGGCAAAGCTTTCAAGTCAATAATAATCAAGGTCTTTACTGAATTTCATCTTCAAAAATGAGTTACAATTGCATACACAAGAGCTATGAAAGGACTGTCAAAAGTCACTATCTCCAAGAGTTGCATATCAAGAACTATCTCATAATGATTTACAAATGAGAATATATCATCATCTCCAAGTAGCTCCACCAAAAAGACCTAAAAAAAATAAAAAAATTGTCGTCGGATGGCTTCAAAAAGCCAAAAATATAGCAACAAAATCTCCAACATGTGAGCTCCAAAGAGTGGAAAAGGTTGAATTTGACCATGTCAAAGATAAAGGCATAATGAAACACATCTAAACCTGGTCAAAAAGGCCTAAAATATCTCCAAATGTCTAAAATGAAGAAAAATTCAATGCATGACCTTGTCCACTATAAATGATCCTAAATACGCTCCAAAATGTTTACAACTAACTTCAAACAACCCTATAATCACTCCCAATGTTTTTCTACTCCCTATATATTTGGTGTTTGAAAACATCACTAGATGTTTGGCAACAAGTCATCAACTTCCAACAACCCCTCATGACTTAGTCAAATTGACATATGTCCCAAATAAATTTCATTTAAAATAGTAACATTTAGTTAAGTGATTTATAAAACATCACTTAATAAAGTACTTTACATTTCAAATAGATACAAGAATTGCAAATAGTTTGACCATTCAAGGGTCAAAGGTCATCAAGATTCCATCCATATCTCCCTTTGACTCATTCTTTGTGATTACATGCTTATTATCGGCAAGCTTCTCATAACATTAATAAGTGACTTATTCATTATATCACTTAAATAATGTTTTACATTCATAGAACAAAATGAAGGCCAAGATTCAGCATTGTCTTGAAGACAATAAAAAAATATCAAAAATCAAAAAGGAAAAAATACCCCAATTTCTATTATAGCATATAAGGAAAGGGTAAATAAAATGAATGTTGATATTTATTTATTTTTAAACAAGAAAAAAATTACCTTTGCTATGTCGGCATAGTGATTAGGTGATGCAGAGTTAGGGGATTCACAATTCAACTCAATCATCCAATCACCAATAACACCATAATTCCACATTGCTCAAATACATCAAATCACCTAGTTATTCTTCTAAAATTCTCTCAATCACTAAGACATGTTTTCCAACATCATTTAAACATGTTCAAACCAAAATCCATCAATCAAATCTATTTGCACAATATTGCTCATTCTAGCAATCTAGGCATCAAATTAGCCCAAAATTACAAAGGGGCCACCAAAGAATCAACTCCAAAAACATATATGATCTCAAAAATTCTTTTAACATGTTTCAAAACTTCTAATTCACCAACACTTAGGGGCTTAAAGGCCCAAATAGGCACCCAACAATAGAACCCTTGTTCTTAGACTTTAACAATGCAAAAAGAATGAGGGTTTGATAGAAAACACCTTTGCAAACCTTCAAAATCTTAGCCACTACTCAAAAAATGTTTATATATGCCTGAATTTTCAATATATACGTTCATCCATCCATATTTCAAGTTATTTCAACAAGACACTATATTAAACCACTAATTTCATGCCTTAATTCACTAAAAACACCTTGGAACAACTTAGGGATTCTCCAAAACTCATCAAAATCTTCTCCAAAATCAAATAAACCAATGGAAAATAATTTATAACCTTAAAACGGACCTTCACATCAATTTTTATGAGATTTTATTGAAGAAATCAAAAGATATTGAATTTTAATTGCTTGCTGCCCTGTCAAAATCTGAACTTGACTGTTTTTACCAAAATGAGCATAACTTTCTTAATATTCAATGAAATGACCTCACACCAATGCCAAAAGAAATATAGCTCATTCCTATATCCAACCATATAATATTTAGTTCATTTGGATTCCGTACATACTCATATGATTTGCTGCAAGACGATTGTTACAGAGAAATCTGAAAATTGCAATCCATAAAACTACCATAACTTACTCAAATTTGCATGAAATTGAGTGAGACAAAAACTGGAATGAATTAGAATTGTAGTAATATCAAATAAACAGAATTCCAATTGAAAAAAAGGAATTATGTTTCCGTACAATACTCTGCAACTTCAAAAATGGAGGGTTTTTCATTATAAAACTTCAAAAATCTCTCCTCCCTTTTTCTTCAACCTATGAGAGGTTTATTTATGTTTTTAAATACAAAACTAACTCAAATCAACTGACCACAACTGATTATAACTTACTTCTAATCACTTGATTTTTCAATTACTTAAGTTTTGACCTTTTCAACTACCATACATTGCATTTTGCAATATGACATGATTTGAGAACTTCCAAATTTTACAATATATGAGAAAATGAACAACATCCTAGGACATATAACACAACCAATGTGGCCTCTTGGAACTTATTACAACATCAAGACATCAAAATGGAACAAATGACTCAATATGGCCTCATGGAGGCATGTGTTCAAGCAGGTGCTCCTGCACCATTCTCCCCTTGAAGAAAAAACTCAAGTCCCTTGAGGTTACCAAGTGTAAAAGGCCTGCAAAAAGAAAAACATCTTCACTTGAAATCACAAAAAATTGTCCTTTCATTTTGACCCATTGTTTTTTCTTCCTTGATATCATAAACACAATAAGGAAAATGTGTCTTTCTTTCATCTTCGCAACCTGTGCATGCTCAAACTCATCCATAATCTTTATGCCTTCACTTCTCTTCTGATCTATCAACCAACATATCTTTACATCTACTGCCTCATCAGAAGCACAAACTTCTACATGGGAAAAATAAAAATTTCATTAGTCTCATCATGAAACAAAGAAGTAATTATCTCATTCACATACCTTGGTGACTCAATTTGTATATGCAAATTTAATTCACTTTTTTCTTCTTCTTTATCAAGTTTATGCACCAAATCTTCATCAAATTCTTCCTTTTCCATCGATTCTTCTTCATTTGTTATCTTCATGTCTTCAAGGTCTTCATTCTCTACTTGCTTGAACTCTTCATTATTATCAATCTCTTCAACTTGAGGTCGAAGAAAAGGGGAGGAGGAGAGATTTTTGAAGTTTTGTAATGAAAAATTAACTCAAATCAATTGACCACAATTGATTCTAACTTACTTCTAATCACTTGATTTTTCAATTACTTAAATTTTGCACTTTTCAACTACCATACATTGCATTTTGCAATATGACATGATTTGAAAACTTCCAAATTTTACAATATATGAGAAAATGAACAACATCTTGGGACCTATAACACAACCAATGTGGCCTCTTGGGCCTTATTACAACATCAAGACATCAAAATGGAAAAAATGACTCAATATGGCCTCATGGAGGCATGTGATCAAACAGGTGCTCCTGCACCATTAGGGCACAAACCCTAATAGAAAAACAAATGAAAAGACAAGGATTTCCTTCATTTTCCACATCTTCTGAAACCTTCGATTGTTTCCATAGAGGGTTCAATGAAGCTTGACTATAGTGAAATTATGTGATCTTAAAGGTATTTAAATGGATTCCATGGCTATGTAGAGACATCTACCTTCATGATTTATGACATACAAAGGCTTCTTATTCTTAGGTAAGCATTTTTTTTGTGATTTTATGCCTCTCAAGTCGCGGCTTCTGTAGCTGTATCAAATGCATTTTTTCTTTTCTCTGTTGATATGTATATTCTTTTATTAACCTGCCCTAATGGTCGTCATGCATGTCTTAACCGAGCTCTTTTGTTGGCTACCTGTGAACCCCTAAACATGCAAATGCACAAAGAAAACAAACATGGTTAATGTTAGATAAAAAATGCATGCAAATATGAAGAGTTCCCCATAAAATCCATCTATTCAAGCTAAAATTAGGAAATAAATAACAAAACTCAAATAACAATGAAAGCAATTCCTAATCTAGCCAATAGAGTGATGATCCCATGGGGGAATTGGTGCCAATGGAGTATTGCAATTGGCCCTTTCCCAATTCCTAAGTAGCAATGATATGTGAATCTAGAAATGGTCAAATCTCCAAAAAGATTTGAGCATAACCTTAGTATCAAATGTGACAAAATGATGAATGCTTGGATATGATGAACAAAATTAGTTCTCAATTGGAGAGAGTAACTTTGCATATGAATTGTGGATGAAGATTAAGGAGAGAAGCCTCCATTTTATAACTTTCAATTTGGAAGAGAAAGTGAGATTTGAACAATGTGGGACTATGTTTCAATCCAATGGTTGAATGCCACATGTCAAGATGTGAATGGTTAGTGGTTGTGCACATTTTGGCCAAAGTGCCAATAAATGCATAAATTTGAATTTGAAATGGTGAGTTGACTTGTTGAAAAGGGAAGAGAAATTAATTTAATGTCACTTGGCTCAATGCACAAGGACATGTAAGAGGCATTGAATTCCTTGTTGGAAGGACCAAGTCCACTTGGCCTCTTTCAATTCAAATGAGGGAATATTCCCTTTTGATAGTTTGTGACAGAAAATAGATGAATTAATAAATCAAAGTAATTGATTTATCGTGCAAGTTGCATTCTCTGGAAGATTTTAGTGATAGGAATTAACATAATCATGGATTTGATTAAATTAATAAAGAATTAGGTGATGTGACAATTTAGAGTTAGATTTATGAATTGATTTAAGTCAAGAATTGAGAGGAAAATGATTTATCAAATAAATGATTTGATTTATTTAATCAAGAAGGAAAATGTTAGATTAAATCAAATAAGGTTTAATTTATTTAATTTAATAGGACTTTAGAGATTTTAATTAAATAAAATGATTTATTTAATTAAACAAGGATGCAATGGTTAATTAAATTGATTAATTTAATCATTGAAAGAGGAAGACTTAATCCAATAAATAATGATTTATTAAATTAAGGGATAGAATGTGATAAAATGCTGAGAATGTGATTTAAGAGGAAACGTTGTTAGTAATCGGATCAGGTGTGCCAAAACGAACTTTTACATTTTCCATGTCTACATTTTGCTCTTGTTTGAAGCAATGTACTTGTTGGCTTGATTCAAAGAATAAAATGCTATGATCAAAGGTCCGGGATTTTTGAATTTTTTTGGATGCTCCATTGCTGGCCCAATAGAAGGATATTGTTGGATATTGCCCCCTCGAGAGATCGGACGAAAATTTTGATTTTTTGGATGATCTCGCGAAAAAGATGACAAGGTGCCTGACAGGCCAGAAATGTCCCAGAATGCTAGAAAAATGCATTAAAATGCCAAAAGGGATGAAAAATGACCCTCAGTTGGACGAAAACGGGTTCGGGGGACCAAAACCCTAGCTGGAAGGTCAAATTAGGTAAAAAAAACCCTAATTTTTAGGCTTAAATAGACCTCAATGGGTCATTTTCAATTCATTTGCAATCTTAGCCTTTGAAAAATTTCACATTTGAGCTCTGAGTCTTGGTTGAAATGGCGTAATGACAGCTTCCCAGGCATGTGTCAGAGAGGGTTCAGATGCACCAGCGGCCAGTCGGCGCAGGACCTGTGGTATGTACCCCTATCCAACCTTCAAATTTATCATTTTATGTGCATTAAATAGGGTCAAAGTCTTGTAAAAACTATGCGGCGCTATATGGAACCGCAAAAAGTGCCTTATTCTTATTGCACAGTCCCCTTTTGCACCGCATATGCAAAGTGCATCATGGGAGCCACTTTGCAAATTAAGGTTTAGTTGATCAACAGTCTGCCCCATGTCCCTACTCCACCGCGCGACGTAGTTAGGAAATTAGGGTTTGCCTTAAGTAGGACCGCATATGCAAAGTGCACCGCACGGGCCACTTTAAGACTGTTAAAATATCAAACTCCACCGCGGCGGTGCAGTTTGGAACTTTCCAAACTGGGCCGCACCCACAAATAGCGCCACATTTGCCAGTTTAGGGAAAAATTTAACGTGAGATGTAATGAAACTTTATTCTTTCTGACGCGATGGCCTTCCCTGTGTAGGAGGAGCCTGGTGTACTTTACTCGCGGGAGCACCGATGGTTGGTGCTTAGTGACTAGGGGATATGCATGAGTTGGTCTAGGAGCACCTTGGTGCCATTGGTCTCTGGTATGTTGCATATGTCCCTCCCATTTGGGCTCACTTAGGTATGCTTACGGCTCTGGCGAAGTGATGGCATAGTGATACTTCCTCCTTCCATATTCCTACCGGCAAGGCCACGATCACTCTTGAGGATGTATGGCGCATCCTCCGATTACCTATTCACGGGACCCGAGTCGTCTATGATCCGGATGCTGGCAGAGAGGCTTGTTACAGGGTTATGGATTTGGATGAGATTGAGTTTTGTGATGGTCAGATCGACTTAGAGATATACTATGGCCGCATGCGCACGTACAAATTGATTATTGCTACTACCATTTCAGGCCTTGTAGTACCTGATTGGTGGGGCCGATACTTTAGTCCAGGATGGGGACTAGCATGGGATCAGATGGTTCACCATAGGGAATGCTTTGCTTGGGGACTAGTATTATTGGCGTCCCTCTATAGGGATCTTCATGAGTTTGCTTATTTGGATAGCCGGTCCATCGAGGCTGGAGGTACCTTACTGCATATCTAGGCATGGGAGAGGATCCCAGTGCTTTGCTTGGATATTACGCTAGTTGTCCTGGAGATAGATGATCCCCTTGTTTGGTGGTATAGCGGGGCAATGATGCACTTTTCTTTCACTGGCGCAGGTGGTATTCCACACTGGTGGTGAGTTCTCGACGAGATGAGAGAGTTCGTCTGGAGACTGTGGATGGGTGTTGGTCCGTGGTGAGATGATGATCAACAACTCTTCTTCGCCTGACAGGATAGATTGATGCAGGACCAAGAGAACACCATGATTGAGAGGTATCTTCTAGACAGGGTTGCTCGTTAGTTTGGGGAGGTACAGGATAGGCCTGATGACCAATATGTGGCCATCTTTGCATGCACGACCAAGGAGACAGCATGGGGCTAGCCCATCCCACTAGCCGAGGCGGTGTCCTCATTTAGCCAGTTAGTGGCCCAACTGTGTCCATATGATCAGGGGTCGACAGATGCAGGGGTCACTCTAGCTTATAGGGCATGGTTCAAACCTCCACTCAAATTGATAGTTCTAGGCGCAGTTGTCCCATGACATAGACGTAGGGGTCAGACAACTAGCAGAGGGCAGGGCAAGGGACGAGGTGGGCCAACTCCTCATCAGACACCTCCTAGGGATGCGACACAATAGTCACATCACCAAGTAGGGGAATAGGATGGTTAGCCGAGGGTAGATCCTTAGTAGCAACCAACACAACAGCCAGCACAACAGCCAGCAGGGTAGCCAACGGGACAGCCCGATCACCGAGATGTGTTGATTCAGTAGCTACAGGGGTAGATACAGGTTCTGATTGTGGAGAGAGACCAGGCATGATTCGAGAGGGATCAGGAGATAGGCCAATGGAGACAGTTAGAGAGTGCAGCGTCCTCATCCCGGGGCTGATCAGTCAATATTCGTGACTACAGAGAGGCCGAGTACTATCAGCAGCATTATCACCAGGTAGTACCATCAGACAGCAGAGTGCCAGACTTTTCCTAGCAGACAAGGAGGTGACTGACAGAGGCCCATGGTGAGAGATAGGTTGGGGAGGGAAACATCCAGCAGGGCCTTCCCCCCTCTTGATCACATGACAGTTTGCTTCATTTTTTATATACGGGCTTTTTGATATACGGGCTACAGTATTTTGGTCTTATTGTATTATGTATTTAATGCACATTTAATCTGATTTGTATCATAATAGTATTTTTTTATGATATATGAGATGATTCACCCTTTTATGATATGTATGGTGCACATGTATGATATGTGGATGTATGATATGCAAATTTATGATGCTATGAGATGTTTCTACTCTTATGCTTATGTGATGCAATGTATGTAATGGATGCCTTTCTTTTTGTATATTTTCCATGCTTTATGTAATACATATTAATGATGGTAATGGATGAAAATGGTAATGGTTGCAAATGATTATGTATGCATAATGATGTAATGCTTAAGATGTTTAGAATAACAGCTTTATAATATTCTTTGTAACTTAAGATAATGATATGGTGCCATGTTTTTTAATGTTGATGATCAGGTGGATGCAGGGTGTATGCATGGGCGATGCTTTGATTACTGTTATGATACCATGTTAGTGTAGGTAGAAGAAATGCACAATTAATGAATTAGTTAGAATGATGATGGTGATTTGCATTGCTAGGAATTGGGATTTTCAAAGGGTCAATTGTGTTATGTTTGATAACACACATAGGTACGATGCATCAAGGTATAAAGGACCAGGATGGCGTGATACCTAGTGTGATGGACCTTGACTCGGCAATTAGATAGGAGTATTCTTGTTCACACTTAACATACATACTTCATTTGGGATATAGTTCAGACATTCTAAACATCTCGGACCAAAACACAGAAAATAAAGATTTCCTATGTGGTCAACAAGATACCTAAAATATCCTTCCTACAAACCAAACAAAACATGCACAACTAAGTTATTTTACAAGCATATCCCACAAGCATAGCAATTAAAAAGATAATGATCATTTCCCCATTCCCTTCTCTCTAAACCTATTTTGTTTAGGCATCATCGAGAGGTCCTTGGAATGAGCATAAGATAAGTCAATAAAAGACCAAATAGAGAAAACCAAACAAGCTAATGTTCTTCGTACCTGTAGCCAAGACTAACTACTATGAGGGGTACCTGATGCTTATGTCCATCGCATGAAAGCTTCATCCTAGGACATGTAGTGATCAGGGTTTTGATGGGACTAATTGGGTGATAAGCTATTGATACTCCGATTTGACCAACTTGCTTGCTTCCTGACTTAGACTTCCAAGACTTTTGACGATTAGGCGTTCACTTTAGAACCTGCTAAAATTGCTTCTAACTGACTCACCAAAGGGTGAAGGCAATTGATTTTATTATGAATGACGACAATCATGGGTGAAAGCGAGATGAAATGGATGCACCATTTTGGGTTTTTTCAAATGTTTTGAGGTTGTTTTTTGGTATTTTCAAGATTTAAGACGAACAAACTAACTTAAAGACCTATCTTAGGGGTCTCAGGAGCTGATCCATAGATTAGCCTTGCCTACATTATACATGTAGAGACCATGTAGTTCGACTGACGACAGACTTGACTCAATGACAAGATGGACAAATGGATTGCCATTTTATTGCTTAAAGGACTGACTTAAGATGTAGACTAGATGAGCAAACGGATTGCCAATGCGATAGATGCCTAAAGGACTGACCTAACTATCTCGAGGGATGATCAAGGATCAACCTTGCCTATGTTCAAGCTTAGAGATGACGTACTTCGACTGACAAGACTCAATGATGAATTTTTGAAGATTTTTTTATATTTCAACATGTTTTTGGATTTTTTGATGATTTTGAAGAGCACAAGAATATACACGAATCCGATCTGATGCTGATACAGGAACATGCCCCCAGCATTGTCTGATAGACTACTTTGATGAAGGCTGGACAAACTAACCCTAGGAATATGCCAAGTAGTACTATGATGGAATATGATATGGACACCAGCTCAGGCTATGGTATAGATGCGAGTGGATGGGTGGATGGATGATTTATTGAGATGCAATGGAATGAGTGAGTCATGCAAATCTTGGTAGATGGGGGATGCTTTATTTACACTTGGGGCCTGTTTGCAAGGTTTTCACCAAGGTACTTGTCCAAAGTGCCACCGAAGTGGTTTTCACTAGAGGAAAAAAAAAAATTCTTTACTATTTTTCAATCATTTTTCTGATTTATTTTGGATTTTTTTATTTTTTTATTTTTTTGTTGTTACCAAGATGCCTGTTTGCCAGGTTTTCATCAAGGTAACCATTTTTTAAGGACTTTTTCCAATTGTTTTTGTATTTTATGGTTCCATACCTTGCAAATTTTTTAGGCATAAATTTTTTTGAGGTGAGAGCTATTCATCGGCTCCTATAGAGGCTCGCCTTCTGGTGTCGACAGCTGATATGCCCCCAATTTGTAACTTGCAGTGATGATGAAGGGTCCCAACCAGTTGGGCTCAAACTTTCCTTTTGTATCCAGGTTTGGCACTTTTTGTTGGTTTTCTTTCAGCACAAGGTCACCAACTTGGAAAGTGCGTTGCCTGATCTTCTTGTTGTAGCTCCATTTCAGGCGATTCTGGTAGACCTGTAGATGATTCAAGGCATCCATGCGCCTTTCATCTAGTAATTCTAGCTCATTCAGTCTTGTAACCCTGTATTATTCATCTGTGATGAGGTTTTGCAGTGATATCCTCAATGACGGGAGCTTGATCTCGATGGGGAGGATGGCTTATGATCCATAGACCAGGGAGAATGGGTGGCACCTATTGGTGTACAAATGCTGGTGTGGTAGGCCCATAAGGCAGAATTTAGCTGCAGATGCCAGTCACGAATGAAGTCATTGACTATTTTCTTAAGGATTTTTAGGATGGTTTTATTGGTAGCCTCTGCTTGGTCATTGCCTTGTGGATAGTATGGGGTGGAAAAGAGGTGCTGGATTTTGAATTTTTCACATAAATCATGAACATCCTGATTTTTGAAGGGTGTCCCATTATCAGAGATAATTGATTGGAGAACACCATATCAAAAAATGAGGTAGTTCATGATGAACTTGGATATTTGTTTTCCTGTGATATAGGTCATGGGAATTGCTTCGACCCACTTTGTGAAATATTCAGTGGCGGTGATAATGAACTTGTGGCCATTGGATGAGGTGGGCGATATTTTACTGATGAGATCAAGCCCCCAATATGAAAAGGGCCAAGATGTAACAATGGGATGTAGTTCTTGAGATGGTGCATGAATGAGGTTTCCATGCTATTGGCACTGTAGACACTTTCTGACAAATTCATGTGCCTCTCTCTCCATTGTCAGCCAGTAGTACTTGGTTCTTAGCAACTTCTTAGCCAAGGTCATACCACTCAAGTGCGAACCGCACATGCCATTGTGTACCTCAGTTAGAGTAGTCGTGGCCTCTTCAGGTTTTAAACAATGTAACAAGGTTCCATCGATACTTCTATGGAAGAGTGTCTCTCCTAGGATGACGAATCGTAAGGCCCTTTTGACAAAGGTTCACTTTAAGTTTGGGGTGATGTTAGTTGGAGGATTCCTAATCTTAGGTAGGTGTATATGTCATGGTACCAAAGATCATAGGGACCAACGAGTTCACACACGTATTTTGACTCTGGTACCTCAAACGTGGGTAAGAGAAGTTGTTCTACGAGGAATTCATGTTTCGAGACGTTGTGAGGGATATCTAGCAAGGATCTGATTGTTGCCATTGCATTCGTTGCGCTGTTGTTTGCCCTCGGTATCTGCTCAAAGGTGATGTCGATGAATGATTCCTTGAGGCTTTCTACCACCTTTTGGTATGGTGTGAGCTTATCATCCTTAGTTTGGTATTCGTCGTTGACTTGGTTGATGATAAGTTGCGAGTCCCCATAGACTTTTAATGCCATGATTCACCATTGTGCTCCAATCTTGAGGCCTATGGTTAAAGCCTCGTATTCTGCAATATTGTTGGTACAAGGGACTGCTAGTTTATATAATATGGGTATACAGTCTCCTTGTAGGGTGATGAAGAACACACCAGCTCCTGATCCTTATTGTGTGTGAGAGCCATCAAAGTATAGTTTCCAGTGGTCGGTTACATTAAGATTGAAAATGGACTCATTTGGAAATTCAGATATGAGCGAGTTGTCTATGTAGAGGGGAGCTTCTGCTAGCTAATCCGCAATGACTTGTCCTTTGATTTATTTTTGCTCTACATACTCAATATCATGCTCGGATAGTATCATAACCTATTTAGCCATTCTTTCTGTAAGTATTGATTTTGACAATAGATACTTGAGGGGGTCTATCTTAGCAATTAACTTAATTTGATGAGCTAGCATGTAGTGTCTAAATTTTTGGGCTGAAAACACCACTACCAGGCAAGCTTTTTCTATTGGTGTGTAATTGATCTCATGCCCTACCATTGTTCTGCTGATATAGTAGATGGCCTGCTCAGTTCCCTTTTCATCATGTTGGGCTATAAGGGCACCAAGGGCGGCTGTCATTGCTAAGATGTATAGAATCAATGGCTTCCCTATGATCAATGGCATCAATATAGGTGGTGTAAGTAGATATTCCTTGATCTTTTTGAATGCTTTTTCGCACTTGTCATCCCACCTGAATGCTACTCCCTTATGGAGTAGGTGTGAATAGGCAATCTACTTGTCTTCCAATTGTGCTATGAATCTTCAGATGGACTAGAGTCTACCTTGCAATCCTCTGAGTTTCTTTAATGTTCTTCGCACTTCCATTTCAAAGATTTATTTTACCTTTGTAGGGTCCACCTCTGTCCCTCTCATCGAAACTATGTATCCTAGTAGCTTTCTTGATTGTACTCCAAATACACATTTCTTTGGATTGAGCCTAACCCTATAATGTTCTAGCCTGTCAAAGATAACACTTAGAGTTGCTACATGGTCTTGTCTCTTCTTTGATTTAGCTAGTATGTCATCCACATAGTCCTCAATAGAATCATGTCGTGGAAGATCAGTGTCATGGCTCTTTGGTATGTAGCTCCTGAATTTTTCAACCCAAACGTCATCACATTCCAGCAGTAGGTGCCCCAAGGACATGTAAAGGCTATTTTATGCTGGTCTTCCTTTGCTATCATTATCTGATTATATCCCGAGAAACCATCCATTAGTGACAGCATCTCATGTCTGATCGTCATGTCCACTATCATTTCAATGTTGGGTAGTGGAAAGTCATCCTTAGGACATGCTTTGTTTAGATATCTGAAATCAGTGCAGATGCAGATGTCCCCTTTTGGTTTTGAGACTGGTATAAGATTTGATACCCATTCTGGATAGTCAATCGGATGTATGAAGCCAACATCCAGAAGTTTCTATAGCTCAATTTTGACAAGCAAGGCTATTTGTGGGTGCATTTTCCTTAGCTTTTGTCTGACTGGTTTTTCTTCGAGGTAAACAACCAAATGATGAACCACTACTTCAGGATCTAGACCTAGCATGTCAGTATAGGTCCATGCAAAATTTACCTTTCTTTCTTTTAGGAATGCTGCCAACAGTTCTTGTTCTTCTGTTTGAAGTGTTTGAGCATATAATGTGATTTGCAGCTCTGTTTCTGTTCCCAAGTTGACAAGGTTGCACTGCTCTGCCAATACTGCTGATTTCTCCTGATGTAGAGCAGTAGGGGGGAGATTGAATCCTTCATCCTCTGACACCTCAGAGAGGTTTTCACCATTGGATGCATCCTTTATTTTTACTATTTTGTGGTTAGAGAGTGCCACAATGTGGTTTTCACTCAATAGCCCTGAGCTTATTCTCAATATTTTCCTTTTGCAACTAAAGGACTCAATCATCTCCCCATGATAGGCTTGTGTGTCTAGTGTGATGTTGAAGCCTGCCTTGTGATCCCCACACAGAATTGTGTCCCTTAGTCCCATGAATTTTGAGAGCGCCTCATCAATTTTGAATGAGTCTAGAATTGGCGGTCCTCGTTGGTCATGATCGATGAGTTGGGGTGTACTAAGGTGATTCAGTGGGTTGGTTGATTTGACTCATCTAGGGAGGCACTAATCATTAATAGGGTGGAGTCCTCAAAGAGCCTAGGAAGACCTGCTATGGTATCGTCCTCGTCACTGCTGGTACAAACATCGATGATGTCAAAAGTGAAGTTATCAAAGGGTAGGCCCGTGGATATGGGTAATCTAGGGGTAGTTGTTGTTACCTGAGGAGAGGACCTAATTGCTCTTCTGGGATTACCTTTTCCACATATGGTTATACTGGGAGGAGTATAGCTAAGGCCAAGGTTCTGCATTCTTCTTTCTACAATGATGGGATCCAACCGTCCATCACTGTTTCTTCCAAGGCTTTCATTCTTATTATAGCCCATTCCAATCATCATTTGTAACCCTCTATTATTTTCCTCCATGGGTAGGGTGGGAGTGGCTCTTTCATCTTGGTATAGTGTGTTCAAGATGTCCTCTTCATCCATAGTCTCCCGACTGAGATTCCCCCAACGGTGGAATCCAGAGGGTTCTGCTCTAATAGTGCAGATAGGTGTTTGAGCTGGCTGGGGTTGTCCATGCGACCTAGGAGATTGTGGTAACTCTCCTACAACAAATGCATTTCTTTTCATTATATGATCACCACATCCATTGTCCTGGATCATGTTTTAAATCTCAGATATGTCAACGATGGCGGGTGTCTCTGTCGCAGAAGTGGAAGCAAGATTAGTTGGGTCTATGTATGAAGTAGATGGTCCCTCATCGTTTTTGGGTACTTGGGGGATCTTGTAAAACTTGGCTTCCAAATTTTTGCAGTAGGAAAAGGGTTCGAGATCCCCATATATAGTGCCCTCCTCATTTTGATGTGAGAATTTGATGCATTCATGGTAAGTCGAGGCCATTTCCTTCATTCCATGTATCCACGGGTGTCCCAGGAGGATAATGTATGGTAGGTCAAGGTCGAGGACCTGACAAGTGGTTTCCATAGTTTCTGGCCCCACTTGGATGGGGATTTTGATAGTGCCTTGAGACACTCTTTCTTGGTCATCATACACCCTTATTGTGATGCTTTTGTTCTTATTGATGGAATCCTCGACGAATCTCAATTTATTTATGAGTTTTAGAGAACAAATATTAAGGCCTGCACCTCCATCTACCAGGACTCGTTTGACTTTATTTTTATGGACTAATACTTGGAGGTGGAGTACATAGTTATGAGATGGCTACAACAGGAAGTCTTGGTCCGAAAATGTAATGAGATTTGGGGTAACGATGTTACCCACCATAGCCTAAAATTGCTTTATGTCGAGGGTGGTGGCAATAGTAGACGGAGCTAGTGCTTCATCAAGGATCTTCCTATGGGCGGCGAAGATTTTCAATAGTTCCATGATGGAGATTTGGGTGGGTGTTCTTTTCAGCTAGTCAATGACATTGTAATCATAGGGGATGGCCTTTGTATTGGAAATGGGGGTCTTAGCAGGTGCCCCAGTGATGGTAACCTTTTCACCTCATGTGGTGACTCCACAGTCATTGTTGGATCCCTTGATATTTATGACTGTGACCATTTCATCAACACACCCGACTATCTCCTCATACACTAGGTTGGCACTAGCATACTTTTTCTTTCCCTTATTGCTCCCTTGATTATTTCCTTGATTGTTCCCTTGGTTGTGATTTGGCATCGGATTCGTGTATATTTTCAGGTCTAGGTTTCCAACCGGTTGTTCGATGTTGATGACTTTATCCTCAATGAGGTCTTGGATGATGTTTTTGAGTCTCATGCAATTGGCGGTGGTGTGTCCTTTGAATTTTTGAAATTCACAAAGGAGGTTCTCATTATACCACGAAGGCTTGGTCATGGGTTCTGTGTACTACTCAGAGTTAGAGATTTTGATTAGATTCTCTTTGACCAACTTCTTCATTATGGACTCAATCGATTCACCAAGAGTTGTGAACTTCCTCTTGGGGGGATACTTGTTGTGGGGAGGTGGTCCTCCTTGATTACCCAAATTTTTTATTTGATTGGTGGAAGATGGTTGTGGTTGTGCTACTACCGCATTAGTCTGCACATTGCTATGATTATGATTTTACGGTTGATGATGGTTTTGGGCATTCTGCTTAGGGGAATTGATGACCACTTTAGCATCGACCACGCCGTCATTCGTGATATTTTTATTCCTCGACCATGTTTGAGGTTTATCATTGTATTTGTTAGATGGGCGGTTATCCTATGATGGAGTGAATGTTTGTGCACCTCCTCGCGTAGTAAGGGCTCTTTCGATGTTGAGCGCCTTTGGGATCAATTGGTCATATGATGTGATGCACTGCTTTTTCAAGTAAAACACCAAGTTTTCATCTAGATTGGCTATGATGGTGCAAACTTGTTGTTCTTCTGGCATGGTCCACTTGCTCTAATTGGCCTTGGATCACCATCTTTGAAAGAAGGATGTGAATAGCTCTTCCTTCCTTTGTTTGAGTGCAGACAGTTCTTCCAAACTAACATCCACACCCATATTGAAAGCGTAATTCTTAAGGAAGGCTTCCACAATTTCCTCAAATGGTTTAATTCCCGTAGGTAGGCGAAAAAATCATTCCATGGCTGGACTCATCAGGCTACGAGGGAATAGTCACATTAGGTACATGTCATCATATGCGACCTCCATGCAGTGCACCTGAAATTCCCTGACATGGTTTTCAGGGTTACCTATCCCATTGTACTTGTCAAATTTGGGGATCTCAAATCCCTTTGAGAATGGTATCATGGTGAGACTTCTATCAAAAGGATAAGGAGATAAGTTGCCCGGTGTTCTTGTGGTTTTTCCTGCTTGTAAGTCCAACACTTGCTACGAAAGAATTTTGATTTGTGTTGTGACATCTTTGCTCGGATCAGGAGGTGGGATGAGTGAGTTGTGAGGTGTTTGAGGTGTTTAATGGGTGGGGAGAGTACTAGTGGGTGTTTTCTGCAAGCTCAGTTGTGCATTCAAAGCCTGATGGTATGTTTTCATTTGAGTCAACAAGGCTTGTTGTTGATCTTGTTGTTGTTGTTCCAATAACGCTTGGTGTTGTTCCATCTGTTGCTATTCCCATGAAGCCTGTTGTTGATCAATCTGTTGTTGTGCTAGTAAATATTGTTGTTGGTCTAGTTGTTGTTGTGCCAACAAAGCTTGTTGTTGGTCGAGTTGTTGTTGTGCCAACAAAGCTTTTTTTTTAGCTTGTTGTTGTGCCTCAAATTCTTCCAGGGCTTGTTGGTAGGCTTGCAGCTGGATTGCTTGCAATTGCGCTTGGTACTGTACTTGTGCTTTTTGTTGGGCCTAGGCTGGATCTTGGGCTTGAGCTTGGGCTTGAGCTTGCGCTTGGGCTTGAGCTTGGGCTTGAGCTTGCGCTTGGGCTTGAGCTTTGGCTTGAGCTTGCGCTTGGGCTTGAGGTTGGGCTTGAGGTTGGGCTTGAGCTTGCGCTTGGGCTTGAGCTTGCAACTTTTTTTGGAGTACTCTTTGTTGGTTGGCCCTTTGAAGGGTTTGGATTAGCATGGTGAATGAGTTCATTGTATTGGCTTTTGGTGGGATTGGTGGTGGAATGGGAATGATTCCAACCATTGTGGTTGCTGAGAGAGTTATGGTGGTGGTTGGGATTTAGGTTGTTGGTGGGGTGGTGGGAATGCTTGGTCCTTGAGGAGGTATGCTTTGGGAAACTTGAGGACCAATGGATGCATTTATTGTGGTGATAGGAATGGTTGTGATTTGTTGTGAGCATGCAGGCAAAAGAAGAGGATTTAATGTGGGGGTTGGTTGCCTAGATTGGAGAAATTTTTGATGGTTAGGGGTGGAAGACCCACTCCAAGAGGTGAGGTTGTTGCAAATGGAAATGGCGGAAGATATGGTATGATGCTTTGGAAAGAAAATTGATTAGCAACATTGGTTGTTCCAAACAAATCTCCTTCTCCTTGTGATAGAGAAGTTGGTATGTCCAACTGATAGGCTAGTGAGGTGTGGAATGAAGATGAACCAGTAGGATTATGAAATGCAAGTGGGATGTATGGGTGCAATGGATTTTTTGGAATAAAATTATCTGGTGTGGTGGTGACAACTACCTTTTTATTTGTCACAAGGCGATGTTGTTGTAACTCTCGAAACATAGCACTTCCTTTGTTTCTGATTGGTGAGGTTGGAGTGATGGTTGTCATGATGTGAGGTATTTCTTGATTGATGTCTAACATTGGGGATGCACTTGAAATAGGCACATCTGTACTAGTGCTTGCATCAAGGTTGGATGGGAAAGGAACCCCTCCTTCCGTTAACGTGTTCAAGTATTTAAACATGGCACTAATAATTTTGTGGTTCTCGGGATTTTGATCTATCTTCATGATTTCGGATTGTGTCATCCCCATGTCTTTCTTCATGATTTCCTCTTGATGACTCTCCTCTTGAGGATTTCGTGATGATAAAGGAGAGTAACTTGGGGGATTGCTTGATCCTGCTAGGTTTACCTTGGGGTTTAACTGACTCATGTCCATAGAAGTTGATATTTCTATGATATTCTCCATGTTCTTCTTGTATTGAGATCTTGTTTGGACCATAAAAAATAGGGATTTGTTCAATCCTAACCTTGTAGGCCCAAAAGAGAAGAACTAGGGAAGCTAAAAGAGCAAAGATGGCGGTAATGGTGATGGGCCAAACAGATGGGATGAGTGAGTAAAAACCTTTTGAAGAACTTTTGAAGGTATATGCTAAACTTGTAAGGGATTTTTTAAGATTGATTGTGATAATTTGACTAGATGCGTTAAGTCAAACAAGATTATTTGTGAAGTTGTATTCCCTAGGAAGTTGTGTTATCCTAGGGGAACTTGTACAAATGGATGAATTGGCTAAGTGTGTTAAGCCAATGTAATTGTGAACTAATAGACTTTAGGAAGTTGCGTTATCCTAAAGAAAAATTTGTCCAAGGGTTGTGACTATTTTGGCTAGGTGTGTTAAGCCAAGATAGGGTGATGTTGATTTAGCCCTCTAAGTTTAGCATGATGATTTTTTCTAGAGTTCACAAAAGTTTTGATGATGAAATGAGATTTGGTTGATGGAGGAATGAATGAGAATGATGACTTTGATCTTGAACCTTATCCTAGACATGACTCTCTCTACAAAACCTCGATATTGAAGAACATGCTAGACTTCCTATGGGAGAAAAGAAAACCTTTCAAAAATTTTGGGATTTTGTTGACAATAAAATGCATACAATGCTGGATTGTTCCTTGAAGCTTTTTTGTAAAAGTTGTAGACTATTCATTCTCTAAATTCAAAGATTCTCTCAAGACGCTCCTCACAATTTTTTAGACTAAGCTTCTTGAACTTTGGCTTTGGGATTTTGATCTTGCAGGAAATCATTGGAAACAACACACATGAAGTTCAATTTGTCTCTTTATCTTGGTTAATGAAATTATTTTTACCAAGGACACTTGCTTGCTTAGGTTTCAAACTATATTCTAGTGTCCCACTTTCTTTCTCATCCCACAAGGTCCTTTGTGTGGAAATCGAGGAAAATAGGGAAACTTTTCCTTATGTTTAACCTTTTTGAAGAAAAATGACGATAGATTTCAAGCACTTAGAAACCTCTAGGGATAGAATCCCTAGGGAAAGAAAGAGTGCTTAAACTCGTGAAAGGTATTTGTCTCCTCAAAGGGGTTTGAAATTTGAAGGTCTTGTGAATGTTTATTTTTGTAAATGTTTTGGAGACCAAGCAATGTATATTTCCAAGCAATTTTTTACAACCCTAGGATGATGAGGCAATATCTTGTTGGGTTCCCACTTGGATAAATCTAGCTGCGCATATCTTGTGTGAATGGCTAAATGCTTGACCGCACTCGCTCCCCTCCACGACACTCACTTATTCGAGTCAGCCAAGCATTAGTACCCATGAATCTCCCATAGCATACTTTCCATTTCCACAACAAGACCACATGTATAATGTGGGGCGGCTTCAAAGGACATTACCTTTTGCACCAAAACGATAGACAAGGTTTTGGCCTTTTTCTAAACAGAGGGTTTTAATGCTAGCATTCCATTCATGGGGGATTATCCAACATCGATGAGAGTCCATTTTTGTCCATCTCGTCAGAATAATCCTTGTGACTCTTGAACTTTCCTCAAGAATCCACACTTATATACCAGTTGGAAGTCACTTGGCTTTAGCGTGTTCCCGGTTGGGTCGTTCCCTTGGGTGATTACTTTTTCCCACAAGGCAGGCCCTCTAAGATAAACAAAAGTGAGCTAACGTATTATGTCGTTCACACAACCTTCGTTGAAAAACAAAGGGGAAAACCTTTGCAATATGTCGTGCTCACACTCGCATGTTTTGTTCAATTTTAAAATGCCCAAATTGAAATGTGGAGGCAATCTTTTTAACAACCTAATATCACCAAAATGTTTTTTATTATCAAGATCACAATGAAGTGCAAGAGAAGCGCATACACATTTTGAATGATATTAACTTGTAAAAAAGATTGCAAAACGTTGAAAACACTTGTTCATTTTAGACCTCAAAGCAATGATGAATTATTTTTAAGCACCAAATGAAGTGTGAGTTTGCCTTGTTCAATTGTTACCTTTTAAACAAAATCTAGTCTATTTGCCTAAAGTTCTTTTTAGCCCCTTGGCAACTTTTGAAAGGAAATTTGGTTGTTAATTTTAGAACCCAAAAGAAAACTAGTTTCTTAAAATCAAAGAACTTATCAAATCCTTTATAGAGTGTTAAAAAACACTTTAGTGTTTAAAAACACTTTGTACAAAATAAACATGTTGTCATAAAAAAAGGTTGCTTGTTCTTTTTAGTCCCAAAGTAAATTTAGTTTTCCTAAGGCCAAAGATATTTAACAAATTCTTTTAAGTAGTGTTAAAGAACACTTTTAGTGTTTAGAAACACTTTGGGTTTGTGAACATGATATCATGATAACTTCTCCCTTTGCTTTTCTTCTTCTCCAACCTGCAAAATAACAGAAAAATAGAGAGCAATAATATAGCAGGCAAAGTTAATGCTCAAAACATTTAAAAGTAAAAAACGTGTCCAAATTTTAAAAATAGACTATTCCCCGCGGCGGAGTTTAGCAGGTGCGGTGGAGTTAGCGGGGCGGTGTTGTTTAGAAAATAGGCAGTGCCATACAGTGCTGCGCGGTCGACTATGTGTGGTGCTCTGCAAAAATAGACTGCGGGTGCGGTGGACTTTGGCACGCGGTGGAGTTTGGACGCGACGGAACTTGGAAAATTTTCAAATTTCAAGCATGGGAAGCAATTGCAGTGTTATATGGTGTCGCGGTCTTAAAGGGGTGCAGTGCAATACAGCATCGCATTTGATTCAACGGTGCAATACAGGACCGCATGAAATTTTTGCGATGCAATTTCTTGTATGTAAGCAAAAAAACGTGAAAAAACTGTGGAATTTTGAAAAAAAAACGTGATAAATCTTGAGAGTGCCCTCCTTCTAGCGCCAAAATGTGAACCCCTAAACCTGCAAATGCACAAAGACAAAAAACATGGTTAATGTTAGATCAAAAATGAATGCAAATATGAAGAGTTCCCCATAAAATCCATCTATTCAAGCTAAAATTAGGAAATAAATAACAAAACTCAAATAACAATGAAAGCAATTCCTAATCTAGCCAATCGAGTGATGATCCCATGGGGGAAGTGGTGCCAATGGAGTGTTGCAATTGGACCTTTCTCAATTCCTAAGTAGCAATGATATGTGAATCTAGAAATGGTCAAATCTCCAAAGAGATTTGAGCATAACCTTGGTACCAAATGTGACAAAATGATGAATGCTTGGATATGATGAGCAAAATTAGTTCTCAATTGGAGAGAGTAACTTTGCATATGAATTGTGGATGAAGATTAAGGAGAGAAGCCTCCATTTTATAACTTTCAATTTGGAAGAGAAAGTAAGATTTGAACAATGTGGGACTATGTTTCAATCCAATGGTTGAATGCCACATGTCAAGATGTGAATGGTTAGTGGTTGTGCACATTTTGGCCAAAGTGCCAATAAATGCATAAATTTGAATTTGAAATGGTGAGTTGACTTGTTGAAGAGAGAAGAGAAATGAAGTTAATGTCACTTGGCTCAATGCACAAGGACATGTAAGAGGCATTGAATGCCTTGTTGGAAGGACCAAGTCCACTTGGCCTTTTTGAATTCAAATGAGGGAATATTCTCTTTTAATGGTTTGCGACGGAAAATAGATGAATTAATAAATCAAAGTAATTGATTTATTGTGCAAGTTACATTCTCTAGAATATTTTAGTGACAGGAATTAACTTAATCATGGATTTGATTAAATTAATAAAGAATTAGGTGATGTGACAATTTAGAGTTAGATTTAAGAATTGATTTAAGTCAAGAATTGAGAGGAAAATGATTTATCAAATAAATGATTTGATTTATTTAATCAAGAAGGAATACACTAGATTAAATCAAAAAAGGTTTAATTTATTTAATTTAATAGGACTTTAGAGATTTTAATTAAATAAAATGATTTATTTAATTAAACATGGATGCAATGGTTAATTAAATTGATTAATTTAATTATTGAAAGAGGAAGACTTAATCCAATAAATAATGATTTATTAAATTAAGGGATAGAATGTGATGAAATGCTGAGAATGTGATTTAAGAGGAAACATTGTTAGTAATCGGATCAGGTTTGCCAAAACAAACTTGTACATTTTCCATGTCTACACTACCATCGAGGGTTTTGATGAAAATTTATTTGCATTTTAAGCTCATCACGAGTTCACTTGTATGAAATGATGAATGTGCCTAGCATCTTCATTTCTTTAGTAGCTCAAGAATCTTCCTGAGGATTCTTGAAACTTGTAGAGGCTGTGGCCATAAACCCTTTCGATACTTACTTTTTCTCTTTATTACTTAGTGATTCAAGACTTGCTCTTTTCCTATAGCATACTAATGAAAATATTTGTATTCCGTTCATTTTTTTTTCAATGCTCTCTACTGTAGATTCTATTAACCAAAAATCTACAGTAGACTTTATTATTCTGGGCTATAGCCATATAAGCTTTCACAGGTAACAGGGTTTTGTTTTGATTTGGCTCCTTCTCCATAATAGCACAGTCATGGACATGGGCTATAGGGTATGAAACCCTATCTCCATTTTTCCCACAAAAAAACACAAGGGTTTTCATTTGTATCATGAATTAAAATTCTCATGGTAGTGGTATTCATGGTTCTCTGTAAATGATAAAGGATTTTGACACAAAACCCTAACTTTGCCTTTATTTTTTTTTAGCTATGGTCTCAATACTCTATTTTTGGGTCTACATTGTTGCACAATAAGAATCATCTCAACTAGGTTTCAAAACTCGTGCCTTCATTTTCCCTTGGTCCATAAACTTATAACAACTCTTTATAGCACTCAAGTATGAATATAATGATTCCATTTCATTTTGAAACCCTAAATTTTTTGGACTGGGTTTGTATTATTAAAAGACAAGGGTTTTACTACAAAACTCTATGTTTGCTTCCTCTGTCATTTATATTCATTACAGTCAAACCATTAACCTCTCTAATAACATACCACAAGATATTACCAAGAAAAAGAACACAATCATTAAGACTTCATTTTAAGGTCACTTCCCTTAACAAGTGACTATCCTTCAATTCTGATTTAGAAGAAAAACACAACCCAAAGCTAACTCTTCCAGATCCAAAATTCAATTTTCTAATGTAAACTTGAAAGTGACTTATGATCTTCATGACTGTACACTATATGGCAGGTAATTCATATTTATATTTAATCAAGTGCACAAAATACAAAAAATTCCTTTCATCCTTGTTCACTTATTTGCAATCTTTGTAATATAAGTGAGCTTCCAAAATCTCTTCCAAACATGATCTTGAAAGATCAATTAGCATAGAACCATTATGATCCTGCTGAAACACTACTCTTTTAGACACAAATCTCACTGTTTGATGATGATCACTAATGCACTCTAGTCTCCTAATTTGTAACATTATGAATTAACTTGAGATGGTGCATACAAAATGCATATCATGACAAGTGACAGTAAACATCAGATCCCTGTAAATATTTATTAGCTCCTTATGCTATATCTACTTGAATACCTTGATTTTTTTATGATAACAAAGACCAAAAATAGCTGCCTTTTTCACAAGTAAACATATTTACCTTTTCCATTTTGTTGTTCACATGATTCCTAGTATCCCAGGAATGATATGTTGCAAATAATTGAACCATAGATGATCAAATACCTATTTCATATATCTCTTTTATAGATTTTGAGCCTATATGCATATCCCTTCCCAAATGATAGACACTCCTCCATATTGTGTGTGATAATACCATTTATTTTGCAGCCCCATGTTTATGATCAAATGCCTATTATCCAGTATTTGAGTTATCACCATTCACTGATCAATATCTTTTGTATCCATCTCACATGCAAAAACAAATGATTGATAAATATCATCCAATTCCTCTTTAAATAACAACAAAGCATGTTGGGCTCAACCCTTGTGGGAGCCACATTTTACCCTAGATGTTGATTTGTCATGAAATACAACACCTGTAACTGCACATGGAAAAAACATTACAAATAACGCATATTTTACATGTGTATGATGATGTTTCTAACCTCATATGTTCATCTAAAGTATGCATTTACTCTTTAATGCATATGGGGATAGATTTATGCATACATAGGTAGATGATGTAAATTATCATGTATGGTTTATGACCTCTCATTGTTTAGAGCAAAGCTCTAACACATTGCTCGACTAATGCAAGAACATGAGTGCAAGGAACTGGGAAGAACAAGCAACAAAGACAACATTAAAATGAGACAACCATGAACCAGTCATTTAGGCAATGACTGGACACCTTCCCTACATGAACATTTACTTTTCCTTTATTTATTGATGCATTTTTCTATCTTTATTTGCATTAAGGAAAAGTTAGTCTCACGGCTTGTGGGACACAAAAATGTACATTTCACATTCAGTAAATATTACTTTATTTTCTAGAAAATATTTGTATAATATTTCTTATCTTTCATGCACTTGTGTAAATGCAATGATTCGTAATCTATAATATATTTTTTTTAAAATTATTTTGTTTACACATCTGAATGTAATATAGGAAAAATTTGACAAAAATAACCTTCTCTCATAGTTTTAACAAAACCAATACACTCCACCTGATTGAACCTATGAGTGAAAATATAGTAACAAGTATTACAAATCGAAGGGCTACCTCTATTAAAGCAAGTGAATTCGCCTTTTGCCATAAGGTGGCATCCAGAACCAAGAGTAACTAGGAAATTTTGAATAAGAGGGTCGATGAAATCAAGAAGGATTTCGAGAGCTTATACAGTTATGGGTTGCCTCTCTTCATGTTGGCAGATGGAGATATATTGTTAGTCGGGTAGATTACATAAGAGGTTAGGAACAAGGTTCAAACTCCTCATCTCTTCCAGACCCAAGTTCAAAACTAGCAATGGATGACATCGAGAATGAGGTTTTGCAACTTTCTCGTCTTTATTATCACCTAGGGGCAGTTTTAGCAAGATGGGGATTTTTTTCTTTCAAGAAAGTCTTTGAGCTAGATCAAGCATATAAGGCATTTAGTAGCCTTTACCAACCAACTGACGCAGATTGGGAAATGCTGCATTGGGCCTTTCTTATACTCCAAGAACAACCAGATGTCTAGGTTCATACCTTCGCAAGAAAAGGCCCCCTGTTAGTCGCTAGAACTATCAAGAAAAGTTTTTCCTTTGTAAATCTTTGTCTTTTGGCTTTATTTTTTCTTCGGGGTGATCTGTCTGCAAGGAGCTTGTATTTCTGACAAATGGACAATTTTCCACGTGGTCGTTGCGCATGTCTCAATGATAATTCTCTCTCTAGTCGAAATTTGGGCCACGTGTCGATATGGAAGACATTTTCATGTTTCTACTTTCATAGAGATGAGATTATCTATTCTTCTGAAACATCATCATTTTGCGCCATGTAGTTGTATAAAGGGAATGTTCAACTCAGAGTCTATCAGAATGCATTGTACCTTTTTCTAGTGAAGGGATGTGAGTTGGTGCTGCCAAAGCCACTTGGGTGACTAATAGGGTTTTTCCAGTCTGTCTTCTAGGATTAGATTGATTACAAGGGCTAATCTTGTTGAAATATCTAAATGACATAAATGTGGTAGCTGGAATTTGATGAGCAAGATTTCAGTGACCTAATAAAAGATCTAGAATTGGATTTCCAAGCTATCAAATTTGGATGTCTGGCAGTCATTAACTTTGGATGAGGTCAACATTTTTCTCTTCTGCGTGGCTATATATTGAAAACAACAACATGGATCAAGGGTTCTTGATGTTTTCTTTAGTTTTCTTAGTTAATAGAAATATTTCCTTTAAAATTTCATAGAACACTACTTCACTCTAGCATGTTCTATCTATTTATGATAAAAATATTATCAGATTGGACTTCGATCTTTGTTTTAAAGTTCATTTGAATCTGAAATACAAGTTATTATGAGGAAATACTTGAAACTGTGCATGATATGGTCTTTATCAATATTTATCTCTTTATGTATCCTCATCTAGAATAGAACAATGTGTCTTTCTTGATCTAAATAGTTTTGGTTATTGGATTTCTATGATGTTTGTGTTTATAACTAGATCATAATCTTTAGAGATTGGACTATGTCATTAAACTTCTCCATTTTCTTCATAAGGTTGTCATTTTTTCATGATATACTATATTGAGAGGAAGGGTTTGTAATGATTTTGAATGTTTTTTTGTTAAATCTAGAGCTTCTATGTTTGATCAGGATCTTAATATGCATTTCCTAAGGTTTGATTGAATGACTGCATATGTACTTGTATTGAGTCTTTGTTGTTCGTTCTCCTCCCGACAATGAAGGGGAGTGGTGTTATTTGTCTCTCATATCACTCATAGAGGAAAGCTTGTGGTTTTGAAATGTTGTAAAAGTGTTGGCACATCAATGCTTTTCAATATTTTACTGTTTACATTTCCTTTTCCTTTTTCCCAAACCCAGAGAAGAGCTAGCTTTCTATAAAAATACTGGAGGTATTTTGTGAGGCCATATTGTCCCCCACTCACTGAATTTTCCATGAGACTATCGGAGAGGCACAAGCTTTTATGATCAACATATACATCCTCATACATTAGTATTCCATGCGAAAGATGAAGTTTCTATCAATTCTCAAAGGAAAAACCAGATATTTTCACAATTAGAAATTGTTCAAAACTATTATCACAACCTATGACCTGCACAAGGTATGTATATCTTTTCAAAAAGGTGCTAAAGAAACAAGACATAAATTGAGGATTCATAAAAAATCTCAAAAAATGCATCAATCATTTGTATTAGCACACAAAATATAGATAATAAGGCAAAGTACTTGTATTTTATTGATAAAAAGGAGTATTGCATGGATGTACAAGTCTAAAAATTGAGTCTCTTTTGCTACTCCATCTTGAAAGAATCTTCAAGAGAATTACAATAAATTCTAGAAGAAGAAATAACTAACTAAAAATTTCCTTTAGGCTTGCCTCATATGTTGTCCAATTGTTACAAGATGATAGGAACATATGCTACTTTGGTTGGTTGGGTGAAACCTCCTTTGAGCAGAAAAAATTAAAACCCCTACTTTGCAGCCCTCAAAAGTGCTCCAAAAAGAAATTTAAATGCTGAAAAATTCATGCCTCGACCATGTCCAGCATTAAGGAACCTTAAAAAACTCCTAAATTCTTGGGAATGCCTCAAAACTGAGTTAGAGGTGCCTTATATTCCATCCACTTGTTGGACAACTCACTCAAAATGCCTTTACTAAGCTCATATTGTTGTCCTTAGTCACTATATTTTCATTTATTGTTCAAAAATCTCCCCTAAATGCTTGCAACTGATTCTTGATTAGCCAATAAAAATCTTTAATGCTTCCACGTCCCTTTAAAATTTAAAGCATGTGTAATAAATTTTGAAATAATGAAAAGCCTTAAGGAGGCATAGAAGGTTTTCTAGGGATAAAAAATCATATTTGTTTATTTGTCTTTATTGACTTTATTAAATATCTTAACCCAAGGTCCTCTTCAATTGAATTTAATTGCCAACCTCAAGATCTGTCATTAGTTTAACCTGAAACTCTACCCTATATCTCATAGTCAACCATCATTATCTTCATGGTTATTGCACTATGAATGATCATGCCCTTGAACTATCATTTAAAAGGTTTCATACATAGTAAGATTCTATTATAGGTTTAATGCACAATAAAATTTTGTCACTGCTCTATCCTTTTAAGATGCATTAGCCTTTTGGCATGAATGCCATGATAGGGAAATTTTCCTTTGTTCATATAGTTGTATCGAACCATTCTTCAAGATTTTAAAGGGATTTCAATATCTCTTTAAGTCTTCCCTTTAATGATTATCCGCCATTGATTTTAATGTTATTCTAACCTTTACATCACTTAAACTAACACTGTCATGACTGCCCCTTAAATTTTCTTTCACAATTCACTCCAAAGATATGTCTGCCTTCATTAGTATCTTGAGTAGAATTACACTGTTCTAGGATTCTTCAATGAAATATCAATGAATTCTAATTCTCAAATATCATTGAATAAATAGTGATGGTCTTGAACCTCCTCTTGTAACATTGCCCATATCTTGGAAACATTTTTCATTTCTCATATATAAATTGAGTTTATATTGTTTTCTAATCAACTCTTTAGATATGTTTAGCTGTCATTCTTTAGTTGTTCTTGAATACAACTTTAATTTTATTTATAATTCCCTTTCTCTTGAACTGTATCTTACTTTCCATGATTCAATTATCTCCATCAAACACTATTACTGATGCATAAGTGAAAAAAAATGAATGCTAGAAACATTTATTGCAGTCTCCTTTTTGGCGAAGAAAAAACCAAAAGATCACTCAAAGTCACTTCATGTCTGAAAAATAATCCAAGGATTCAGTTATGGAATGTGTTGTGCCTATAACACACACACCCCATTTGGACCAGGGAGCCCCTCTTCTCGTTTCACCTTCACTAGGTCATTTCACCTTTTCCTTATTTGATGTGCCCCTATTTTTAGCCTAATTTGGTTATGAACCACAAAATTGCCAAATTCATCTTGGCCAAAGTTATTTATCGAAGTTTCACCAAGTTTCGAGCCTTTGTAGAAATCCCAATGCGGACTCCCATCCATTAGAGGTCTTCACATCCATTGTTATTTGTGGATCCATGACTACGGGTCACCATCTTTATTCTATCATTCCCTACATCCATCACCTCATTTCCATCAGTGTTGCAGCTCCTGCATTGGCTTTTTCCACATTGCCTTTATCTTGATGTCCTTCATGGTGTAGGTTTTCACAATTTCACCTACCTAGTTGCCACTATACTTGCACTTAATGCTTGGCAGTTATGATGAGCTCACCTATAAATAAATGCCTCCAAACTATCATTTTCATCCGATAAATTTGAATCTAGGGAGAGAAGAAGGAGATTTCATGTGTAGAGAATAATTTGAATGTTGAGGTGACTTTTTTTCCTTCCCGACATGATTGAGGTATGTGAATGGACTTTCAGTTCAGCCTCCATGATTAAAGTTTATGAAAAGGATCATTTGCTTTAGGGTTTTCAAAATATAAACAACTTTAAACTTCTAGATTTAAATTCAAAACCCAGGGTTAGGCTTTCAAACATTCAAATCACCCTCGTAGGATTTCCATTCAAGAGGCCCACCTCTTGAAGGGTTTTTTGGGTCAACTAAAATAACTACAACCCTCACTCCATCTATCCTCATATTTAAGTCCTCAAAACCTTGGTCAAGAAGAAATAAATGCTAAGCATTGACAAGGTTTGTGCGACCTCATTTGCAGGTATCTACTTCCTTGTAGACGTCATCTAATGACATGTTATATATGGATTCTCACCCTCAGAACTCCGCTACAATGTAATCAGGGGATAACATATATTTGGGAAATAGCTAAGTAATCGAGATTTTGTGGGCCCATGCCTATGGGTCACCGTATGTGAACCGTCGTCCCATCATCGCCATTGTTCAACAACAAGAAAATTGCATCCTCTTGTCATGCGTTGCCTTCACTCACTACCTCTAAGGGCCCAACATTTAAACTCAAAGTGATGAAATGACAAAATCATCAAGGTAATGTTTCAGATTTCTATGGGCAGGTTGTTGCTTACCCACCGCGATCCATAACAACCAACTCCATGGAGCCCTCTACCTTAAGTTTTTGCACATGAATACTGAACTTTGAAAGAGTTAGTTCCTTGTGTAAACACAAATGTGGGTCTTCCTTCATGAACTATCACATGTGGGGGGTCGTTACTTCGAAGCCATTCCTTAACGACAAAACTTCATTAACTCCCTGCCATGCAAACCTCGAGCCTACACATGTCATCGATATGGAAGATACACAAATGGAAAACCTTTAAGTTAGGTTTCTTTAGCAGTTTCACCCATGTGGGCCATTTCTATTAGAATTCCATCCACTTAAGGCTACTATCTAATGGTAGGAATCCAATGGTGACCCAACCCATGACTTTAGCACTTCCAAACTCCGCACTCCATGAAATCAAAGGGCCTTCGAGAAAAATGACCAAGGATGATGACATGCATTTTCCAAACATTTGGGAGCAAAAAAATGACTAAGAACAACATTGTTGTGGGTCCACCTCCATTGAATACCACCTAGGAGGGGCCATTACTCAGACATTGTTCCTTATAGTAAAACTCCTATATCCTACCACCTCACAACTTCCACACTCTTCATACCTACTCAAAATTTAAGAGTTAATCTAGGGGAAACAACTTTAAGCACGTCCATTACAAATTCACACACATGCTCATTAGCTCCATGCAATTTTTTCTCTCAACAATCACTTCAGGAAAGAATTCATAGTCAGGTGGCTACTTGCGGAAGTCTGCTTCCCCAATGTCCTCCCTTAAGGGCTTGCATAGGGTGAAAACATACACTGCCGGATCCATATTTCAGCAACTTCCACCAGCAATATGTAAATGATAAAATATGATGGATGTAATGATATTATAAGAATACATGGATGCAATTGATGATATTTCTACATGATCTAACTAATGATCTATCCTCCTAATCTATCAAAACACTTAATACACCTTTCATGTGTAGGGATTTATGGAACCTGTTGAGGGACCATCGAAGAAGCCTGTTGATGGTGTTTTTATGCACTTCTCAATATAGGTGATGCATAGGTGCATCACCTCTCTTGAAAGACAATATTCCACAATCAAATTACAGAACACTATCCTAAGGTCTCTAATGTCAGGTCATGGTAGTGCTTGGAATATATCAGTTGTTTAATGTGATTTTTTGGAATCACAAGGCAGTCTTCCAGATGAGTCACAAAGTGGGGAAGTTGGATCTGCAAATGGGGCTCTTAAGATGGGAGAGTTGTTGAGTGTTTTCTACAGGTTCAAATAGTAGTCTAGAACTCCATTTCAACATCAGATTTAACTTTATAATGTGCAATGAACCTTGCCTAAGGTTACTAATTAAAAAAAAGGAAAAAAGATAGGGAAGAGAAAAGCTTCCTGGATCTAAAACTATGAATGAACAGTGATCATGGAGGCTAGTACAGTAGACAAACTCCCTAAACTAGGTTTTGCTTGGCCAAGAGAAACCTACAGTTACACAAAACTAGTGAAATCTTCTAAGGACTACTGATTTTTAGATTGCACATGCACATCATGAACATGCAATTTAACTAAGTTGTAGAAATGAAATATGGAAGCCCATACTAACTTTGACAACAAATTGTCATCAACAAGTGCCAAAAGTATGGGCTGGAAATTCATCAAATACTATAATAACAAACACCATCATCACTTCCATTGAAGAAACTAACAACTAAACTAATAGGGAAGTACAACCATGCACACATAATGAGAAAAATCAAAATGAAACATCCATAAATCATGCAATGTTGCTTTCTATTGTTGCAAAATTCATTTACACCAGTTCTCCAACTCTTTACAAATGAGGGGGAGACCCCTATTTATAATTTTTGAAAGCCTGAATGAATGGAAAGCATTGAATTACAATGTGTGGCCTAGATTAAATTACATTAGGGATTCACCTACCCCACAATATTCATCTATTTAAAATACATCTTTTGTCTTTTCCCTATTTTGTATTTTAGTGTTCAAGTGTGGTAGGAGTTTTGTTTTCTAGTTGATTTCCCTTTTACTGTAGCTGAAACTGCCTAAAAGTTACCTTCTTCCCAATGGACTTGCAACATTCTTCATTGGATCAAATGGGTCTATCTACAACTGGCATCAATGGATTTGTTGCTCCTGATTTGGGGAGATAACCCATTAAAGATCATCATCGTCTGATGAAAAGTAGGACAACTCCCCTATGATTTCTTCAAGG
The DNA here is from genome assembly GCA_007115665.2 of Sequoiadendron giganteum. Lineage (NCBI taxonomy): Eukaryota > Viridiplantae > Streptophyta > Pinopsida > Cupressales > Cupressaceae > Sequoiadendron > Sequoiadendron giganteum. The sequence goes on from CM021102.1 coordinate 822,343,912, forward strand.
CCACCCCCTTGCATTTTGTCATTGAATTCTTTGGCACATGCCTTCTTATAATGCTAGCTCTATTGATGGATGCCATGAGGAGAGGTGGGCATAAAATGAATGATGATGGGAGCTATGTGCTTTTCCTTGTTCAACTTTCTCAATGGGTCTCCCGACGGACCTGCGGTAGGCTTCTCAAAACCTACATGCATGAAGTGATGTAAGTGATTTCATACACAAATCAAGGAAAATGTTGATCAAATATTGCAAACTCCTTGTTATATCCATCCATGCATCATCCAAAGATCATAATATTCAGTGTGAATTGCCATTATTAGTTTACTGGAGGGAGTTTGGATGGTTCGGGCCTCAGAGGCCAAAATTCTCTGGCAGGAATGTTTTTTTGGAAGGGTGAACAAGGCAAGGTGACCCAGATTGTTTCTCCTGGCTTCCAATTTGGAATTTGAAAATTTCATGTAGGAGAGGGTCCAATTTGAGGATGTGGGTCAAATTCTATTTCCAAATTGGGAGGGCGTTTCTAGACGTTTTGGGATTGAGAGGTCGGAATGCTCTAGTAGGAATACTATTTTGAAAGGGTGAACAAGGAAAGGCAACCCAAATGGTTTCTTCTAGCTTCAAATTTGGAATTTGAAAATTTCATGTAGGAGAGGGTCCAATTTGAGCATGTGGGTCAAAGTCCGTTTCCAAATTGGGAGGGCGTTTGGACGTTCCGGGACCGAGAGGCTAGAATTCTCTGGTAGGAATGTTGTTTTGAAAGGGCAATGGGGAGTCTAGGCCCTGGAGGCTAGAATGCTATTTTGAAAGGGTAATGGGGAGTCCAGGCCCCGGAGGCTAGAATGTTGTTTGAAAGGGCAATGAGGAGTCCAGGCCTCGGAGGCCAAAATTTTATTTTGAAAGGGAAATGGAAGTCCGGGGCCCAGAGGCCAGAATGTTGTTTTGAAAGGGCAATGGGTAGTCTGGGCCCTGGAGGCCAGAATGTTGTTTTGAAAGGGCAATGGGGAGTTTGGGCCCTGGAGGCCAGAATTTTATTTTGAGAGGGCAATGGAGAGTCCGGGACTCGGAGGCTAGAAGGCTGTTTTGAAAGGGCAATGGGGAGTCTGGGCCCCGAAGGCCAGAATGTTGTTTTGGAAGGGCAATGGGGAGTTTGGGCCCTAGAGTCCAGAATGTTGTTTTGAAAGGGCAATGGGGAGTTGGAGCCCCAGAGTGACAAAGTTCTGGAATGAAATTTTTGCAACTTCCCGAAACTTAATGAAACCTTGCCAGTTCACTTAGGCACCACAAAACATCCCAAATCCATAGGAAATCTATCCTCAAAGTCAAAAATGAAAAAAAATGTATCAATCAAGCAAGGATGAGGTCTAGATGGGCCAGGGCAATGGGTGAAGGGAAACCCTCAGGGGCACTTATGCGAAAGAAAAAGAGTTAGCGAAACTTAGGTAGGTAAATTTGGTCAAGGTTATTTGATTGTTTGACAACACATGACTGATCTAGGCTCCAAGAAAGGGGCACACAAAATGAGACAGGAGAAAAGCAGCCCGTTGGGAGCGAAAAGAGGGGGTCCCTGCCTACGGTGGGGTGTGTGTGCAAAACATGCACAACAAAGACATTTGGGAAAATTGACAAAGGAAAGAAACTAGCCAGAACCCCCAAAGGAAAAGAGGAGAAAGAAAAAATGAAGTAAGAGTTCCACGAGGTTGAGTGTACCTCAAAGATCATTTCCAAATAGGACATAGTCACTAACACTAATCTAGGGCATGTCAGTGTTGATGAATTCAGAAAAAGGTTTATGATCAATCCTATAATAGAGGAATTCCTAATAATCAATCAAAGTGGACTCACAAAGGTAGTTGGTTCACCTCCTGCTCTAGTGGCTCCAAAATTAGTGATGGCTTGTAAGGAATGTTATCACTCTCAGAATAGAAGGATAGTTTATAAGGATGAAAGAGTGTTGGCAGACCTATCCACTCAGTCTATTGGGGGAAATTTTTGCATACCAACCTTTGATAAGATGGAATGAGTTGAAAAATAGTTCACTCTACAAGTATGGTAGCATGATCCTATTAGATGCAAGTGGACAATAAATCAAACATGGCTCAAGGAAAAGAGGGGTAGTGCCAACAAGGTGCCTCAAACCCTATACAAGAGTGATTTTGTAGTTGAGGCCAAGACTTAGTCACACTTCTCAAAATATTAATGGGTCTTCCCACTTCTACATTATTTTAGGAATGGATTTTTTACTTTTCCGAGGAGATTCTTCGAGGCAACACTAAGTTCCACTAAGAAAAGGTGATCAGCAAGAACTTGCATAATCAGTTCATAGAAGTGAAGAAAACTTTACAGTTTTATATGACCTCATATCTAGTTTTTCTCTAGGATCTTAAGTTCCTATATAAAGTATTAGATTGTGTAAGTGTGTAATAAGTGAATAAAATTAAAACACTTCTTAATACGACATTATATCAATAGACAAGTTAAATGAATCAATTCAAAGGAATTATCTATGAAAAGCATCATATTGCTCTCTATCTCCAAAGATCTATTAAATCAAAATTTCTCTCAGATCGTGAGTGCACTATGATTGTTAAAATGACTATTCAAATAATGAGATAATGCTAATGCAATACTAAATGATAAACAATGTAAACTAGCAAATATGAAATAGATAATTGTAGCTATAGGAGGCAGCCATGGTTGAAAACTTGATTGCTTGATTCTTGATGTGTGAATGCTTGATGCTTGAATTCTTATAGAGTAAGAGTGCATAAACCTGATTATCTAGATCCTTTCTTGGTTGAATGAGGTTGTATTTATAGATTTCCTGGCTGTAGAAATGCATAGGGAAAGCTTTGAAAGGCTTTTCAATCTGGAGAATTGAATGGTGAGAGATGGAGGAGATTGACAGAAAGATGGAGATTGTCTCTACCCATGAAAACACCAGGCAAGAGAAGAGGAAGGATTGATGGAGGAGGATTGAGAGATCAAATTCCAAATTTGTCTCCAATTTATCTCCAAAACTTCCTATGAAGTTTCAATCAATTAATTTTGACATGATTTTGACATAAATTAGACATAGGATATCTAATTCATTTTTGAGAGAATATAGATTGGAATATTCCTTATGCTCTAATTCAAATATTTTGATTTATTTATATTAGGAAAAGGGAGAAAAATAATTTAATAAAATAAACTATAAGATAGTTTATTAAATTAAATAGAAGAATATGGCAATTAATCAATAAAGCGTTTGATCTTTATTTAATTAATTTAAGATGGATGTGATAGATTGAAATAGGGATTTGATAATTAAATTGAACAAAGTATTTAATTTTGTTTATTTAATTAAGATGAATATTAAATGTGAACTATATAAATAAATATTTCTATTTATTCAATAGTAGAGGAAAATCAGGATAATTAATCAAATAATTTGTATTTAATTAATCGGATGCGCCGGACCAATTTGAGGTGTATACATTTTGTCCCTCTTCGAATTGATGTGTTTACACGTTGCTTCAAAAAAAAATTTGCTGCTACTACTAGGATTGATGAAAAAGAAAAATAATTTTGTATGCCCCAGACATGCCCTAGATTTTGATTTATTCTGTGTGCCCCAGACATGTCCTAGATTTTGATTTTCAGATGATTTGATGATAATATGCCCCCTCAGGAGATAAATTAATGATTTGATGATTTTTATAATTTTTCAAAAATTTATGATTTTCTAATGATTTTATGATGTTTGATGTTGAAATAATTTATCTCCTGACAAAAAATGAAGAAATCTAGCTTGTAGATGAGTTGCTAATTAATTTTCTGGATAAAATTAATTAAAAGATAATAAAAATCAACCAAAATACCTTTCTAAAAATTATAAATACTCCAAAAGGTCATTTTCCAATTCATTTTCATTATTTGATTTAAAAAAACCTTGTGATAGAGACTTTTCTGCTAGCTGGAGCAAGATGCCTATCCCCTTCCAAACTCACCGATTCGAGCATGTTCGATGTCACCAATGGCCGACCGCGTATGGACCTCCGGTATGTACCAATTGACGTCCTCGTAATTCACATTTTTTTGTTTTTTATGCTTTTTAGACCATTAAGCATGTTTAAGTTGTTTTAGCACTTTCAAGTCGTGCTGTAGCGCTTATAGTCCGATGTAGCTCTTCCAGAAGGTTAATTAGCACTTTGAGTTTTAGTGCTTTTGTTAAAAACTCTAGCGCTTCCAATTTGCAATGTAGTGCTTTTAGTAATTTAGCGCTTAGGAGTCTAGAAATAGCGCTTTGATGCCGGATTTTAGCGCTTCAATTCAGTGGATTAGCGCTTTTAGGGTTTGTTCTAGCGCTTCTAGTAAAACGGTGCTTTGACGGACTATTGTAGCACTTTGGTGCATAAAAATAGCGCTTTAGGACTTTTAGCGCTTCAGGAGCCTAATTTAGCGCTGAAATAGCGCTTTTGGGATTTAGCACTTTGAGTCCCTAATTTAGCACTTTCATATCAGAATTAGAATTTTTGACTTAGTGAACCCTGATTTTATCAATTCTGATCATGTCCATTCTTTGGAGTGGTATGATTTGATAATCCAAATTCATGATGTGTAGGATTGATGCTTTAAATAAGTCTAACTTCTCATGATAAGCGAGAAGAAAATCCTATTTTTGATGATCCTCATGATAGGCGAGGAGATGATTCAATATCCGATAAATCTCATGATAGGCGAGATTAGATACTATTTTGATGAACCTTATGATAGGTAAGGTTTTTTTATTTTTTCCAATGAATTTTGATAAAAAAATCATACCAAAATTTTGGAATAGACTTGATAGTAGAATGAATTTTGTTTTCATGACATAGTTCACTGATTTGTTGATTTTCCATTGTGATGTTAGGAGCGTCTAGGTACTCTCCAAATGCGAGAGAGGTTTCCACAGACTACTGACTTGATACCTCATCTGACACTAGATGAGCTTCAGGTGATAGGCCAATGTGGCCTTACGAGCTTGCTTGATATGTCCCAGATTAAGATTAATCAGGGTTTGTTGACTACATTGGCTGAGAGGTGGCATAGTGACCACAAAACCTTTCACCTACCTACTGGTGAGATGACGGTCACACCCGAGGATGTGTGACGAATTCTATAGATTCTGTTTATGGGTGAGATAGTTGTATATGATTCTCATAGGACCGGCAGTAGAGATGCTCTTCGTAGAGTGTTTCAGGATCAAGACATTGCAGGTCCAAGCGTTTGGTGGAGGAGGATTTCCAAATCTTATGCTACACTACCAACAGTGCTAGCTAGATTCATTGGAGGTTTCCTTTGCCCTGATCGCAGGTCAAAGAGATTCCTCATTGGCTGGGGTAGGACTCTCGAGAGCATGATGGTACATGGTACCAGATATGCATGGGGAATGTGCATGCTAGCACATCTTTATCATGATCTACACTCGGTTGTGTATCTTGGAGCGCGGAGTTTATCAGCAGGGATGACCCTATTATAGGTGTGGGCATGGGAGCACTTTGCTATTGCTTGGCCTTTTCCAGTTGTAGATAGACTAGCCGGTAGTCCATACATTTTTCAATATAGTGGTCAGTTTACACAGGCCCGGATGGAAAAGTTAGAGCATTGGAGGCGGGTGTTTGATGATATAGAGACCGTTACCTAGTGCCTATACCTTGACTATGAGGAGTGGGATGAGGATGGTGTAGTATTGGAATTCCTTTGTGATTCTATGTATCTCATCTGTCGTACACCATTTTTTCTAGAGAGATTTCTATTACGTAGAGTATACCGACACTATGGCATTGTACAGTGTATGCCACAGGTAGTTGCTCACTATGTGAGCCGACGGATGGATATTCTTGATTGGGGTCCATGTCTGTCTTACGATGTGATAGTAGAGGGGTACCGGGCACTGCATCCATCACCTTGGGACATGCAGAGGGACATTGTAGAGGCGTCGATTACTGAGGATTATGCCACATTCCTGGCCTTAGTTCCACATGCGTGTATCACCATTCCTAAAGAGACGATACCTTTACCTGTGTAGGAGGATTTGGTAGAGGGTCTTGCAGATAGTGGGGGTGGGGAGGATTCTTCATCAGGTAGTAGCTCAGAGAGCAGCAGCAGTTCAAACAACAGTAGTGATGATAGTGATGGCGGCAGTGGAGGAGACAGAGGGGCAGGACCAGCCATCAGCAATGTGCCATCTTCTAGCAGGCCTCCCAAGAGGAAAGCAGTGACAGTACCTGTAGTGGATCAACAAAGACAGATAACAGGTCTCTAGGCATAGGTGCAGACTTTGCAAGGGCAATTGGTACAAGCTCGAGGTTTTCTTGTGCAGACTCAGACTCAGATGCAGGCACAAGCATAGGCTCATGCCCAGGCTCTATTGTAGGTACAGGGATAGTTGACTACTGTACAAACGCAGGTGGCTACTTTGACAGCTGAGAGAGACAGTGCTTGGTAGATTGCTGAGAGGGCACAAGAGACAATGGAGACTCTCCAGAGAGTGGTTGATGGGTCATCGGTGGTAGAGTATATGAGAGAGGTCTTGCGGGCTAGCCGAGAGGCAAAGTTCTACAGAGGCAGGTATCATGATGCAGTGCCTATAGAGCGCAGAGTCAGCTATGCCCCGTCGAGATCTCAGCAGACTCATACATGGACAGTGAGCGAGGGGGTGACACAACCTCCACACAGAGATCCCAGAGATCCTAGTTCCTACAGGGGTGGTGGTGGTGGTACAAGTCATGTTCGGCCCACACATTATGGCAGTAGCAAATCGTAGATGCTATTGTGAGCTTCTATAATGTATATTACGATGTAGATTTTTGTTGATGATGTATTTTTAGATCAGACTTCATTGTATACTTGACACTTGATATATATATGAGATGCAGTTTATATGATATGATGATGGTTTGTGATTTTTATGTGATACAATGCATTTATTATGTGATGTATGCCATATGCGATGAGTTTATTTTGATGTAATGGTTTAAGAATAAATGTATGTGTAGACTAGATGATATATGGATGTATGATGTGATGTATGAATCTCTTAATGATGATCTATATGGATGCCCAAAATGTTATAATATGAATGAATAGATGGATAAATGTTAATATGATGATGATAAAAATGATGATCTTATGTAATGAATGTAATGATAATAATGACGTGATTTTAAATTTTTAATGTATGGATGGTAAATAATGTATGCATATTTGTGTTGGATAGATGATAATGTAATGATGTAATGAGAATAATGGTAAAAATGAACATGATGTACCCTATGGCATGATGTAATTCATAATTTATTTGATGTATGAATGATAAAATGGATGATGTAATGATAAAACAAAATGATGAGATGATGATTCCTACATGTCTTTGATGATTTTTGGATTTTATGTCAAGTATACTTAGTCTGATTTGTGGATTAGATAATCATTTATTGGACCCATTTATGCAACAAATACTCTGCAGATAATGCGAAATGAGGAATGCAATCTATTTTTAACATGCAACTATATGCAAAACGATAGTCATTTTAACAATATCTTTGTGCTTTTTGTCATCATAGAGCTTTATTGAATGTTGAAAGTGAGTACAAGCATCAATAGTATGTGTTAGACCAATGACAACCTGAGTACTTCTTTCATGATTTTTGATTTTTGATATTGCAAGAAAACACAAGCATCTAGGTACGATTGAACCAAGATGACCTGAGCATTCATTGTGTAAACAGGCAGTGGTTAATCATTTCAATATGTGAATTCCGAATGTCATCGATGATGCATTTGCATAGCACATCCCCTGTTAATTCATTCATTTATATGATTAACTTACAAATAGCAGATAATAAAAACATCATTCTTTTTCCTTGTTCTTTTAGTTCAATACATCATTGAGAAACTCCAAAGAAATGATAATCAAAAGTTATTTATCCAATGTTTACTTAAAGTTTTTCATTCATTATTCAGATTTTAGATCATCCATCTTGATTTTTCTGATGCTTTTGGATTTTCGAGATTTTGGACCAAAGACTTAACCTAGTAACCTATCTTAGGGGTCTCGGGGGCTGATTTAAGATTAGCCTTGCCTACGTTACACATGCAAAGACCACGTAGTTTGACTTGACACAGACCTATGTTTTTGGGTTTTTCTTTTCAGACTTAACTTTTCGACATGTTTTTGGATTTTCGATAAAGATATGGATGGTTGATGTCCTTCTGATGATGATTGACGTTGTGCTTTGATCTTTGTTTTCATTTTTCTATTACACTGTTGTTTACTCTTTGGTGAAAACGATGTGATTTTTGCCCCTAGTGATATCCAAATGTTGCCCCCAAGCTTTGGAGTGATACTTGACTTTACGAATGATTTTGATATGGATGCAAAGTGGCAAGATAACTGACATGATATCAAATGGTACCGACTGCTAGACTAATGATCTTGATATATATCAAAATAGATGGGAAAGTTGATCTTAGAATCACATACGACGCCTGTTTCCAAGTTTTCACCATATGCTTTGATTACACTCTTCGTGTTTTTGTATTTTCTCATATTTTTATTTTTTTTGTGTTGCCAAGATGCCTGTTTGCCAAATTTTCATCAAGGAATCAATTTTCAGAAGTTTGACCCATGCACTAGGAGATTCAAGCATAGAATTTTCGGAGATGAATAGTGTTGATAGGCTCATCAAACAAATCCCCTTTAGATGTTGATAGCTGATATGCTCCTGATCCATATGCTAATGTGATGACAAAGGGACCAAGCCAGTTAGGCTCAAATTTTCCTTTCTTCTCTCTGTCTTGCTGATTCCTAGGATTCTCTTTTAGTACTAAATATCCTATTTGAAAGATCCTTGGCTTTACCCTGTGGTTGTAACTTCTTAACATCCTCTATTGATAAGCTGTTAGATGATTAATAGCTTGTTGATGATGCTCATCCAACAATTCCAATTCCTGCAGTCTAGAGACCCTATAGTCTTCATCTGATATGATACCTCTGAGTGATACATGAAGGGATGGAATCTCAACTTCAATTGGTAATATGGATTTTGACCCATATACCAAGGCATATGGTGTAGCTCTTGTTGGTGTTCTGATTCTTGTTCTGTAGGCCCATAGTGTAGGATTGAGTTAAACATGCCAGTCACGTCCAACATCATTAACTGTCTTTTTGAGAATTTTGAGTATTGTCTTGTTTAAGGCCTCTGCTTGGCCATTCCCTTGTGGATAGTACAGTGTTGAAAATCGATGTTGGATATGAAATTTATCACATAGCTCTTTGACATCTTGATTCTTGAACAGTCTTCCATTATCAATGATAATGAATTGAGGGATTCCATACCGACATATGATGTAGTTCAAAATGAAAGAGGAAATCTGCTTCCCAGTGATTGTAGTAAGAGGTACTGCTTCAATCCATTTTGTGAAATATTATGTTGCTGTTATAATGAACTTGTGTCCATTAGATGAAGATGGATTGATTTTCTTGACTAGATCAAGACCCCATTGACAAAAAGGCCATGTTGATGTGAAGGGATGCAGTTCTTGTGCTGGTGCATGAATCAAATTGCTATAAATCTAACACTTTTGGCATTTTTTAACAAACTGATATGATTCTTTCTCCATGCATGACCAATAATATCCCAAACGGAGGAGTCTCTTAGCTAGAGTCATCCCACTCGAGTGAGTACCACAAATACCCTCGTGAACCTCTCGTAGGGCCATTTCAGATTCACTGTGTTCTAGACATCGGAGTAAAGTACCATGAAGACCTTGACGATAAAGTATGTCAGCGATTAAAGTATGTCGTGCGGATTGGCAGATGAAGTTTCTTTTCTAGTTCATGGATAAGTCAGGAGGAAGGACATTGTTTTTCAAATAGACATAGATTGTTTCATAGATGGAGTTTTCTGTAGTTTCGATATGGTAGATGGTAGTGGATTCTTGATTATTATGGGAAGGAATTGATACTTGTTCCACCATAAACTCATAACAAACACGTTTCTCAAGCAATTGTAGTAATGAAGCAATTGTAGCCATAGCATCTGCAGCTTTGCTCTCAGCTCTTGGAATTTGACCAAACTTGATACTGACAAAGGATTGTTTCAGATTATCTATTTGTTGCTTGTAGGGTCTCAACTTTTCATCTTTGGTTTGATATTCATCATTCACTTGATAAATAACTAATTGAGAGTCCCCATATACCTGTAAGTCCATGATTTTCCATTGAATAGCTGTTTTGACCCCAATGATTAATGCTTCATATTCTGCCACATTATTTGTACACTAGAACATTAATCGATATGACTTTGGAATGGTGTGTCCTTGCAGAGAAATGAACAAGATCCCTACTCCTGATCCTCGATGTCTATATGATCCTTCAAAATACAATATCCATTGTTGGGGCATGATTGTCATAATATCTGCATCTGGAAACTCCATTGTCATTGGTTGATCATCTGGTAGAGGAGCCTCTGCTAATTGTTTAGCGATTACCTGTCCCTTGATTTCCTTTCTCTCTACATACTAAATGTCAAATTCACTTAATAGCATTACCCACTTTGCCATTCTACCTGTTAGGGTAGCTTTACTGAGTAGATACTTTAAAGGATCGATCTTTGCTACTAACTTGATTGTATGAGTTAACATGTAGTGTCTCATCTATTGAGTAGCGAATACCACCATCAAGAATGATTTCTCTATGAAAGTGTAATTGATTTCATATCCATTCAATGTCTGGCTAATATAGATGATTGCGTGTTCTTTCCCTTCATTATCCTCGTGCTAAAAGTGCCCCCAATGAGATATCTATCGTAGCAATGTATAGTATGAGTGGTCGTCCTTCCATGGGTGGTATGAGAATGGGTGTTGACATGAGATACTGCTTGATTTGATTGAATGTTGTTTCAAACCCTTTATCCCATTTGAAAACAATGTTCTTATGCAATAGATGATTGAAAGGATGACTTTTATCTGCTAGCTGTGAGATGAATCTTCTGATTGATTGGAGCCTCCCCTGTAGTGATCTAAGTTGACTTATGTTCCTAGGAGGTGGAATTTCCATTATTGCTTTGAATTTTGCTGGATCGACTTCTATACCTTTTTCTGAGATAATTCATCCTAGCAGTTTTGCTGATGTGACCCAGAAGACACATTTCTTGGGGTTTAACCTGACATTGAATTTTTCCATCTGTGTGAACATTTTGTCTAGGATATGCAGATGTCCTTCCCTAGTAGTAGATTTTTCCAAGATTTCATCCACGTAATCCTCAATGAAGGTGTGCATCATATCATGGAAGACTGTCGTCATTGCTCTTTGATAAATGGCTCCTGCGTTCTTTAGACCAAATGGCATGACATTCCAGCAGAAGGTTCCCCATGGGCATGTGAAAGTTGTCTTTTCCTGATCTTTGGGAGCTATTTTTATCTAATTGTATCCTGAGAAACTATCCATGATTGACAACATGGCATGCCCAGCTGTCAAGTCCATGATGATGTCTATGTTTGGTAGTGGAAAATCATCCTTCAAACATGCTTTATTCAGGTCCCTGAAATCTGTACATATTATGATACTATTGTCTTGTTTTGAAATAGGTACAAAATTTGATATCCATTCGTCATAATCTATAGACCATATGAATCCAGCATCCAATAATTTCTTTAACTCCATTTTGACCATCAATGCAATGTGAGGATGCATTTTTCTTAGCTTTTGCTTGACAGGCTTGATTCCTACGGACAAAGACAAGTGATGCATAAGCAGATTTGAGTCTAAGCCTGGCATATCAGAATATGACCAACTGAAGTTGATGCTTCTTTGTTTAAAGAATTGGATGAATTATGGTCTTTCCTGTTCTTTCATGGATTCCACCAGATGTAGGATTTGTGTCTTGTCTCCAGTGCCAATATTCATAGACTATTTTGGTTCCACTAGGACTGATGATCTTTCATGATAGTGTTCCGGAAGAGTGTCAAATCTTCCATCCTTCAGTGCCTCAGAAAGGTTTTCACTATTAGATGTGTTCTTTATTTTTACTTTTTCCAGATCTAATGCTACCATTGAATGGTTTTCACCATTAGATCTATTTTCCCTGTTGTTATTTTTGCAACTGGAAGATTTGACACCCTCCTGCCGAGTCACGTTGTTATGAGTATTACAACTAGAATTTATACATGGTTCGGCATGACATAGGAAGTTTATGATGGCATCATCATTTTAAATACTGGTATATTCAAAGGTTCGATAGATTCCCAGTCAATGAGTTGAGGATGGATTAATGGAATTTGGTTATTAGATTTTTGCAAGGTGATGGTTGTAAGGGTGTGGATAGCCATTTTGTCATAATCATTTACTTGAATGTCAAGGTCCATGATGGTACTTTCTTCCAGATCATCCAGTCCACTTGAAGTCTGCTTGTCCCCACTCAAATCATCAATATCTAGTGAACCTTTTATGAGTGGTCTAGACCCATAACCTTGGCCCTCCTCATGCATAGGTGCATATTTTTGGATTACATTGACTTGAATATCAATGAAAAATAGATCAGAATACAATGCCCACTCATATTGTTTGAGTCTGTTCCGGAGCCATCTCGAAATTGAAGGATATTTTCTACAACTGTCTTTTTTAATTCTTGCTTCTCTTCCTTAGAGTATCCTAGTCTTGGCTTCTCTTTTGTGTGGAGAGTGAGAGGTGTAATAGGCTCTGTGATTCCATCCTTCCTTAATCCAATGGGTCCTTGTCCTTCATATCCCATCTTTTCTAAAATAGCCTTTCCTTTTCCATATTGATCAGTGTTGATGGCAACATTTTTGATATTGTCATCTGATGTAGAGGGCTCCTCATCTTTGTATAGCAAATCTAGGATTGCTTTGTTGCTTGTTTCATCCTCTATTGTACCCTTTTTGACAAACCTTTCATCTAGAGCTATAACTGGTAATGTGTTTGAGACTTGATCATAGACGGTTGACCATATGTTCTAGGAGATGGCATTAACTATGATAGGTTAAGTGATTGCTGCATTGAATATGTGCCCATCCCTTTGTCCTTCAGTTGGATTTTTTCTTGGAACTTGTGTGATAAAGAAGGTTGTTGATCTGGTTTATCTATTGATTGAATTTCAATAGGACTTGTCTCTTTTTCTTTACCCTTCTTTTCTACCCATTTGGTAGTGATGCTTGGATGTTGTTCATCTTTGGATGATGATGCTTCCCTGTTGTGTGGTATGAAGGTATCTTGAGAGATCCTAAGGGTGTCACAATGTTGAGGGTGATTGTAATCAGTAGATATAGTAACCTCTGGTCCATTTATTGGGAACTTTAAACATTAATGATATGTCGAAGGTACAACTTGCATTTCATGGATCCATGGTCGGCCCAAGAGAATGTTGTACATTAATTCTTTCTCCAACACTTGACATGCAATATTTTTCATCATGGGCCCCACTTGGATGGGTAATACAATCAAGCCTTTAGACGATCTCTCTTCTTCATCATATGCTTTAATAGTCATTTTTCTGTGAGAATCAATAACATCATCTGAATATCCTAGTGCATGAATTAGCTTGAGAGTGCAAATATTTAGACTAGCTCCCCCATCTATTAAGACTCTCTTGATGTGGTGATTGTGGATTAAAACCTCAATATGGAGTGTCGTATTATGGGGATGGTTCAACGAAATATCATCCTATTCGAAGAATGATAGACAATGTGGGGTAGTCAAATGTCCCACCATAGCTTGAAATTGACACACATCTAGATTCTTTGGTACTATAGTGGAAACTAAAGCTTGTTCGAGAACCTCCTTACGTGATGGTGATATTTTAAGGAGCTCTAGTATGGATATCTGAGTAGGAATCCTTTACAATTGATCAAAGATGTTATAGTGTGATGGAGGTGGAACCGCGTGTGTAGACCCAATTACTTTTAACATGACCTTGGCTTGCCCCCTAGTCGTTACATTTATTGGTTCATGCTCTTGATGTTCTCTGATTTTTATGACATTGATTTGATTATCAGAGTTTGATATGTTTGGGAGTAAGTCCAATGGAGTAGTGTTGTTGATTTTGGGTCCATCAATGTTGTGGCCAACTATATGATTACTCTCTATTCTAGATAGACAAAGGATTGTTGTGTCAAAGACATGGTTGATATTCTTCACTTTGTTGTTCGAAGATGAAGATGCTCCTTTGTCATAGTTGGGCAAAGGGTCTTTGAAAGCCGAGTGATCATTGTTGTTTTGTCGTATTTCCACGTATGCTTTATTGTTGTCAATCAAATCTTGTATCACGTGTTTTAACTCCATACAGTTGTTAGTTTTGTGACCCTTGTTGTTATGGAAGTTGCAATAATCAGTGTCATTCCACCATGGTGGTTTGACCTTAGGATCCTAGAATCAGGCTTCTCTTGCAGTGATAAGACCACTAGCGACTAGTTCTTTCATTGTGGATTCTATAGATTGGCCTAAAGGTGTGAACCTTTGCCGATTTGATGGTTTTTGATATGGTTGTGCCTTGATGATCTCGTTGTTATGTATGATATTTGGCTTGACAAGTTGATCATTGTTTTGATTCTTCGATGCAGATGCTTTCAAGTTAAAAACTAGTTTGACATTTGAGGAATCATTTGTTGTTTCGTTGATAGTTGTGTTGTGATTCTTTTGACAAAATTTTGGCTTATCACTACTTGAGTATTGATTTGAGGAGTTACCTGTGTTGTTTGATTTATCATTAAAATGTTTGATAACTCCTCTCTTGACCAATGCTTCCTCAATTTTGAGACCATTTTCGATGACTTTCTCAAATGTGGGAGGGCATTGTAGTTCTAGTCTATAACTCATTTCTTCCGTTAAGTTGTCGATAAACAATTCTATCTTTTCTTCCTCCGGAATTGATCTAGGATATCTAGCGAACAAGCATCGCCATCTTTAGAGAAAAGATAAGAATGTTTCCCCCTTGTTTTGCTTTAGATTATAAAGATCCTTGATTGTTACATCGTGTTGGATGTTGAAGGAGTATTGAGAGATAAATCTATTGATGAGTTCCTCAAAAGTTATGATACCAGGTTTTAACTTCGAAAACCATTCCATGCATGATCCTCCCAAACTCCTTGGAAATAGTCTCATTAAGTATGTCTCCTCTTGGGAAAATTCAAGACTCATTGTTTTGAATTCTCTGATGTGATCAATTGGATCCATTCTTCCATTATACTTATCATATTTTGGGATCTCACAATGTCTTGGAAAAGGTATCAAGCCGACCATTGCGTCGAAAGGATAAAGACAAATGTCCTCTATCACATATCTCTTGGTAGTCCCTTTCGTCATATCTTGTATTTTCTATTGTAACAGTTGCATTTGAGATGTTAAAGCGGCAACTGGATCTATTGTTTGTGTTGGTTGCAAAATTTCAGCCTCACTTGTGGTAGGTACTTCCCTTAGATGGTTTACATCAAAGTATTTTGGGAAGTTTGGCACCTGATTCAGCCAACATCAAAAGATATTTCTCCACATCTTGTTCTAGAATCTTTTCCATAAATATATGGAACTTAGGATCTTGTTGAGCTGCTTAGATGTCCTCTGGAGTGATGTCGTTTTTATCATTTTAGTTCAGATTGTTCCAGGATTTTCCTCTGCCATTGCTTGGGATTTTAAAATTTCTTGCTCTAAGAATCTTTATTTTTGGGACCTAGTGAAGATTGGGATACAAACTTTTATCCTTCCTTCTGAAATGTAGATCTTCTATGCTGAAAATGTCAATTGAAACTTTTAACAAAGTCAAATAAGATGACAGATCTTATTGATGAGACTATGTTAAAAATTTGATTGCTACACTTAGTTTCATGATGAAGGATGATAATATCCTGATGATGAAAATTCAGTGTAGTAATTGATTTTGTAGTGATTTTGACACTTATGATTTGCAAGATCTCGTTTTCAGTTGATAAGATTGAAAGTTTGTATAAACCTATCTGTTTTTGGTCTCTATATGGTGATTCTGATAAAAAGAAATTTAATTTTGATGAAAATTGTGGATAAAAATGACAGACTGATTGACTGGTAAAATTTTTAAACTCTTTGTTTTGAAAGCGCTAAAACAGAGGATAGAAGCGCTATTTCCCAGAAGTGCTAAAACAGAGTGCCGAAGCTTTGAAATAAGTGATAGAAGCGCTAATTGACAAAAAGCGCTAAAACAGAGCCTAGAAGCACTGTATAATTTGATGAAAGCGCTATTTTACTGAAAGCACTAGAACAGTGCCCGAAAGTGCTATAAAATTTGATAGAAGTGCTACTTTATTGAAAGCGCTGAAATATAGACTGGAAGCATTGAAACAGTGCTCAAAAGTGCTATTTCCCAGAAGCGCTAAAATAGTGACCAGAAGCACTGAAACAGGTTTCCAGAATGCTTAAAAATAGAAGTTTAAGATTCTCTTATTGTAAAATCTGATCTGGCCTTGTGGCATACTGTATCAAGGATTGCAGAAGATAAGAAGGATGTATGCGCTGACCACGGTTGTGATATTGAGTGAGAGCTCTTCTTTGAAAGAAGGCTTGTGAATAGAGTGGTTCTATCGTGTAATCTAATGTGTGACCCCTAGCAAAATCGTGATATCGGTGAATAAATGTTCTATGTTGTAAGAAGAGTTTCTGATTTTGATATAGAAAACGTTGTTTTCTCAATTTATTTCTATAACCGAGAGGTTTCCTGGGCCTTATGACTTTGATTTTTTCTTGACAAATGTGGTGGACTTCCACTTTTACAACATGGATTTTCTGATATAGTTTGACTTTGTTGGTTTTCAGGATGATCTTAAATTTGATATTAATGAATTTGTGAAAACACAACAAGGAATTTTGAATATTTTTAACTGAATAAATTGTGTATGTTCAAGAACCACAAATGATTCTTATTGATTTTGACTGGTTTTTTTAACAATTGTACACAAATCAAATAGACTCACACTTAAGGACAAGTAGGTCATCATTATTCTCACAACCCACATCTTGAATTACGTTGACTCACACAACCGTGTCACCCCCTAGAGGGCACCCGTGTTTTTGTCATTGCCAGGTGCACACTCAAAGTGACGGAAGTGGATACCGAATCCCTTGAGCAAGTGGTCCTTGGTAATTATATGGTGAGTGTCTTGGGGGTAGATTCTTCCCTCCCCTTGCACCGTGAGTATGAAAATGTATGGATACTGACTCGGCGAGAAACTACTCTATGGTTCATAGATAGGGTTTCGTTCCATGCGGCAAATAGATAAACTCCCTCAGGAGACCTCCCAATCTTTAGAACAAATATTTTGGGGATGTTTATCTTTCTCACTACCGTCAAGTTGGACTTTCATCAACAACTTGCATTTTTATTATAGTGGGTTGGAAAACTTGGCTTTGGTTGTTCCCACTTAGGTCGTTTCCGTAGGGTGAGTACTTTTTCTCACTATGGCAGGCCTACTAAAGGATTTAACAAAGTGTAAATGACATGAAGTAAAAGTGAATCTAGCACTTTGGTCACCCAATTAAGGGGAGAGCATAAGCCTAATCACCACAAGCACAACATATAAGTTTGTCTTATTTTTAAGCCCAAAAATAAATTTTCTAATCTATGTGAAGGTGTTGCTTCACGGAAATCATGATGTTCTTTTTAACTTCTACTGTAAGAATGTGATGACTATCCTAGGATTGATAAAAACATTTTAAGAAAAACAAGAAAGTGACTATCCTAGGATTGATATATTTTAGGAACTTTGAAGTGACTATCCTGGATTGATCAATTTTAATCCAACAGTAAATAAAAATAAAATCTGGCTGTGTATGCGTCGGATCCAGACTGATTTTACAAAAACACTAGAATATTGCCCCGAAACACTAAAATAGTTACCTGATGCGCTAAAACCCGAAAGCGCCGAAACAGGAACCCAAAGTGCCGAAGTTTGCCTTGGAAGCGCTAAATTACCCGATGCGCTAAAATAGTGATCTGATGCACTAAAAAAGTGACCGGAAGCACTAAAACAGTGACCAAAAGCACTAAAACTTTTAACGGAAACACTACAAGAAAAACACACCGAGAACCTACGTGACACTTTCCATAAAATTGATAATTTTGATAAAATTGGGGTTAATGCCCCATGGTGGGCACCAAATTGTAAGTGTGTAATAAGTGAATAAAATTAAAACACTTCTTAATACTACATTATATCAATAGACAAGTTAAATGAATCAATTCAAAGGAATTATCTATCAAAAGCGCCATATTGCTCTCTATCTCCAAAGATTTATTAAATCAAAATTGCTCTCAGATCGTGAGTGCACTATGATTGTTAAAATGACTATTCAAAGAACGAGATAATGCTAATGCAATACTAAATGATAAACAATGTAAATTAGCATATATGAAATAGATAATTGCAACTACAGGAGGTAGCCATGGTTGAAAACTTGATTGCTTGATGCTTGATGTGTGAATGCTTGATGCTTGATGCTTGAATTCCTGCAAAGTGAGATTGCATAAACCTAATTATTTGGATCCTTTCTTGGTTGAATGAGGCTTTATTTATAGATTTCCTGGCTGTAGAAATGCACAGGGAAAGCTTTGAAAGGCTTCGATTCAATTTGGATAATTGAATGGTGAGAGATGGAGGAGATTGAGAGAAAGATGGAGATTGTCTCTACCCATGAAAACACTAGGAAAGAGATGAGGAAGGATTGATGGAGGAGGATTGAGAGATCAAATTCCAAATTTGTCTCCAAAACTTCCCGTGAAGTTTCAATCAATTAATTTTGACATGATTTTGACATAAATTAGACATAGGATATCTAATTCATTTTTGAGAGAATATAGATTGGAATATTCCTTATGCTCTAATTCAAATATTTTGATTTATTTAAATTAGGAAAAGGGAGATAAATAATTTAATAAAACAAACTATAGGATAGTTTATTAAATTAAATAGAAGAATATGGCAATTAATCAATAAAGCGTTTGATCTTTATTTAATTAATTTAAGATGGATGTGATAGATTGAAATAGGGATTTGATAATTAAATTGAACAAAGTATTTAATTTTGTTTATTTAGTTAAGATGAATATTAAATGTGAACTATATAAATAAATATTTCTATTTATTCAATAGTAGAGAAAAATCAGGATAATTAATCAAATAATTTGTATTTAATTAATCAGATGCTCCAGACCAATTTTAGGTGTATATAGATTGTCTTAGAGTATTGGGGACAAAGAAAGGGAAACTGAAGGTATATGACTACTATCCATAGTTGCAATATAGAAACTTCAAGAAAGACTATAGGAGAGTAAACAATTCCTTCATTGGGAATATCATCAGAACCTTGGTAGGAGACTCTAATAGAAGAGTATCACATAGTAACAAGGCAATCATAAAGGGCTTCAGATATTTGTTCATCTAATTTTCCAAATTCACATATATCAGAGTAGAGAGATTCTTAGAAAGACCTTACTAGCTGCCCCATTACCCCAATGGCAAGATTAATTTTTTGGAGCTTACTCGACAGTTATAGACTTCCCATACCTTGTTACACAACAAGCACTATGTTGAGGCTCCATATCCCCTCACATTCGGCCAAGGGATGTATTTTTTTCCTACTACCCCATGCATATAATACTCTAAGAAGGAGCTTGAAAAGTATAGTTTTCAATTGCATACACATAGAGGAGGCTTGGATCCCCTCAGAAAATTGAATAAAAAGGTTGGATGACAATACACCCACTGACCTCACATTGAAGATTTCTAGGAAAATTGTAATGATGACAAAGAGGTCTAAAGGAAACATTATATGAGGATGACCAACCAATTCATAAAGGCCATTAACTTTTTCCTATTGTCGGCTTAGATTGTCAAGAATGAAAATATTCTTGATGAAAAATATAATTCTTTAATAAACATGTCATTGTCAATAATTGACTAGGTTGAGCCAAAAACCACCGACCTAGATACTATAACTTGTCCTATAGAGCAGAGGAATAATTAGTGGATTGATGAGAAAATACCTCAATTACATGACCATGGCACAAAATTGACATATGGGGAGCTTGAGGATGAGCTAGAAAGTGAAACCAACATTGGCACCACTACGGGATCATTGGGCGAGGCTCCCAAGTCTTCACCTATCACTAGATCAAGGAAGAGAAAGGAGACAACTAAGCAGAATCCCAAGCACAAAGTATACACCTGGAAATAAGTGAAAGGGCAACCACCAAAGAAAGAAAAAATGATGGAAACCTTTGTTCTTGAAATTCCTACTACTCAAGAAGAAATCTCCCCACATAAAGATGAGGAAGAAGCTGAGTGACCTCGCTCAACACCAACCACCACCTCTATGATCCCATTGACTATTGTCATTTCTGCCACTACACCTTCCCCTACCACTCCCAAATAATTTCCTATCTCATATCTGCCTATCGTGGACATATTTGTCCATCTCACCACAACTTTCTCGACCGCTCCTGTGGTGGTGGTAGATTCTTCTTCTTCAACCACCTCACTTTTGTCTTCCTCACTCCTACCTCCACTACCAACTCTCTCTACTCTACTTTCTTCTTTGCAAATAACCTCTATGGAACCTCTTGCCCTACTACATGCCTTTTCCACTTATATGGAAAATGTGTCATTTGAGCTCTTTGGGGTAATCTTGAACCCTCAAGTCCAATAATTAATGGCCCAAGTTGTTGCTTCCCTACCTCTCCCACCACCTCCCATTGAACTACCAAAGATGGAGGTGACAATGCAAATCTATAAAGAGATGGAGAGACTAAGTGTGGAAAATCCCAAAGAAGTGACCATGGATACTACCAAGAAAACAAAGGGCTCTGATTAGGAGGATTATTTTGAACATCCTAAGGAGGAATTAAGGGTTGACTTGGATGAGGTAGCTTCAAATGAATAACAAAAACAAACACCTAAGGGGGAAGATGTAGGTAAGTTGGATGATTATTATGAGGTTGAAACCTATGACCAAGAGCTTGAAGAAGAATGGCCTGAAAAGCATACATACAAAGAAGGGAAGGTTGATACAGGAAACAATACAAACAAGGCTAATGAACCCATGTAGAATAGCCAAGAATAGGGCATGTTACATGAAGAAATGCCTCCAAAAGAAGAGGGGGAAAAGGATAAAGAAGAAGATATTTCAAAAGAAAGAAGTGTTGAGTTCAAAAGGGAAGTTGAGATTGAACATGAAAAGGTTGAGAGAGAATCACAAGAAGAATATAGGGTTGAAGAAGATATAGAGAGTGTTAACCCTAATGAAGGAAAGGAAATAAAAGATGAGGAGCCAAATGAGGAAGAGATAAATGATGAAGAGGGTACCAAGAAGAAAGAGGGTGAGCCTCTAAAGGAACAAGAAAAGAAGGGGGATCATGAGTCCCTAGAACATCAAAAAAAGGTCCCCTCATGGCCAAAGTGGCAACTAAAGAGAAAGTATCTAGTAGTCACCAATCTTAAGGCTCATTTGGAAGAAATACTAGCTAGAGCATAGGTAAAAACCTAAAAATAAAAGAATCCAAAGATCAGATCTCACATCACAACTAATGTTTCTAGGTCCTTGATATTACAAGTGGCCACTCCTTCTATGGGCAAGGATGCATATACCATTCAAGGCCAAGATTATTAAATATCTACCATCAACCTAGGTCTAGTGTCTCGTGCCCAAAAGATTGATGAATTCCAAGGGTCCTTCTCCACAATCAATGAATTTGTAATTGGAGGCGCAAGTGGTGGAACTAACCAGCTTCATATAATAATGTACCTCATCAAGGGAATAAGCTCTAGTAGAGTAACCTTAAATGCCTTAATCTCTAAGGAAGAGGTTAATAAAATGGATAAAATGAAGAATTGGACCAAGTCCACCTTAGAATAGTTTAAGATATTTGTTGACATCAGTGATTAGGGCATCCACTACATAGTTAGAATGCACAATCAATTTTTGGTGTTTTAGAAAGAGGTAGAGGACGTGATGGATTTATGAAAAGAATTCCTTAAGCTATACCAGATAACATACCCAAGGATAGAGAGCATTCTCAAGCTCTTGAGAAACATGGGAAAAGGAACTAGTGCTGCCCAAAGAAGATCATTGGCTACTTGAGGCTTGGAAACTGAATTTTGAGTACAAAAAATAAAGTTTGGAGAGGGCCTTGATAGATTAGAATCGAATCATGAGTAGATCATAGACCACAAGGATGAATACAGTGAAAAATTGAAGCTAATAATAGGCTATGAGATGTCCACCATAGAGTTAGACTAGGAAAAAGTCAAACATGAGTTCCACGAGAAGATAGAGCAAGCAGTCAATGATATGTTGGCAACCGATTTTATGGATTTTTTTGCAAGGGCCTTCTTAGAGTTTGAACAAATGATTAAATATGTGAAAAATCACATAGATCATCAAGATTAGATGATAGAAAGATTCAAGAGAGCTTCCTTCCAAATCTCTAAATTTGATCTTTCTGAAGAAAATAAGCTACTAGCTATTATTGGGAAATTCGTAGAGTATGACATATCATAGAAAGAAGCTATAAATCCCATTATAGTTGAAGAGGATTTTGTTAAAGTAGCTAAATTCTTAGAATCAACTAGAAGAAAAAATAGACTATAGGACAAAATAGCAAAAATTCAAAAGATTCTATTTTTATATTGTAGAATATTGGGGGTAGGTGAAACCCTAAACTAGAATGAATCTAAGCAATTCATTATAGATGAATCTTGACCGTTCATTCTCCTTTTTCAAAACTATAAATAGGGTCATCCTCTCATTTTGAAAGGGAGAGATGAGTTATTGTGTAAAGGCATGTTGCTGCAAAAATATTAAAAAAACATTGAGTTAATGGTTTCTTGTGTGTTGCTTTCCATGTGTGCATGATTCTATGTCCAATAGTTTATTTTAGCATTGTTGTTTCAAGTTTAATTTATTTTCTGTTAGTAGTTCATTTTTTTCTTTAATGGTGGATGTATGCTATTATGTTTGATGCATTTCCGACTCATAATTTTGGTGGTTTGTTGATGACAAATTTTTGTGTAAATTTAGTCTGAGATAGTTGATTTACAACAGTTAATTTCAACTATATTTGTATGCTTTGAGTGCTTAGGTTGCAGTCTAAAAATCATAAGTAAGCCTTAGAAGATTGCGCTAGTTTTATGATATTGTGGGTTGTCCCTAGTTAATTAAAACACAATTTGGAAGTCTATCAACCGTAGTATCCTCCATTGTTGATGTTCATCTAAGTTGCAGACTTAGGAAAACTTCTAACCCTTTTTCCTTTTGCTATTTATTTTATAATTTGAGTTAGAAACAAGTTTCAAGCATCACTATAAAGCTAAATTTGATGACAAAAGTGAGTTTTAGACTATTATCTTGACATTGTTGTCACTGTTGATTCATTCTCAAAACTTTTAAATTCCATTTTCAGACTCAAGAAACTCCATTTTTAGCTTATCGTAAAGGCCCCTTGTGATTACCAACAAATCACATCAAACTACTAAGCTATTTTAGCAAGTCATGACATGACACCCAAGAGACCTTGGGGTGATTTTATAAAAATTTGTTGTATAGTTTTCACCTTTCAAGAGAGATAGAACATTCATATTTTGTTTTCATTGAGAAGTGCAAAAATACCCATCAATAGAAGTAGCACTAGAGGGAGGTCCACTTGACTAAGCTGGATCGAATTGGGTCTTTCTCCCCTCAAATATTTCATAGAGTAACTAGATCCACACCAGATAAGGGAGAATTTTAAGAGATAAAGACCCCTACTAGGTCTAGGAGAGCCATGAAATGGGATCCTTCCTCATCAATTCCACCCACTCGACTTCCATCTCTTCCATCTCCATCTTCTCCTTCACTTCAACCAGTATTTTCTCTATTCACTTCCCACATCTGAGGCACTATTACATTAGTTTTCCCACCTCAACCACTGATTTTTGCAACACAACCATTACCACACCCACATCTATCAATGGATTTTTTTGGAAACAATCCATCACCCCTATCCTTCAATGACTACCATGACATTCCAAATAATCCAAAAGGATTCTACTGTAAGTTCCATCCAAATGATCCATAAAAGACAACAAAAGAACACATCAATATTTTCCAAACAATATTGAAGGATATGTAGATTGAGCATGAATATGTGGCTTGTAGACTCTTCTCTTACTCATTGGGAGATGAAGTATTCTATTGGTATATGCATCTCCCTATATGCTCCATCACCTCTTGGGACCTCATGAAAAATACTTTCTTGCAGAAATTCAAAGTCCCAGTCAGTCCCACAGATTTGTATTAGCAGTTTATGTTAGTTATAAGGGAAGTTAATGATTCCATCAACTCATTGAATAAAATATTGCATAGAGCCTACATGAAGTTTCAACCTCCTTATTTAGTTGATGATTCTTCAGCCAAAATGGTATATTATGCAGCTCTAGATAACCTCTCTTCTACTTTGGTCAAAACAATGCATCAACCACTCATAAGTTTGATAGAGAATTATGTTGAGGAAGTAAAGGTGAGCATTGAATTGGGACAGCATGTTTTAGGTCCACTACCTTCATTGGGACCAGCCATCAACCCTAGAAAAATTGATGGGCTTAATCATGATGAATCTAGTTTCACAGTTGTCGATCGTGCCCCATCCAAGGCCACCACTAAGCCAAGCTTCATCATGATCTGAATTAGCAAGCCTATTCACAACCATCCCAAATGCCTTTATACCTACATAGCTATGAGGTCCCAACTGCGCAACATAATCAATCAACAACGCATCTTTGTTTTCCTTCAAAATTTAGTGTCTCCACAAAGTAGTACAAACAAGGAACCAATTGATGAGTTGGTTGAATTAGTAAAAAAAATCCACTGAAGTCACTCATTTGAGGAATCAAAATAACCAACTACAAGAATCTTAGGAAAGCATTCAAGCTAATTATCAAAGAGACAACTAATATTTAGGACCATCTTCAAACCAAAATTATGAACGAGGCCAAAATTCAAGATAGAACTTTGAAGGAAGATAGCCGCAAAGGCAAAAAAAAACATGGAATACTAGACCAAATAATGGAGGTGTTCCCACACCTCTAAACCCATTAGGTGGCATAGACAAATCAACAAGAAAATTTTATTTAGCCGAAGTAGCCTTATCTGGATGGTGTAGAATTCACAAAAATAATAGGCATTCTGAGCTCGATTGTCTAGAATTCCAGACTATTGCAGAAATATTTCAAGTAGAGGTTTCAAATGTCGTAGAAATCTCAAGATCTAGAGAGATATTCCCCTCAAAATCGTATGATTCTTTAGTCTTGCTGCTCAACCAGATGCCTTTCCCTCAAAGTGACATGAATAAACCCAAGAAGGAGGCCACTGAAAAGGAGAGTGAAACAAAGGAGGTAAGTAACAAAAGTGCCCTATCTCAATTGTTTGATTTAGTAGATAATGGACCTAAGGAGTAAGGATGAATAATAATAACAAATAGAATAAGTCCATATGTTTCACCAATGTGTCACCCCATACAATCTGAGGAATTGACAAGTTGGTGGTCCCTTCACGACCTCCATACCTTGCAACAACTTCAACACACCTCTTGACCCAAATGCTAGTAATAATCTACCTTACCCCAAACTCCCTACCCAATATTTCAATAGGAATAGGTAGCCTAATCCAACTAAAGACTAGCCCACGAATCTCATACAAGGGATGTCATCCAAAGTAGATGTTGAGAAAATAAGGGAATATATGGAAGAGGAATTTAAGAAAGTGAAAATAAGCATGCCAACCTTTGAGTTATTGTGAGTACCTATTGTTAGGAATTCTTTCTCTATATCGCTAAATGGGACTGCCCCATCCAAGCTTGCTCAAGAGATGGATACCAACAAAGTCTCATTTGATGTCTCTAGTAGTGAGCCAATGGTTAGGTAAATTGTGGCAAAGAAAATAGATTAGCCACCTAGCAAAAAATAGCAAGTAGATAAATAGCCAACCAAAGAACAAAATGTGGTGCAAATAAAGGATAAAAGCAATGAAAATGACAAGTCTCAGGTCGCCTAGGCTGATGTTTCTATGGGATTGTTTCAAGGAAGATTGGATATCCCTCCTTTACTACTTACAATCTATATATTTGTAATAAAATTGTATAACTACTTGCTAGATTCAGGATCCTTGACCAATGTCATGCCACTCATGGTGTGTCAAGCACTAGTAATAACCCCAATCATATCCAAATGAAAGGTGACCCAACTTGATAAGTCTAAGATAAACATAGGGGGAGAGTTGAACATGATCCTTTTGAAGGTTTCAGTGGACCCAATAGTGCAAAAATTCATTGACATTCAGGTTGTTGACATCCCAGACACCTACGATATCATATTGGGAAGGGATTTTACTCAGGCTTTAATTAGTTATGCAACAATTGACTACTCCCATATGTGGTTTCCCTAGAAGGGGCTGCCTAATAAAATTTTCATTGATCGAGAACCTATGATGAAATTAATGATCATTGAGTATAATAAAATCAATGAGGTGTTATTTGCATAAACAAAATTGGGAAATTACTTTCTAGTTGTGTGTGAAGAAGAAGAAGGTATAGAAGAGGTTCTTGTGCTATGCAGTGCCCACCAATATAACTCCTCCTCCCAATAGTACATAAGCACTAGTTGAAATAGATAATAAGGATATTTAGGAAGATGGTAACTTGTCCCTATTTGATGATTTCCAAGAATTCATGCTAAAATGTGTGCAAGATCAGCTCAGCCTTGGAGCCTGCATGTATTTTAAAGAAATTTTACGGCTAAGTTGGTGTAGAATACACGAAACCTATCATTCAAAATTTTAGTGTTGCTTGTGCTAGATAGTTGTAGACCATTTTAAAAGGTTGATTACATCAAAAGAGATTCAAGAAGAACATAAAGATCAAAACCAGCCCGAATCCAAACAACCACCCAAGAGTGCAAAAATAGACACACAGTTAGGAAAAGAATTATGTTCAATCATATCCAAAGGCAAAGGTCCTTCCAAGTTCTAGAAATTACACTTTGACGGATCTAAATCCAAGCAAGGTGCGAGAGAAGGCTTTGAGCTCATCAGTCCTATGGGTAAGACTTATATTTCTGCTCATGTATTATAATTATATTACACTAATAATGTAGCTAAATATGAGGCATTAGTCTATGGATTTCTCTTGGCTTTAATGAAAAGAGTCAAAATGTTGTAGGTATTTGGGGATTCAAAATTGTTGGTCAAACAAGTTAGGAAATTTTACTGTTGTCATGATCAAAGACTAGAAAATTATAGGAATAGAGTGTGGGATCTCATAGAAGGGTTTGATGTGTTCAACATCTAGTTAATTCCTTGTGGAAAAAATGACACTGCAGACACATTAGCCCAAGTAGTCAATACCCGAAAGTTGTTATCCTTGACTTGCCTCAATAAATTCACTATGCAACTCACCCATACCCCATTGATGCCTAATAACATTATCAAATTCCAAGTTTTTGAAGATGAAAAGCACATCCTTGACTTCATCACTAGCTCAGATGTGTTTGCCTTCTAGATGTGATAACTAGGGTACTGCGGAAGATGTTAAAAAAATATTCATTGGAAAAGTTTGTACCATGGAAGAAAGGAAAGGAATATTTGATGCCCTACAAAATTATCATGATGTGATAGTCTGAGGGTATGAGGACCTCAAAACGTAAGACACGTCAATAATTACCCATATGATCCCCCTCAAACCAGATGTGAAGCCCTTCAGGTAGTGACAACATCCAATCAATGCATTGCTCAAAACTTTTATCTTCAAAGAGGTACTGAAGTTGTTTTCCACCTGTATCATCTTCCTTTTTAGATATTCCACTTGGGTGGCTAATTTGGTTTTGGTCAGAAATAAAAATAGAGAAATCATATTGTGTTTGGATTTTTGAAACCTAAACCAAGCTTTTAAAAAGGACAACTATTTGATGTCCTCACTGGATGAAGTACTGTGAATTGTCAATGGTTCCTAGATGATGTTATTTCTTGATGGCTACTCCATATGTATTCAAGTAATGGTACAATATGAGGACAAGCACAAGATGACATTTACCACTAAACAAGGAACTTTTTCATACCAAAGGATGCCATTTGGGTTAATCAATGTAGGTGCAACATTTCAATAGGCCATGGATATAGCCTTCAAGGACCTCATTGGAAAATATATCATCTACATGGATGATCTTACATTATTCTCAAAGAAAAGAGGGGACCACATCTCCAACTTTTGCAAGGTGTTCTAGAGGTATAGAGTTTGGAATTTTACTAAACCCAAAGAATTACATCTTTGGGGTAACGGAATGGAAATTGCTAGGGAATGTGATTTTGGAAAATGGTATATCAATAGACTTGAAGCATATTCAGGCTATCTTGAAGATTCGACCTCTGGGTAGCAAAAAGGAAATGAAACCCTTCTTTAGAAAGATCAAATTTCTCAAGTTCATCACAGTATTCATAGAAATAGTGAATCCTCTTAATGCAATTTTCAAGTAGGATGCTAAAGTGGAATAAACACCAAAAGCTAAGAAGGATTTTGCAAGAATTAAGAGGGTTATTGTAGATGCTTGTGTGTTGGTTAGCCCAGATTATTTAAAGCCTTTCTATATCTATTATTTTGCTTCAGACCATTCATGTGTTGGAATGTTAACACAAAAGGATGATGAGGGGAATGAGCATCCTATTTATTTTATGAATTCCCTAATGAAGGATGCTAAGCTACGCTATCACCAATGTTGAAAAGTAGGCATATGTTCTAGTTAGAGGAGTCAAAAAAAATGACATTATATTTTAAGGAATAAAGTGTTTTCCATTGTCCGAGATCCTACAGTCAAGACATTACTGATGCAAAATGAACCAAGAGAAAGAAGAGCAAAATGGGTAACCCTACTACAAGAGTACAACATTGAAATCCAACCTATGAAACTTTGGTCCAAGGAAAATTTCTCACATTTACAATGGACTAAATAGAATCGAAACTCATCGTTCAACAATACCACTCGGAGGGTGTTTCCCTTGATGAATGGTTCAATGACATAGTGTATTACTTGTTAAACCATAAATGTTCATCACAACTACAAGGAGTCTAAAAATGAGCTCTAAGGCTAAAAAGTAATAGCTATATGCTCAAAGGAGCCATGTTATATAAAAGAATCATGAAGATATTTACCCTAGATGCCTAGGGAAAATAGAAGAAGCTAAAGTATTAAAGGAATTCCATGATAAGTTCATAACAAGACATGGATCTAGCCCTTCAATAGCTCATCAGATTCTACGATCTGGATACTACTAGCCAACTCTATTCAAATATGCTCACAACCATGTATGATCCTATCATGTTTTCCAGAATACTGCCACAAGGGAGAGGTATGTTGGTGTTCCCCTACAACCAGTTGTCGAGGTAAGGTCTTTTGCACTAGGTGGATAAAAGCAATCTAATGTAAACAATGCACAATTGAAGTGGTAACTAATTTCCTTGAAATTTTATTATAAATCATTTTGGTTGTCTATTTTCCTTGGTCTATGATAATTTTCATGTATTTGCTTCCCTAAAGTTTTGGGCTGGGCATTTGATTATTGGTTTGTACTCAATTTATCATCAAATTACTATCCCCAAGGAAATGGGTTAGCTGAATCTAAAAATAAAAACTTGTTGACTATCATACGCAAGCTACTAGACAAAAACCCAAAGGACTGGCATACCCAGTTGTGTTTTTCTCCATGGGAAGATTGCACTTGACACAAAGCAGCCCTAGGAAAATCCCTATACCATCTTGTTTATGATTTAGAGCTTTTTTTCCCAATTCACCTCAAGATCCCTACACTATAGTTTACCAACACATACTATGAGGATGGTTAATACCTTGAGGCCAACTTAGCTAAGATACTCCATTTATATGAGTTCCATGATCAAGCAGTAGAGAATTTCACCAAACATCAAGGTGTCATCAAGAGATGGTTCAACCATAGAACCAAAGTTAAGGCCTTTAGGATTGCTAATTTAGTCCTATGTTGGGACAATGCCCATGAGAAGAAATGGGGATATGAATTTTTGATAAGTTCTAGCTTGGCCCCTTTCAGACTTCTAAAATTTTAGGAGAAAATTCCTTTCATCTAAAAAAACTCAATGGAGAAGATGTCCCATTTCCATTCAATGGGCAGTACCTCAAGTATTATTTCCTTGCCTAAACTATTTAGGCTCATCCCTGTATATAGTTAGAATAGGTCTTTTGCTTTGTGTTTTTTTTCTTCTTTTTTGCTTGTTCTCCTGACCCTTGTTTTTGTTGAGGGTGTTGTTTGGTCTTGATGAAGTGGTTGTTCCCGGCCTTTTAAAAGGGTCATCTTTGCTACACACTCCCATTTTTCTATAGATAAGTCTTCATAAGTTACCATGAGTTTTTTTTCACCTTCGTGAATCATGTTTCCTCACCTGAACTCTTGCTTGACCTAGAATAGAATCCTTATTTGAATCTTTTCATACTTACCTTAGAGTTCACATAATATATATTTTAAATACTCTTGATGAGCTATATGATAGCTAACATGAATCCTTGGAAAGTGAAAAATATTAAATCTTCTCTAGTGACCATTGTAGTCTCCAAACCCACTATAAGCTTCATTGCTTATATAATTGAGAAAAAGAGTATCAAAAGGAAAATATGGAAAGAAAAGAAAAGAAAGAGAAAGAGAAAATATTGAAAACAGGTAACTGTGTGGGTGTGCGAGAAACTCTATTAGGGCTATGGATGTTCAGTTAGTAGTAGAAAAATATTCATGGGGGTCACAATGAAAACTCTATCGAAGCTATGGATGCCTAACTAGTAGTAGAGAAATATCTAGGTTACTTTTGGAGTTGGATTACTTACGTAGATTTCCCTAGATAATTGATCACTACCCTCTATGGTTTTTGAAGGAGGGGAATGAACCTGCTACACACACACTTTTTATGGACATTGTGACTAGATTAAATTAAGGATTTTGTTCTCCTTTGAGCTTTTAGTTCATTTAAGGATACTTCCTTCTGGTAAACTTGAAACAAGAGATTCTAGGTTCTAGATGGATCCTTACCCTTGGAAAGCTTAGGATTGTTCTCCCAACAAAGTTTCCATTTATTGTGCCTATACCACGCACCCCATTTGGAGTGAGGATCCCCTCTTCTCCTTTCACCTTTGCTAGGTTGTTTCACTTTTGCCTCATTTTGTGT
Organism: Sequoiadendron giganteum; assembly: GCA_007115665.2. Lineage (NCBI taxonomy): Eukaryota > Viridiplantae > Streptophyta > Pinopsida > Cupressales > Cupressaceae > Sequoiadendron > Sequoiadendron giganteum. Next base: position 822,375,174 of record CM021102.1, read on the forward strand.
GCCCCTATTTTTGAGCCTAATTTTGTCTTGAGCCATAAAATTATCAAATACATCTTGGCCAAAGTCATTTATCCAAGTTTCACCAAGTTTTCAGGGTTTGCAAAAATCCCAATGTAGACTTACATGCATCGGAGGCCATCCCATTCATTATTGTTTGCAGATCTCTGGCTAAGGGTCTCCCTATGCAAGTCGCCATATCTATTCCATCATTCCCTATGTCCTTCACCTTGCGTCCATCCATGGTGTGGCTCCCACATCAGCCATTTTTGCGTTGCCTTTAGCTCGATGTCCTTTGTGGTGCAGTAATTCGTAATTCTACCTACCTAACTGTTATCATACTTGCACTTAATACATGGAATTTATGATGGGCTCGCCTATAAATAAAACCCTCCAAACTATAATTTTCAGTTGATAAATTTTAATCTGGAGAGAGAAGGATATTTCACATGTAGAGAGGAATTTGAACTTTGACGCTACTATTTTTCCTTCCCCATGCGATTGAGGTATGCATCTGAAATTTGCGTTCAACCTCTGTGATTAAATTTTGCTGATAGGATCATTTTCTTTAGGGTTTTTAAAATATAAAAAAATTTGAACTTTTGTATTTAAATTCAAAACCTAGGGTTAGGTTTATAGAAATTCAAATCACCCTCGTAGGATTTCCCTTCAAGAGGCCCACCTCTTGAAGGGTTATCTAGGTCAACTAAAATAACTACATACCTCGATCCATCTATCCCCGCGTTTAAGTCCTCAAAACCTTGGTCGAGCAGAAGTAACTGCTAAGAATTGGCAGGGTTTGTGGGACCCCATTTGCAGGTGTCCACTTCTCTACAAATGTCATTTAATGGCATTCCATATATAGATTATTACCCATAAAACTATGCTACAACATCATTAGAGTGGAACAAACATTCAAAAAGCAACTAAGTCATCAGGATTTTGTGGGCCCACACCTGCAGTTCATTGTATGCAACCCCCATCCCATCATTGTCATTGTTCAACAACAAGACCATTGCATCATATCTCCATGCACAAATTGCACTCACTACCTTCGAGGGCCTAACATTTAACCTCAAAGTGATGAAATGACCAAATCAACAAGGCCTTAGGGAAGTAATGTTGTAGATTTTTGCAGGCGAGCCATTGCTTACCCACCACCATCCATAATGGGCAGCTCTGTACAACCCTCCACCTTAAGCTCCCATGGATGAATGATGAACTTTGAAAGAGTTGGTTCCTTGTGTAAACACCATTGCGGGTCCACCTACGGGAGGTCATTACTTCAAATCCTTTCCTAAACCAGTGAAACTTAACTAACTCCTCGGCGTGTAGACCTTGAGCCTACTGATGTTGCCAATATGTAAGATGCACAAATGGAAAACCTTTAAGTCAAGTTTCTTCAACGGGTCTTCCCATGTGGGTTGCTGCTATCAGAATGTCATCTACTTAAGGCTGCTATCTAGTGGTAGGAATCCAACGATGACCCAACCTGTATCTTTTGCACTTCCAAACTTCACATTCCACAAAATCACAAGGCCTTCAAGAAAAATTACCAAGGATGATGACACGTATGTGCCAAACATTTGGGAACAAAAAATTGACTAAGTACAATTTCATTGCGAGTTTTCCTTCATGGACTACTGCCTGTAGGGGGCCATTACTCTAAACCCATTCCTTACATCAAAACTCCTACATCCTTCAACCTTGCGGCTTCCGCAATATTCATACTCTCTCAAACTTTAAGATTTAATTTAACTAAGGGAAACAACTTCAAGAACTTCCATCACAAATTCACACACATTCTCATTAGCTCCTTGCAAAGTTTTCTCAACAATCAATTCAAGTGGGAATTCATAGTTGGGTGGTTGCTTGCGAAAGGTCACTTCCCCAGTGTCATCCCTTAAGGGCTTTCACTCTCACAAATTCCACAAGGAGAAAACTCGAACTTTCAAATGCACATTTCAGTAACTTCCACCAACAAGATTTGAATGATAAAATATGATGGATGTAATGATCTTCTGATAATATATGGATGCAATTGATGATATTTCTACATGATCTAATTAATGATTTTCCCTCTTAATCTATCAAAACACTTAATGCAACTTTTGTGTGCATGATTTATGGAACTTATTGAGGGACCATCAGAGAAGCCAGTTGCAAAATATAACAAAGGAAAGAGACTAGCCAAAATCTCTAGAGGAAAAGAGGAGAAATACAAAATGAAGTATGAGTTCCACAGTGTCAAGTGTACCTCAAAGATCATTTCCAACTAGGACACAATCACTATTATGAATTTGGGGAATTTCAATATTGAAGAATTTAGGTAGAGGGTTATGATCAATCCTATAGTAGAGGAAGCCTTGAGAATCAAGAAAAGTTGAATCGTAAAGGCACCTATTTTCCCTCTTTCTCTAATGGCTCCAAAATTAGTGATGTCTTATAGGGAATGTTATCACCCTCATAATAGAAGGATACTCACCAAGGATAGAAAAGTGTTGGTAGACCTATCTACTCATTCTATTGGGAGAAAATTTAGCATCCCAACCTTTGATAATATGGAAGAATTTGAAAAGGAGTTCATTCTACAAGTATAGCATCATGATCCTATTGGATGCAAGCACACAATAAAGGGCTTCAGATATTTTTTCATTCAATTTCCCAAATTTACATATATCAAAGTAGAAGGATTCTCAAGAAGACCCTACCAGATGCCTCATTACCCCAATGCTAGGATTATTTTTTGGATCTTACTTGGAAGTTATAGACTGTCTATACCTTGATACACAACAAGCATCATGCCAAGGTTCCATATCCCCTCACATTGGGCCAAGGGATTTATTCTTGTTTTACTGCCTCATGTGTAGAATACTCTGAGAAGGAGCTTGGAAAGTATAATTTTGAGTTGCATATAGATAAAGGAGGTTTGGATCCCCTCGAAAAATTAAAGAAATAGGTTGGATGGCACTACACCCACCGGCCTCACATTCAATATTTTTGGGAAAATTATGACGATGGCTGAGAGGTTTGGAGGCAAAATTATATGAGGATGACTACCCAATTCATAAAGGCCATTAATTTTTTCTTGGTGCTAGATCAAATTGTCTAGGATGACAATATTCTTGATGAAAAACATAATGCTTCAATAAATGTTTCATTGCTAGTAATATATTGGGTTGAGCTAGAAACCACTGACCTAGATAATATCACTCATCCTATAGAGCAAAGGACTAAGTAGTGAATTGATGAGAAGATAACTCAATTAAATGACTAGCACATGAAAATGACATACGGGGAGCTCAAGGATGAGTTAGAAAGTCAAACTTATAGTGGTTCCACTATGAGATCATCAGGCGAGGCTCCCAAGTGTCCACCCATCACTAGATTGAGGAAGAGAAAGGATACAACCAAGCGACAACCCAAGAATACACCAATAAATCAGTGAAAGGGCAGCCACCAAAGAAAGAAAAAAGGATGGGAACCTTTGTTCTTGAAATGCCTACTATTCAAGAAGAAACCTTCTTACATAAGGATGAGGCAGAACCTGAGCAACCTCACTCACCACCACCCACCACCTCTGAACTACCATCAACTATTGTCTTTGTTTCCACTACGCCCTCCCCAACCACTCTCAAATCATTTCCTATCTCATCTCCACCCATTGTGGACATCTCTATCCATCTCACCTCTTCTTTCCCAATGACTCCAATGGCGTTGTTAGATTCTTCTTCTCCAACCACTTCTCCACGCTCATCTTCCTTTCTCCTGCCTCCACTACCAACTCTCTCTACTCTACCATATTCTTTTCCAACAACCTTTATGGCACCTCTCACCTTGTCACATGCCTTTTCCACTTATATGCAAAATGTGCCATTTGAGCTCTCTAGGGTAATCCTCAACCCTCAAGTCCAAGCATTAATAGCCTATCTTATTGCTTCCCTACATCTCCCACCACCTCCCACTAAGATACCAAAGATGGAAGTGACAATACAAATCTCTGAAGAGATGGAGATACTAAGTCCAAAAAGGTCCAAAGAAGTGACGAAGGATACTGCCAATGAACCAAAGGGATCCGATTGGGAGAATTATTTTGAATATCCTGAGGAAGGATTAAGGGTTGAATTGGATGAGGTAGCTTTAGATGAAGAAGGGAAAAAAATTCCTAACAAGGGAGGCATGATTAAGTTGGATGATTATTATGAGGTTGAAACCTCAGACCAAGAGCTCGAAGAAGAACAACCCAAAAAGCATATAGATGAGGAAGGGAAGGCCGATATAGGGAAATATACAAAGAAGGCTAATGAACCCCCATAGATTGGCCAAGAAGAGGGATTTTACATGAAGAAATGCCTCTAGAACAAAAGGGGGAAAAGCATAAAGAAGAAGAGTTTGTAGAAGAACGAAGTGTTGAGCTCGAAAGGGAAGTTGAGATTCAACATGGAAAGGTTGAGAGGGAAACACAAGAAGAAGATGTAGAGACTATTGAGCATAACAAAGGAAAGGCTATACAAGAAGAGGAACCAAATGAGGAAAAGAGAAATGATGAAGATGTTCCTAGGTACAAAGAGGATGAGCCTCCAAAGGAACAAGAAAAGAAGGGGGTCATGCATACCAAGAACATCAAACATAGGTCCCCTCATGACTAGAGCAGCAACTAAAGAGAAAGGCTCTAGTATTCCCTGATCAGATCTCACATCACAAATGATGATTTTGGGTCCCAAATATTACAAGTTTTTGGAGATTTTTGGATATTTCTAATATATGGGCTTCATTGATGCCAACACTATTAGCATTAATCTCTTTAAGACTGTATATGTTAAGGATATTGAGAAAATTATAATAAAATATATTACAGGGTGTCGGTAATGCAATGAAGATCAATATGATGGAAAGTTCAGTATATTGATGGTGAGAAGTTGTGGATTAAAGGGTTTTTTTTAGGTCTATCTAGTTTTTCCAGCGAAATTTTTAGATGTTTGCATGAAGATTTGATCAATTTATGAGTTTTTGTGTTTCGACCGTTGCTTTGTTTCTGTAGTTGGTTTTCCTAAAAGAAGATAATGTGATTCTAGTAATCTGAGTTGTTGTGAATTCTCCTATGGTGTTTCATGATGCTTTTGGATGTTTCTAGATCATTCTCTATTTTTATTTTTTTTCCATTGATCATTGTGCTCGTGATTGGTGATTTTCTTCTATGTGTTCATGTTTTTCATGTTCTTGGCCGATGTGGTGATTATAGCATGTTGTGGATCTTTGAGGAATTGTTTTTAAGGTGTTTTGCATTCAAGACATAAGTTTTTGGGTCCCTAATATTTTGTGGCCAAATTTGGTTGATTCACATTAACAAATGTTTATTGATTTGGGCCGACAATTGATACACATTTTATATTTTACTGGGTTGACATGTAGTTGATGTTATCCTTAGATGTGGATATATATAAACTCTTGTTTATATTATTTGAGAGATGCAAGCAGTGAGATGTGTGAGTGATATGTGCAAATAAAGTTAATATCTTTTGAAGGCATAAGTAAAGTGTGAAGAAGAGTGAGCAGAAGAAAGAGTGTTCATGTGCTTAACCAAAACTGTAATCAGGCATTAGTAGATGCTATTTTCTTAGTTCAAGATCTTTTAGATGGATTTAATTTGAATGTGATTGTAAGATAGTGTGTCTTTCTTTGGGAAGTAAACATCTTTTGTATTTGAGTAGTGAGCTCTAGGTAGTTTGCCTAAATGCATTTGCATTCCCCATTTTCTATAATTTTAATAGAGTATAAACTTGTGGATCAACCTCCACCATGGTTTTTCCCCTAATAGGGTTTCCAAGCAAAAATCTTGGTGTTATGTGTTTTTTTGATGTGGTGATGGTTTTTTCTTTCATGTTTAATTATCATATTTGAGAATAAGTTTAATAAGTGTAATTTTTGTGATAGCTAATTCACACCCTACCCTCTTAGTTGTCTACCCTTGTGTTTCCAACAATTGGTATCAAAGATCTTTTCTTTGGAGAATCTTGATCGCTTGAGGTGATCTGGGATGGTGACATATAAGAAGGATAGTCTAAGATTTGATGGAACAAACTACTCTCCTTGGAAGACTCGAATGGAGGGTCATCTGAGATAAATTGGTGAACCCTACTGGGCAATTAAAAAGAATTGATATACCATACCTCAGAATGGTCCTTCTACTGTAGGTGAGATTAAGGAATTTGTGTACAATATCAAGGCTAAGGAAGAATTATTGATTGCTTTGATTGATTTTGAAATGAAAAATGTAATGGAGTTGAAGATTGCTTTTGAGATCTTGAAAAAGCTGGAAACTTTGTATGAAAGTGATACACATGTGAAGATTGCTAAGTTGTAGAGACTGAAAGGGAAATATGAAACATTGAGAATGGGTGAAGATGAGAACATTACTTCCTTTATGAAAAGAGTGAATGAACTTCTATGTAGTATTAGATGTGCTAATGGAACCTTGGAAGAATAAGAGATTGTTGCAAAAGTGCTCAGATCCCTACCTACTACATACAAACACAAATCTATTACTACTGAGGAGATCCAAACTATGACAAATATAAACAAATACATGTTGATTGGTAATCTTTATGCTTTTGTGTTAAGTGAGTTTGGTGAATCTATTCCTAAGATAGAATCTGCATTCAAAGCTATTGTATCTGGGAAAGACAAGTAGAGATATGATCCAGGAGAAAGTTCTTCTAGAAAAATGTTTAAATATGAGTAGGAAATGAGAGAGATTGAAGAAGAGAGAAAACTAGATGAGCTTTAAGTTCTTTTTGTCAAGAGAGTAGCCAAAGGAGAAGGTAAGTATAAAGTTAAATTTCCTCATAAATGTGGTGTCCTGAAATATTTCCTAAGCCAAGATCTAACAAGCCTAGATTCCAGAGAAATTATTATTTTGATGTTGATGAAGGTGTGACAGATGATGAATCTGATAAAGGGAATGTAAGTGACGATGAATTTTTATTTATTTCTATCAAGGAAAGTAATCTTTTACCTACTGAATCTACTAGTTGCATGAATGTGGAGAAAGCTCTAGCTACTCGAGTTGAAAAAAATGATGAATGGTTGATTGAAAATGGATAATCTCATCACATGATAGGTGATAAAAGTATATTTTTGAGATTGGAAAAGTATGATAGTGGTGTTGTAATATTTGGTGATGAAAAATTTGGTGTAATCTATGGCAGAGGATCCCTTTCTTTTGATGGTAAGCATAATACTGATGATGTCCTATATGTGGAAGGTTTGAAGCATAGTATTTTAAGTGTTGGATAGATGGTTGAAAAGGGATATAATCTTAAATTCAAGGATGGAAAGTGTAAAATATTGAGGAATTCTATAAAAGTGATTGCATTTGATACAAAAACAAAAGGTAATATCTTTCACCTAAGTACTGCTAATAAAGTTGTTGGATTGCTCAAGTTGATGAAAGTTGGTTGTGGCATAGGAGATTTTTGCATGTAAACTTTGACAATATTATCAAGATAAGTTCTACAGGCTATGGGAGATCTTCCTAAGTTTATAAATCCTACTAATACTATATGCAAGGAATGTCAGTTAGGGAAGCAAACTATAATTTCATTCATAAGCAAATAGTGTTGTTCAAATGAAGTATTGGAGCTTGTGCATACCGACTTGTGTCATCCTTCTAGAATCAAAAATTTACAAGGAGAATGGTATTTCATGTTACTTATTGATGATTATTCTAGATTGATGTGGGTTACCTTCTTAAAGGAAAAATCTAAAGCTCTAGAGAAATTTAGGATTTTCAAGGCTATGGTTGAGATAAAGACGGGTCTAAAGATTAAATGTCTGAGATCATATAGAGGTGGTGAATTCAATTTCGATGAGTTTAGCTCTTTATGTGAAGAGCATGGGATAAAGAGACAATTATCTGCCCCGCAAACTCCTCAGCAAAATGGAGTTGTGGAAAGGAAGAAAAAAAAATATTCAAGAAGTTGTTAGGACTATGATGCTGGAAGGAAATGTTTCTCATATCTACTGGAGAGAAGCTGTGAGTATTTTTGTTTACACTCTCAATTAGGTATATGTCAAAGGTGATACTGGTAAGACCCCTTTTGAGCTATTTTTTGGTCATAAGCCTACTGTTAGATACTTCAAAATATTTAGAAGTAAATGTTATATCAAAAGAGATGAAGATATAGGAAAGTTTGATGCTAGAAGTGATGAAGGAATCTTTCTTGGTTATTCTACTAAAATTAAAGCCTACCGGTGCTACAATAAGAGATTGAGGAAAGTAGTTGAAATTTCTAATGTAAAGGTTGATGAAGACACATTTAGACCATCAAGAGCCTATGGATATGATTCAGATGATTAGAGTGATAGTTCAGATAAAGAAAAGAAATTTCAAATCAATCTGATGAATGAAGAAATTCAAGAGGAAGAATCTAGTGAAAGTGTAGAAGCAAGATCACAAGAGCCTGAAGTTCAAGAAAAACCCAATAATCCAAGGTATGTAAGACTAAATCATTCAAAAGATCAAATTATAGGTGATAAGAAAAAAGGTTTTCATACTAGGAGAATAATTTTAGAAGAGTATTATTTGATTTCAAAGACTGAGCCTAACAATGTAAATGAAGCATGTAAAGATGAACATTGGATGGAAGCAATGAAAGAAGAACTATAGAAAATTCAGAAGAATGATACATGGACTCTTGTTCCTAGACCTAAGGACAAAAATGTAATTGGAACTAAATGGGTCTTTTAGAATAAACTGAATGAGCAAGGTGAAGTTGTTAGAAACAAAGCAAGATTGGTATGTAAATGATATTCTCAGATGGAAGGAATTGAATTTGAAGAAATGTTTTCTCCTATTGATAGAATTGAATTTGTGAGATTATTTCTTGCTTATGTTGCTTACAAAAATTTCAAGTTTTATCAGATGGATGTCAAGTTAGCATTTCTAAATGGTGAACTAGTTGAAGAAGTGTATATTGAGAAACATGATAGATTTCAATTGACTAATCATGGAGATATGGTTTTCTGATTGAAGAAAGCATTGTATGGACTTAAGAAATCCCCTACAATATGGTATGCCAGATTGGACAAGTATTTGTTGAAGCTTGGATTTAATAAAGGTATTGTTGATAATAATTTTAATTTTAAGATTGATCATGATAAAGATTTGATTGTTGAAGTCTTTGTTGATGATATCATTTTTGGAGGAGATGATAGTTTGTGCATGAAGTTTGTTGATGAGATGCAGAGTGAGTTTGAAATGTCTATGATTGGAGAAATGAAATTATTTTTGGGATTGTAAATTACTTAGTTAGATAAAGGGATCTTTATATCTCAATCCAAGTACGTGAAAGAAAAGCTAAAGAGGTTTAGTATGGAAGATTCAAAGCCAGTTGGTACACCTATGGTGACTGGATGTAAGCTGACTCAAAATGATGATTCTCCTAAGACAAATCAGACTAGATACAGATCCATGATTGGTGGATTTCTATATTTGACTCAAACTAGACCTGATATCATGAATTTCATATACATTGTTGTAAGATTTCAAGTTGATCCTAAAGAATCTCATGTGACAGTTGTGAAGAGGATTTCCAGGTACTTGAAGGGAAAAATTGATTTTAGCCTATGGTATCCTAAAGAGGATGACCTTACTTTGAGTGCTTTTACTAATGTTGATTTTAAAGGAGATGTGGATGACATAAAGAGTACTAGTGGCAGTTCATTTTTCTTAGGAAAGAAGTCTATTTCATGGTTAAGTAAGAAAAAAAATGGCATTTCTTTATCTACTGTAGAGACAGAATACATTGCTCCTGCTAACAAATATACTTAGGTATTGCCAATGAAGCAGATGTTGAAAGATATTAGAGTTGTGTATAATGAACCTATTGCCATGTTTTATGATAATTCAAGTGCTATTAACATTTCTTAGAATCCGGTGTTTCATTCAAAAACCAAACATATATCTATCAAGTTTCACTTTTTGAGAGACAAGGTGAGTGAGAATGAAGTTAGATTGGAGTATGTGCATACTAAGGAATAGATTACAAATATATTTACCAAGCCCTTACCTAAGGATACTTTTGAGTATCTCAGAGGGAAGCTAGGGGTGATTACCCCTCCTAATCAAAATTAAAATCCAATGACTTGCATTAGTCCATGCATTTCATAGTTATATCTTGTGATTCAAATTGATGTTGTGGTGGCTACTACTCAGGGGGAGTAGCTAGATATTTAGATATGTGGTTCAGATCTTATGTGGAGAAAGATTATGTGTACCTTTTTCATTTATGTCAAAGGGGGGGAGGATTCGTGTGAAAATCTAGGAGAAGAGTCATGTGCAAATTTTTTAAAGAGTTATGGAAGAAAAGAGTTAGAACCTAAGGAAGAGAAAGTGCTAAGAGAAAGTTTCATTGATGGTGTTTTTTACATCATGTGTTGCCATCAATGCTAAAGGGGGATATTGTTGGATATTTCTGATATATGGTTTTCATTGATGTCAACACTACTAGCATTAATTTCTTTAAGATTGTATATATCAAGGATATTGATAAAAATATAATAAAATATGTTGCATGCTGTCGGTAATGCAGTGAAGATCACTATGATGGAAAGTTCAGTATATTGATGGTGAGAAGTTGCAGATTAAAGGGTTTATTTTCAGGTCTATCTAGTCTAGGATCAAGTTATAAGCTTATGTGTTCTGACAGTATTTTTTTCTTTGTAGTTAGTGTTCTTGAAAGAAGATAATGTGATTCTAGTAATCTAAGTTTTTAATTCTCTTGTGGTGTTTCATGATTCTTTTGGAAGTTTCAAGATTGTGCTCTATTTGTGTTGTTGGTTTGTATCAATCGTTGTGCTCACGATTGGTGATTTTCTTTTGTGTTTTCATGTTTTTCATGTTCTTGGCCGACAAGGTGATTGTAGTGTGTTGTGGATCTTTGAGGAATTTTTTTTAAGGTTTTTTATGTTTGATACATAAGGTTTTGGGTCCCTACTATGTTGTGTTTGACTTTGGTTGATTTACATTAACATTTTTTTATCGATTTGGGTCAATATTTTGTACACATTTTATATTTTATTGGGATGACATGTAGTTAATGTTATCCTTAGATGTGGATATATATAACCAATTGTTTATATCATTTAAAAAATGAAAGAAGTGATATGTGAAAGTGCTATGTGTGAATAAAGTTCAGATATTTCAAAGGTAGAAGTAAAGTGTGAATAAGAGTGATCAGAAGAAACAGTGTTCATGTGCTTAACCGGAATTGTAATCAGGCATGAGCATATGCTATTTTCTCAGTTCAGGATCTTTCAAATGGATTTAATCTGAATGTGACTGTAAGACAGTGTGTCATCCTTTGGGTAGTAATCCTCTTTTGTATTTGAGCTATGAGCTCTAGGTAGTGTGCCTTAATGCATGTGCATTCCCAATTTTCTATACTTTTAACAGAGTATAAACTTGTGGATTAACCTCTATCGTGGATTTTCCCCTAATAGGGTTTCCACACAAAAATCTTGGTGAACAATATGTTTGTTTTTTAATTTCATGTTTAATTATCAGATCTGAGAATAATTTTAATGTGTAATTTTGTGACAAATGATTCACCCCCCATCAGTTGTCTGCCCTTGTGTTTCCAACACAAGTGGCCACTCCTATTGTGGGAAAGGATTCAAATACCATTCAGGGCTAGGATTATCAAATAACTACCATCAACCTGGGTCCAATGTCTCATGCCCAAAATATTGATGAATCCCAAGGGTCTATCTCCACCATCTTGCAGAAAATGAACAATGATTAATCAACAAAGGAGGAACATAAGGCATGGGTGATAAAACTTGTTGCTTTCATACAACAATGGACCTCATCAGGAAAATAAACTCTAGTAGGGTTGCCCACACCTACCTTTCTCTCTAAGGAAGAGGTGAATAAAATGGATAATATGAAAAATTGGACCAATTCCACCATAGATTGGTCCAAGAGATTTGTTGACACCAATGAACGCAACATCCACTATGCAGTTATAATGCACAATCAATTCTAAATGCTGCAGAAAGAGGTAGAGGAGGTGATGCATATATGCAAATAATTCATTGAGCTGTACTGGATAGCATACCTGAATCTTGTGATCATTCTTAATCTCTCTTGGGAAACATGCGAAAAGGAATTGGCACTGCCCAATGAATATCATTGGCTACTTGAGGCCTAGTAGCTAAATTTTGAGTATAGAAAAGAATTTTTGGAGAGGTCATTGATAGAGTTAGAAGCCAATCATGAGCAGATCATAGACCACAAGGTTGAATGCAGTGAGTACTTGAAGTTGATGATAGGATATGAGATGTCCACCCTCGAGTGAGACTGAGAGAAAGTCAAATGTGAATTCCATGAGAACATAGAGCAAGGAGTCAGTGATTTTTTGGCAGCTGATTTTATGGATTTCTTTGTGAGGGCCTACTTAGAGTCTGAACAAATGATTAAGGTTATGAAAAAGTGCATTGAGCATCAATATTAGATGAAAAAAATATTCAAGAGAGTTTCCTTCCAAATCCCTAAATCTGATCTTTCTGAAGTAAAGAAGCTACAAGTTGTCACTGGTAAATTTGTAGAGTATTCCATATCATAGAAAGAAGATGGAAATCCCATTATAGCTGAAGAGAATTTTTTAAAGTAGCTAAATTGTTAGAAATATCTAGAATATAAAATAAACTATAGGACAAAATAGCAAAAATTCAAAAGAGCTTATTTTTATAGTATAAAATACTGGGGGTAGGTGAAACCCTAAACTAGAATGAATATGAGCCATTCCTTATAGATGAATCTTGACCATTCATTCTTCTTTTTGAAAACTATAAATAGGGGCATCCTCTCATTTTCAAAGGGAGAGATGAGTTGTTGTGTAAAGATATGTCACTGCAAAAATATAAGTAAATCATTGAGTTAATGGTTTCTTGTGTGTTGCTCTCCATGTGTGCATGATTCTATCTCCAATAGTTTATTTCAGCATTGTTGTTTCAAGTTTAAGTTATTTTTCTAATAGTAGTTCATGTTGTTCTTTAATGGTAGATGTATGTTATAGTGTTTGATGAATTTCTAGCTCATAATTTTGGTGGTTTGTTGATGAAAAATTATTGTGTTAAGTTATTATAAGATAGTTTACTTACAACACATAAATTCAACTCTATGTGTATGCTTTGAGTATTCATATTGCAGTGTCAAAATCATAAGTAAGCCTTAGAAGATTGCACTAGTTTTATGATATTTTGGGTTGTCCCTAGTTAATTAAAACTTAGTTTGGAAGTCTTTCCACTGTATCATCCTCCATTGTTACTATTCATCTTATTTGTAAACTTAGGAAAACTTATAACTCTTTTTCCTTTTGCTATTTATTTTAGAATTTGAGTTAGAAAGAAGTTTCCATCATCATTATAAAGCTAAATTTGATGAAAGAAGTGAGTTTCAGACTAATGCCTTGGAATTTATATCACTATTAATTCATTTATAGAACTTTTAAACTCAATTTGTAGACCCATGAAACTCCATGTTTAGTTGACCATAAGGCCCCTTGGGATTACCAAAAAATCACATCAAACTATTGAGTCATTTCAGCAAGTCATGACCTGACACCTGAGAGACCTTGGGGTGATTTTCAAAAACTTAGTTGTAGATTTTCACCTTTCAAGAGAGATAGAACATTGATGTCCTCTCTATGTTGATTAGTGCAAAAACACCCATCAAAAAAATTTAAACTACATATGAACATAAATAATACTACATGATAAGTTTTTCCTCTCAAATGCAACAATTACTAAGCAACCTCCCTCTATAGATACAACCCTTGGAGTAATTGAAAATTCACAAATAGTTGTGATTACAATATTTGACTTCAATGAACCTGACAATAAATTACTTTCATCTGGATAAGAGGAAACATAACTATTAGAAGTGGCATTTATTTGTATAGAGAAAATTTGATTGTACCTCTAGTACATTTTATTCAATCATGATAGAAAAAATGTGCATCTTTTGATTCAGGACTAATCTTGTATTTCATGGTATTTCTTGGCCTAACACGAACAATAATTTTTTTTGTTCTATTATCTAGATTGTTGTCAGGTGGAACTTCTCCTACCTCTCCTCTAGCAGACAATTTTGTAACTAAGATACCTTATGTGATTCTTCATAACATATAGAGATCTCAAATTCACCTTTCACTATTTTATCTGATGGATCATGGGAATCTAATTGTATGTAGGAATGATATGGACTCAAAACTTGAGAAGAACTCTTTCATCAAACATATCCCACCAAACCTACAGTTCTCTCTGAAAGGTCTACTTGTAGTAAAAAAATAGGTCTATCTCTACATTTTCAACACCATCATCTACAAGTATTTCAATAAAATTACTACAACCCTTGAAACTTACATCAATTTAATCTAGTTGTTGATTCAAAATTACACTAAGCATATTGTAGAGTCACATTCTTCTTTAATGATGTGTCACTACAAAGCCACCTTTTTTTCCTAAAAAATGTGTCTAGCCTAAATATGAGATTGGAAAGGACTTTGTCATTTGACATTGATTCCTCAATAAGTGTAAGATTCAACCCAATATCATGCATACTCAAAAAGGGCATTAAGTGTGCTCAAAGAGAACTTGAACCAAAACCTTCCTACCAAAATGTGAATCCTTTAAAGTCAAGAATTGAGCCACCTCATTCATAAGATTTGAAATAAGGACAACATGAAGGATGGGCTGCCAACTATCAATGGAAAATAAATAAAAATAAATGCTAGACAAGAGGTTCCTGTTATCTCCTAAAAATTCACCCTTTGGAAAGTATTGAAACTAAGCTTTCTGGAGAAACATGGGATCATTTCAAGGCTATGGGTCCCCTAAAGTTGAAATGAACCTCCGGATAGGTTGGCTTCCTAGCTGGTAATATCACCTAACCTACTGAACTGTTGAGGAAAAAGGAGAAAGAAACATGAAACATAAAACTTGTAGAAAATGAAAGAAAGAAGTTAAAAGTTTAAACTAGGTGATCCACCAAACTGAAAAGAATAATGAAACAAATAGATTAACATACACTAGGAAATTTGATGATAATTATTGCATCTAAACAACATAATTTATGTAGGCTTATGCATAAATATTTCATGAAAAGGATTGATCTGCATATGTTTTCAAGAAGGAAAGATGAATTCCACAACTTTAAAAGTTCAAATGCAAAATTAATAAACACAGTTCACAACCTACATAACCCCACTTTTGCAAAAAAGGCATGATACATGAGACAAAATTAAAATGAAAAGGAAAAATTTAACAATTAACTCTATCAATCACTCTTACAATGCACTAAACTCATAAGAAGAATGAAGGTAAGATAAGACTAACACTTGTTTCCAAGGTAATTCTTGTATTTCATATCCCAAAATGAGTTACAAAGCATGCATAAGTTGAGAAAGGATTGCTGAAAAAATCTCTAACTCTCCAAATCTGCATTATCAGAACTAATTCAAAAAATGACTAAGTAAGCTAGCCTCAAACATTTGCACCAAAATAGGAACTGGAAGCTTCTTTTGGTCGGATGGCTTCAAAAAGCCAAAAATATAGCAATTAGATTTTCAACAAGTGAGCTCCAAGGATTGGAAAAGGTAAAATTTTACCATGTCAACGATGAAGGAATAATGAAACACCTTCACACCTGGTCAATTAGGCCTAAAATCCCTCCAAACATCCCTCAACCTCCCAAAAGAAAGTAAAAGCTTTCATATATAGTCTCCCTATATTTCCAAACCACTTCCAACTCCCCTATATGCTCTCAAAGTAATAATCACTCTCTTGACTGCCTTTCTTGATCGTCACTCCTCATTTTCATTTAATAAATACAAAAAGACTCAAAGGATTATAATCACACCTCCAAGAAATTTCTTTTACAATAATACTTATGCAAAAAAATCATATTTTGACCATTAGGGTAGTCAATACATAAAAATGAGGTCAAAATGAAAACTTCAAAGGCATCTATATGTGGAAATTTACAAGGTATAATCATTTAAATTACAAGGAATAGTATACTTGCCTAACTTAAAAAACTCAAAGGCCACATGGTAAATTAATTGGCAGTTGATTTTAATAAAAAGCCATCGACATTTAGCATCTAGGGTTTAGAAACCCTAAGATAAAAGAAGGCAAAAAAAACACTTCATTTTATCTTCATGAAGCTTCAAGAAGAAGTTGTGCCGCCATGGAGAGCTTAAACTAGAAATTGTTGAGTTGGAAATTCTTTGTATTCAACATAGAGACTCTTCATGCAGATCCTCGAGCGAGAACCTTGAGGATGACTCAGGTAAATACATCGCACTAAAATTTTTAAACCCTTTTGTGAAGGAGAAACCTTGAAGCCAAGCTCTATTTTGTTTTTTAATCTTTACTCTTTGTGCTTGCTTGTGATTTTCTTGTATTTTATTGAAGAAATATCAACATTTCTTGTAGAAAACCTGAGGCAATTGTTTCATAGGCCACGACCTCTTGATTTTTTCTATAGACGTATTTGAGGGTTCTGTTCTCCTTTGTGAACTTACTGCTTTATGAATGCATTCTCTTGTATTATGTTTCTTGAAATAGCCATGACTCGGCCCCTTCATGGAACTTTGCTCCATCATTTCCCTCCATCATTTATGTCAATCTACCTCTAGAAGCTCTCCATCCTCCTCTACCACCATAGGAAACCCCATGGCCACCATTGAAGCCACGACCCATGTCCCTTCCATCGCAACATTTTATAAAACTTCCACCACGAGCAACTATATTTATTGCAACCACCACTGGGGATTTCTCAGTTCTCAATTGAGCTAAAACCCAATCTCTGTCTCCATGGATAGTAGTATCTCTAGAATGACCAAGACTACAAGTAATATGGGCACACATCCTTTGGTTGAAAACAACACCATAATTTTAGAACCCGGTTCTTGTCCTCGAAGAAACTATCCCAATCTCCTCTAATTATAGGCATCAGAAAAATTGTCCCTAATACTGAGAGAGCATCCTCTATATTGTTCATTTTGCATTTCCATGCTTTTAAGGAATGATTATCCTTTTATCACTCATGATGGCTATCATTAGAGCATGTGGATTTTGACTACCTTCAGGATGCCATTTGTCTCTTTTCAATTTCCTGAGTTGGTTGTGATTGTTCATGAATCTCCTTCTATCCTTCAAGCACTAAAGAGTAATAGTAATTCCATTTAGAATATGATCCTAGTAGCATCAAAATAAATTACCTTCTCCTAAACCTGACCTCAACCCATAGTCAATTTTCTACCCTTAATGGATTGTGATTGTCACTTTCATAGAAAAACCCCACTTGATTCACTATAATAGTCCTCCAAGTTCTACACTCTTGCTCTGTTGACAGTGATTGTCATCTCTTCCTTTACAATTATCTATGACCAACTTCCCTTTACTGCACTTTATCATTGTTATTGCATTCTTAGAGGAACCTATTAAAGATTGTACCCCCTTATGCATGGTCAGTGCTCACTGAACTTTAAACAACCATCATAAAATTTTGTTGACCAGCATGTCATGCTCATATATATGATGATTGAATATAGACAATGTATTTTAGTTATAATTTGCATAAATGTTTTTATGTTTTCCTTTTTCAATCCACTTGACACAAGATATTGTATGCATCCTCACACATCTGTAGATGGTTTTTTTATTTTCTTTCAAACAAGCTCAAAAGAGCTCACCACTACAAAAAAGACTCACATCACTTGGTAAGCTGGGCTCAACCCTTGTGGGAGCCACATTTCACTCCACTTGTTGACATGAAATAAATCAAAAATAATATTTGATAATACTTGTAGCTGCACATGAAGCATACAAGTTAGAAATAATATTCCTACCTTAAGTGTGTATAATATTCTTCTGTTTTGGATTTGTATGGACACTTAAGATAGGGATTACATTTGATGCACATAGGAATTAACATATGTATGTATGGGTAGATGTGCATGTTTAGAATGCAACCTATCATTCCTTAGAACTTACTGTTCTAATTCCTTTCCTTATCCAATGTAGGTAACCAAACACAAGACACCTAGGGGACAAGGAGCTATAGGGAGCAATGCAAGGCAATCAAAAACCAGTTTCATTTGTAGAACTAGTCATTTAGGCAATGATTGTTTACCTTCTTTAATTGTTCAATTTCCTTTCAACATTTACTCATTCATGTATATTTTAATTCTTATTTGTATCAAATGAGTAAATCAGTCTCACAACTTATTGTGTGAGACACGTGTATCTGATTACATTCAATAAAGATTACTTTTTTCAAAAAGATTGTAAAACCTTTTATGTTTCATTCACTTGTATGAACATAATAAATATGTGTTCTTTTGATCTTGTAAAGTTTTTTTCATTTGTATAATTGAATGTAACATAGAAGGTTTAATAAAATGTACCATTCATTTGAAACATAGATGTCTCTTCTTGATTAAGCATGTAGGGGAAAATCTGGTAACATTTTTGGCGACATCTGCTAGATGTTTTCCTGTTAAACATCAAAGACCAGTGACCTAGACTCTTCCATTGGGCATGGAGTTATTAGGAAAACTCATAAACAGACATAGAGTAGTCTTGCACATGGTTGTAACTCAGTTGTAACTCATTTTGACAGATCAGGCTACTTGGAAACTTATTGAAAACAAGAAAACTACATAATGGAAACTATCTAACTGTGCTAGAAAAACACTTAGGGAAATGAAACAATGACTAAACTAAAATGCAACAACACTTATTGAAAACATAAAACCTAACCTAAGATGCTTAAAAGTAGATCATACCTCAAAATGATGTTTGAGGTGAATTCTATTAACTAGGATAGGTAAAAAATCACCATCCATTGTTAATAGTTGGAAAGCATTGTGCTCCTTGCACTAAAAAATAACGTAAGGACCAGTCCAAAAGTTATCAAACTTCGAATGCTTGCCTGGCCTAGTCTTCAGTATATCCCACTTTAGTACAACATTACCCTCTCTGAAAACTTTGGGTGTAGCTCTCTTGTCAAAGACTTGCGTTTGGAGCTAATGATACTCCATAGATTTCATTGCTTTGTCTCTAACTTCTTCAAGATCAACAAGTTGAGCATATCTCATTGTCAAAGGCTCATTTTCCTCAAAAATCTCCAACTGTAGTATAATGTCAAGAGCTGGCAGCTCCACAAATAAAGGCAATCTTGCCTCTTTACCATAAACTTGCATATATGGTGAATTACCAATAGACCTTTTAGGGGTCACTCTATCTGCCCAAAGTGCATACTTCAGATTTGTATGTCAGGTCCTTTGATTATCCTCCATGGTTCTTTTAATGATCCTGATAAGATTCTTATTTGTACTTTCAGTTAAACCATTACCTTAAGGATAATAGTTTGAAGAGGTATTCAGGTGAATTCCATGTTTAACAACCCAATCTCTAACTCTTAAACCAACAAAAGCTAAAGAATTATTAGATATAATAGAATTAGGAACTCCAAACCTGGTTACTATGTCATCATAGAAGTTCAATATAGAGGATTCATTAGCTTCTTTCAAAGAAACTACCTATGCCTACTATGTAAAATAGTCAATGGTTGTAAGTACCCACTTGTGACCAACACTGGAGAGTGGATTTATTGGTCCAATGAAATCAATGCCCCATCTCACGAAGGGTTGTTCCACTAAAATTGGCTGCAAAGGCAAAGCTAGAAGCCTCTCCTTTCCCACAAAAAGAGCACATTTAATACACTTCCTTGCCCAATCATGGGCATATTTGAATAAATTGGGCCAGTAATAGCCAACTCTCATTATTTTCCAAGTAGTTGTCTTAGGAGCAAAGTGACCTCCTAAAACTCCATCATTAAATTCATGAACTCTTTATGTTTCATCAGTATTAATACATCTCAACAAAG
The DNA here is from genome assembly GCA_007115665.2 of Sequoiadendron giganteum. NCBI lineage: Eukaryota > Viridiplantae > Streptophyta > Pinopsida > Cupressales > Cupressaceae > Sequoiadendron > Sequoiadendron giganteum. Next base: position 822,395,131 of record CM021102.1, read on the forward strand.
CATCATTAAGATCCTTTCTGAAAATAATATTATCAATTAAAACATAAGGAATGGAATACAACTTGAAATAACTTCATTTAGCTCTGTCTAAACCTGGTGGACACTCACCAGTTTGTAAAAATGGGTCATATGTTGAACCCAACTTGCACCTAACATAGGTACATTATCTTGATCATTTTGAGGCTCATCTATATTAGCTAAAACAACATCAATTTCTAACTCCTTTTCAAATATTGATCCTATAACAAGCTACTCACAGAGACCTTTTACTCTAACAAGTTTGGTAATCTTGATATCTACATTGTATTCCATAACTTTCATGATCCACCCAGTTCTCTTATCATTTAGATCTCTGCTAAAAATAAACTCCTTAATGCTTGGGTGTGCAACCATAACATGAATCTTATTGTTAGAGATTAAAGGCTTGAATTTCTTCAATATTCTTATGACAACAAGGATATGTTTCTCTACAAATGTGTATTTCTAATCATAATCAACAAGACCTTGACTGGAAAAGGCAACTAGTTGTTCTAAATTATCATTGTTTCTCCGAACTAGCATAGCAGAAATATATCTAATGCTACCAAAAGAATACAAATAAATTCTTTAGAGAAATTTGGATTTACCATGGTTAGGGTTGATGATAAAGCCTCTTTAATTGCTTCAAAGTTGTTTTTGGCTTCTCTAGTCCAACTAAAAATTGCATTTTTCTTAAGCATTGCAGTCAAAGGCTGCAAAAAATTTGCAACATCAGGAATGAACCTTCTTAAATAGTAAATCTTACCTAAAAAAATTTGTAGACCATTTTTGTGATTGGGTAATGGCAGTTCAAGTATGACTTTGACTCTTTTAGGGTCAATATTAACTCCCCACTTTGACACTATGTGTCCACAAAACTTACCTTCATGAACTGCAAAAAAAATATTTTTCAGATTGAGAGAAATACCATATTCTCTATATTTTTCAAAAACTTGCTTGAGATGTAACAAGTGTTAATCTTCATTTTTGGAATAAACAATTATATCATCTAGATAGACAAGTAGAAATTTATGAATTAAATTCTGAAATGCTATATCCATGACCCACTGAAATGTGGCACCAACATTAGATAAGACAAAATACATTCTCTTTTATGCCATAGTGCCCCACTTTATTGTAAATTTTGTTTTATACAAGTCCTCTTCTTTGACAAAAATCTGGTTATAACTAGAATACCCATCCAGAAGAGAACTATTTTTTGAACTAGCAACATCTTGAAGAATTTGTTCCATTGAGGGTAAGGGGTAATGATCTTTTAAAGATGCTCTGTTAAGATCTCTAAAATCTACGCATAATCTTATCTCCCCATTCTTCTTTCTAACCGGAACAAGATTCGAAACCCAAGATGTGTGTTTAATTGGAAATATAATACCCCCCTCAGCTAATTTAGCTAGCTCTTGTATCATTAAAGGCTCAAGCTTGGGGTTCAAAGGTCTCTTCTTTTTCCTAACAGGCTTAGCACCAGGTTCTAACTCAATTGTGCGTTGAGAAATATGAGGGTCAAAACCCTCTAAATCAAAATATTTCCATGTGAAAACATCATGATATTCTTGTCATAAAGCAACAAAATCCTTTTTATCTTCAGCTGAACAAATTTTTCCTAGTTTTGAGAAGCTTACCTTTAAGGATTTTAACTTCTTCATAATGGTCTTCTTTCACTTGAATGTTGACCTTGTTCTTCTAAAGCTGATCATCAGAATTGAAAATAGAATCTAAGGTAACCAAACCCTTAGGAAGATTATTTGTCTTCAGCTGTATGATTTGATCATCATACTATTGTTTAAGTTTCTCTTGATTTGCTACAGAAAATTGATCTTCTTCAAGCATAAAAGTTAAAATCTGCTTGTCACTGTCAAATACCCACTAGTTGATGTTTTTATCAGGAATTGATGGCTTGACTACAACTTTGACATACTATTGTACCTTCTCTTTTTTCATATCATTTGGGATAACAAACTGTACACCAATGGTAGCAAGTCTGTCTATGTGTTTTTTTTTATTCCTTGGGATAGAAATCAAGTTAAAGGTCTCAAACTCCTCTAATATATCCCATACTAAATTCATATAAGACCTCAATGCATCATTCTTGGAAACACTTAGGCTTCTAACCTAATTAAAAATCAGTTTGTTGTCTCCATGAACCTTGAGAAAGTTGATTCCTTGTTTCCTTGCCCATTCAAGTTCTTGAATAAGTCCCTCATACTTAGCATAATTATTAGAACACACAAAAGAAAAATAGAATGCTGAGAAATACTTATCACCTTGTGGAGATACAAGCATGGCACCTCCACCAGCTCCATTCTTACTTCTGGAACCATCAAAAAACATCTCCCAAATTTTATTTTGTTGTTCCAACAGCTGATCTGTACTCTTTTCTAGGTTTGGAATCTCTACATCAGGTTCATGAAGCACATAATTACCCATACCAGCTTCTTGAATGAGATCATCAAGACTGTCCATTACATTTTTTTCTTCCCATTCATGTAACAACACATTAGGAACACTTTCAACTTGAATCTCTTGGGCAACAACAAGTTCATTGTAAATAAAAATGACACAATTTGTGTTCACAGTAATAGGAACAACATTGATTATACTTGGATTGTAAGGCTCTATGTGATCTTTGGCCAATTTCTCAGACTTTATGGTAACCTTAGTTCCATATCTAGTCCTTAACAACATATGTGACCAATTAGTAGAAAAATAACCTCCTATCTTGGTAGTAAAGTCTCTCGAAAGACAAAATACAAAGAAGGGTGGTAAATCTATGAAACATATATCTTGCAGAATTGAACATTTTTGACAAGAATGGAGTGTAAGGCTCAAACCTTTGATGATACCTAAAGTATTGACTGAGGTTCCATCCAATTCAATAACTCTCTTCTCTAAAGGGTGATACTTTAGTCCTAGTTCATCATCTATCTACTTAGGCATTATAGAACTGCTAGCCCCACTATCCACCATACAATTGTGAACTAATTTATCACCAATAATCATAGACACATAAAACATAGGGGGTTTAATATCCTTAATCACCTCTTTTTTGGGTTGTTTATAATTAACTTGGGAATCATTTGTAAGGACAACTCTATCTTGACCTACTAAAGACTCATCAGACACTTTGAAATTTGACAAAGCTGATAGTAGCATACTTTTCTGACTTGGGATGGCTAATGAATCCAACACGGACATTGTTACATTCATCTTTTTCATATTTTCAATGATTTTAAAAGGAACAATTGGATTTACCTTTTGATGGACCTTTACACCAACATGTTCAGCTTGCATATGTGGTTTCTCCTTGGAAGCAACTTGTTGGTTCCTCTGCAAAATGTGGGGTACTTGTGATTTAGATGGTTTTGTAGTTGTTGATTTTCCTTTATCAGCTATTTGTTCAAGCTCTAGAGCTCTTTTCTTTGCTCTTGCGTTTTCTACAACTAGTAAATCATCTGCATTAACTCCACATAATTCTTCTATCTACCAGTTAAGTAGAGTAGCATCATTTCTAAACTACTCCTATTGTTTGGGAGCCCCATTATTGGGCACATTTTTCTATGAACTTGAAGAATTTTGTACCATTAGTGCTTGATTTATAACTCCATTTGAAAAATTGGCCTGATTATCTAGCTGGTTGCATGGATAGCTCCACTCATAATCAACAACAAGATTATTTTGGATAGGGAGAAGGTCCCTAGTTGCACTAATAAGTGCTAGATTATAAACGTGAAACAACCTTGTGTTCACATTTTGCCTTGTGACTTGGTAATTTCCTTGATATTCTTGCTTATTGCCTTGATACTGCTGATTTGCACCTTGGTATTGCTGATTTGCAGGTCTATTATAAGACTTTTGCTTCTCTAAGTTGATCAATTTGTTCACAAAAGTTTGTAAAATTCTCTCAATCTTTTGTTGACTCTCTTTAATTTTTTGCAACCCCTGTGATTGAACTAGGACTGCAACCTCTTGTTTACCAGCAGTTGGTAATGCTAGAACATTAGGTAACGGTACAAAAAGTGGTATTTGCAGAGGAATATTAGGTTGTATTTTTAGAAAAATAGGCTTTGTTGGGCTAGGAGCCATTTTACCAACATGAATTAAACATTTTTCTGCTCTAGTTGTTGTCTCATATGCATCCGGTAAAGACACTCCTCCCATTGACTGTGTCATGACAACTATATAGCTATTAAGAGCTCTCATAAAGTATAGAAATGAATATTTGGGAGTTGGTCTTAGTGTTGTAGAGATTCTGCCCCAAGTCCTTTGAAATCTAAAATTGAAGTCATTCATTTGCGCTTGAGGAGCTATTTTTATGGTTGTCAGCTACTCTAATAAAGACAAGTTGTCTGATCCATCTTGAAACTATTTTCCAACTTATCTCCTAACTCATCCCAAGTAGCAATGGTGCCAACACCTAAACTTCTAAACCACTGCAAAGCCCTTCCTTTGAATGACATAGCAAGTAATCTTATAGCTGTATCTTCTTAAGTAATGTGGTGAGTACCACACAGTGAAGTAACATCCCTTATATACTCAATGGGAGTTGTCTAATCTTCCCTAGTGAAGATTGGCAAGCTTTTAAGAGCTGCCATCGGTATAGCATTGTGTTGTTCAAGATTTAATGGACTGCCTCCATTAAATGGCATGAATGGTTGATTTCTTGCAGCCATTAAATATGGATGTGATGGATTAACTTGAATATGAATAACAGGTACAAAACTTGCAGCATAAATAGTTCTCCCTTGGCGGCCTGATGGTGACCTTGCTACTCTAAAACTTGGTGAGGCAGAACGAGCTTCAATTCGACTCTTGGATGGTCTTCCTCTACTCCTTGGTGGTGAAAACAATGATTCAGGACCTACACTAGGTTGTATAGACTGAACTTTCTTTGAGGGAGGTGTTCTTTTTTCTGCTCTACCTTGCCTTCTGGATGGTTATAGCTGTAAAAATTCAAAACCTCTAGAACTTCTCAGTTGTACTCTTCTCATAAATTGTGACAACATTGGCTTTGTTGTTCTTCCACTTCACAGAGTCGCCAAATGTGCCTAAAATCTCTTGAAATGCCTGAAAAATCACTGGTTGGACATTTAAACTAGCAAAATTCTTTGATAGGCGTGTCCCACCAAGTGTGCCAAAAATTGTTATCTCCTAGAAATGCACCCTCTGCAAAGTATTGAAACTAAGATTTTTGGAGAAACATGGGATCATTTCAAGGTTGTGGATCACCTAAAGTTGAAATGAATTTTCGGATAGGTCAGCTTCCTAGCTAGTAATATCACCTAACCTACTCAACTTTTGAGGAAAAACAAGAAAGAAAAATGAAATAGAAAACTTGTAGAAAATGAAAGAAAGAAGTTAAAATTTTAAACTAGGTGATCCACCAAACTGACATGAATAATGAAACAAACAGATTAACATACACTGGGAAATTTTATTATAGTTATTGCATCTACACAACACAATTTATGTAGGCTTATGTATAAATATTTCATGAAAAGGCTTGATCTACATATGCTTTAAAGAAGGAAAGATGAATTCCACAACTTTAAAATTTCAAATGAAAACTTAATAAACATAGTTCACAACCTACATAAACCCACTTTTGTAGAAAAGGCATGATACATGAGACTAAATTAAAAGGAAAAGGAAAATTTTTACAATTAACTTTATCACTCACTCTTGCAATGCACTAGAATCGCAAGAAGAAGAAGGTAAGATAAGACTAACATTGGTTTCCAAGGTAATTCTCATATTTCATATCACCAAATGAGTTACAAAGCATGTATAAGTTGAGAAAGGATTGTTGAGAAAATCTCTAACTCTCCAAATCTGCATTATCAGAATTACATTACAAAATGAGTCAAAAAATGACTAAGTAAGCAAGTCTGAATAGTTGCACCAAAATACAAATTGGAAGCTTCTTTTGGTTGGATGGCTTCAAAAATCCAAGAATATAGCTACTGGATTTTAAATAAGTGAGCTCCAAGGAGTGGAAAAGGTCAAATTTGACAATGCAAAGATAAGGAATAATGAAACACATTCAAACCTGGTCAAACAAGCCTAAAATCCCTCCAAACATCCCTCAACCTTCCAAAATCAAGTAAAATATTTCCTATATACTCTTCTTATGTTTCCAAACCACTTCCAACTCCCCCATATTCTCTCAAAGCAAAAATCACTCTCTCAACTACCTTTCTTGATCGTCACTCCTCATTTGCATTTAATAATAACAAAAAGACTCAAAGGCTTATAATCACACCTCCAAGCAATTTTTTTTACAATAATACTTATGTAAAAAATTCATATTTTGACCATTAGGGTAGTCAATACATAAAAATGAGGTCAAAAGGAAAACTTTAAAGGCACCTATATGTCACAAACTTTCACCATGATGTGGAAAATTATAAGGTATAATCATTTAAAATACAAGGCATAGTATACTTGCCTAAGTTTAAAAACCTCAAAGGCCATGGGGTAAATTAATTGGCAGTTGATTTTAATAAAAAACTATGGCTAAAAAGCCATCGAAATTTATCACCTAGGGTTTAGAAACCCTAAGATAAATGAAGGCAAACAAAACACCTCATTTTATCTTCATGAAGCTTCAAGAAGAAGTTGTGCCGCCATGGAGAGCTTAAATTGGAAATTTTTGAGCTGGAAATTTTCTATATTCAGCATAGAGACTCTTCATGCAGATCCTCGAGCGAGAACCTTGAGGAAGACTTAGGTAAATACATTGCATTGCAATTTTTAAACCCTTCTATGAAGGAGACACCCTGAAGCCGAGCTCTATGTTGTTTTTTAATCTTTACTCTTTGCACTTGCTTGTGATGTTCTTGTATTTTCTTGAAGAAATATCAACATTTCTTGTAGAAAACACGAGGTAATTGTTTCATAGGCCACAACCTCTTGATTTTTTCTATAGATTTATTCAATGGTTTTGTTCTCCTTTGTGCACTTACTATTTTATGAATGCATTCTCCTATATTTTGTTGCTTGAAATAGCCATGACTCGACCCCTTCATAACACTACCCTCCATCATTTGCCTTTATCATTTCTATCAGTCTACCTCCAGAAGCTCTCTATCCTCCTTGTCCACCATTTGAAACCCCACACCTACCATTGAAGCAATGAACGATGTCCCTTCCACCATGAATTTTCATAAAACTTCCACCACGAGCAGCTATGTCTGTTGCAACCAACACTGGGGATTTCTCGGTTCCAAACTGAGCTAAAACCCAATCTCTCTCTCCTTGAGACTTGTTTCCATGGATAGCAGCAGCTTTAGAATGACCAAGACTACAAGAAATTTGGGCACACATCCTTTGGTTGAATAGAACACTATAATTTTAGAACCTGGTTCTTGTCCTAGGAGAAACTATCCTAACCTCCTCTAATTATAGGCATCAAAAAAACTATTACAATGTCCTTTTCTCATATGAAGGCCTTCCTACAATGCCTTGATGATTTTCATTTCACATGATTGTGTGCAGGCCTATAGGCCCTTTAGAATACCCCTAATGCTGAGAGAGCATCCTTTGTATTGTTCATTTTTCATTGCCATTATTTGAAGGAATGACTGTCATTTTATCACTCATGATGGCTATCAATAGAGCATGTGGACTGTGACTACCTTCAGGCTACCATTTGTCTCTTTTCAATTTCCTGAGTTGGTTGTGATTGTTCATGAATCTCCTTCTATCCTTCAAGCACTAAAGAGTAATAGTAATGAAATCTAGAATGATCCTAGTAACATCAAAATAAATTACTTTCTCTTAAACCTGACCTCAACCCACAATCAATTTGTTGCCCTTAATGGGTTGTGCTTGTCACTTTCATAGAAAAACCCCACTATATTCACTATAATAGTCCTCCCATTTCTACACTCTTGCTTCGTTGACAGTGATTGTCATCTCTTCCTGCTACTTTACAATTATCTATGATAGAGTTCCCTTCACTGCACTTTATCATTGTTATTTCATTCTTAGAGGAACCTATCAATGCATTATCATGTGAATGTTATGTCTTTTGTGTGTTCTCCCTCATTATTCTCAAAATTTTAGCATTTTTAATCAAATATTACACCCCCTTATGCATGGTCAGTGCTCATTGAACTTTATACAACCATCATAAACTTTTGTTGACCATCATGTCATGCTCATACATATATGATGATTGACAATAGACAATGTATTTTAGTTATAATTTTTATAAATGTTTTTATGTCATCCTTTTGCAATCCACTTGAAACAAGATATTGTATCCATCCTCACACATTTGTAGATGGATTTTTTTTCTTTCAAAGAAGCTCAAAAGAGCTCACCACTACAAAAAAGACTCGCGTCACTTGGTAAGTTGGGCACAACCCTTGTGGGAGCCACATTTCACTCCACTTGCCGACTTGAAATAAATAAAAAATAACAAATTTGATAATACATATAGCTGCATGTGAAGAAAACGAGTTAGAAATAAAATGCCTAGCTTAAGTGTGTATAATTTTCTTCTATTTTGGATTTCTATGGACTTTTAAGATAGGCATTACATTTGATGCACATAGGAATTAACATATGTATGTATGGGTAGATTTGCATGCTCAGAATGAAACCTTTCATTTCTTAGAACTTACTATTCTAACTCCTTTCGTTATCCAATGCAGGTATCTAGACACCAGACACCTAGGGGCCAAGGAGCTATAGGGAGCAAGGCAAGGCAATCAGACACCAGAGTCATTTGTAGAACTAGTCATTCAGGAAACGACTAGTTACCTTCTTTACATGTTCAATTTACTTTCAACATTTACTCATTCATGTATTTTTTAATTCTTATTTGTATCAAATGAGTAAGTCAGTCTCACGACTTGCTGTGTGAGAGACATGCATATGATTACATTCAATAAAGATTACTTTTTCCAAAAGAGTGTAAAATATTTTATGTTTCATTCACTTGTATTAACATAATAACTTTGTGTTCTTGTAATATTTTAAATTTGTTTTCATTTGTATAACTAAATGTAGCATAAAAGGTTTAATGAAATGTACCATTCATTTGAAACATAGATGGCTCTTCCTGATTGACCTTTAATAATGAACAATGAAGATTTATTGTGTATGCTAAGAACTTTATTATCAATATCTCATTCATTCAATACCTCCTATTCTGATTTTCTCAATCGTATGTAAACCTCAATCAAGTGACCATTACTAAATTTTACCTAGATAAATTAAAGTTCCACAAATGATTGATTGACATTAATGCACATCTTGATATTGTTCGTGAACATCTTCATTTTCATCCTTCTAGTCCATCAACACTATCTGATAATGTAGTAGCTATTTCAAAGGAATTTTTAGCCATAAAGCTGAATGAACAAAGATTCAATACATGTTCTCATTTATTTGGTCATTTTATGAACTCTACTTTCTATTATCATATCTTCTCTATGCTTCAATTCCCTTAAGGCATAGGGACTGCCATTATAGAAATTTGTGTCCTTATAGATGATTGGGACTAACTGTTGTGCATGTGATCCCCTTCATACCATTTCTATGATTTTTCTATGCATGAGACAATGACTATCCTCTTTGATATTTCTATGACTACAGTCCTAAATACTGTCTTTTGTCATTTTTGTGTCATAGTCTTTCAACATTAACATAAATAGTGACAAGATGCTTAAGACCCTAAATTTGGCTAGTAAGGTTGTCATCCAACTCAGAAGGCTTCTCTAAAAAAATCCTAACCTGTTTCAGAGCACCATTAGGGCACAAGATGGGATGATGTTGGAAAATATAATGGAGTTGGTGTTGCACCTATTATTTGTAAAGAGTTTCTAATGCCTTTCAACAAACCTATTTTGTGCAGATCTCCAATCATCACAATCCATAAGATCAAATTTCTTCAAGTCATCTTTTCAAATAGTTCACATGCCATGTCCATGCTTCTACATTTTTCATATAGTCTACCAAGGTGGCTATGAGGGAGGAGATTCAAATTTTTGGAGATATTCGAGAACTCTGGGGAGAATAGGAACTCCCAAATAGTTCCAAGTTCCCAAAAATGTATTAAAATGCCTCATGAGTGAGTGAAAAGGTTCCTAGAACCTAGGGAACCTCTTACAAATTCCTATTCACCCCTAAAATGTTGATAAATGAAATAAAACACCTTTTAGGAGTTTTCAGGGGTTAGAAGGGTATTAGGAACATTTTGAGGGTTAGACACCTATTAGGAATTGAAATGGATTCAAAAGGTTTAAATAGGATTGATGAGATTTTAAAATGTTAATAAAAGATAATGGCATGAGTACTAAGGGTTTTATGAACCTTAAATATTTTAAAATTCAACCATTTTTATAGTTTTTAACCTTTTATTTTTTAAATCTTTCAATTGATTCACAATATGAAAATTATTTGATTTCATTCGGCAAAAACCTTATAAAATTTTCTTGACAAATCTGGCAATTCAATAAAGGAAGTTTAATGCATAATTTTTTCTTCAATCAGTATTTTCCTATGAAAATTTGCCACATTGTCAATAATGACATCATGGAACCCTTGCCATATATTTTTCTCTAGCTCCCATAAAAATTCTAATTTAATTATTTTGTAAATTACCACTAAAATTTTAAAATTTTAATATCTCACAAATCAGAAGGAATTTTGGTCTACAAAATTATCACATTCTAGGTTAAATACTATTAGGAACATCCATGTAACATTATTTTGCATCATTTCTTATGAATTTTGAGATTAAATTATTTTTGTAAATCTTGACAAATTGGATAACTACTCCTAAGGTTTTGACTCAAACAATGGATGATCCTACTCCAAAATGGAAAGAGATTTAACACTTGGGGATAATCAGAGTATTTTTGAATTTTTGACTAGGAGCTACTTAACACAATAATTTGGACACTTTAAAAATAAAGCCAAAAATTGGTTCCAACTGGGGACAAGGATTGCAAAGAATTTAGGATGAATTCATAATCTCTACAAAGGATTAGTGCCTTAACCATTGGGCAATAGATTCAAGGGGAATCAATACAACAAATTGAGAGGAGAGATTGGGCACAAGCCAAAAATGGAACATACACAACAAAATTTCCTACTTAACTTATGTACATGGTAGGTAACTCCTACCTCAAACATGATTCAGGGTGGTCACACAAACTCACTAACAAGTTGAGAAAAGTATGGAGTTGTTCGTAAAAGAGATGTGTAGCCACATAGCACCTATGAAATTAGGTTAGTAAAATTGAAACACATAAGATAAAAAAAAATTGTAAATATTTGATTAAACAATTATTTATCATCGTAAATTTATGAGTTCTCCTTAATCACATTGATACTACCTTATGTAGCATTGATCATGTGTGTTTGGAATCATGTGGAGCATACGAATGTTCTCTATTTGAAAAATACTTTGGATTGTCCAGATTGGAATAAATTAATACGTGAACCAGATATCCCTCACGTATATAGTGAAGTGAGAGAACTTTCACATATTTTGATGTTAAATCTAGTTTCTCATTGTTATCTTCTAAGAACAAAAGATCATCTTTTATTATAATATTGTGTTCTTTAATTATAATAATTTTAGAAAGTTCTTTATCCATACAATATGAAAATGAAGAAGAAAATAGAAAATTTACATCTCGAGAATTAAAAACTTCTATTGAATATCTATCTTTCTTGTTGAAAGAAATTTTTTTTATCAAGTCAAAAAGGTTTATGATCCAATCATCAAGTTAATTGAATCAAATATGGTTGAATTGACATTATTAGCTTGTGTATATAGTTTATATATTTTAATAATTAAAAAAGTTAGAGAAGAGTTTATATTTTTAGCATTTCCTATCTTTTTTTATGAGGCTACCACACAAACACCAACTTTCCAATTGGAAAATAAATTAACCGAAATAATCAATTCAATACCTCTAGCATTCTCAAGTTAAATTAATGTTGTTCAGTCACAACTAATAAAGGGAAAAAACCATTCTAATTTTATCTTGAGTGGGCTTTACGCTATCCACACATGATTGACGTAAGAATTTTCTCCAAAGACGTATTTTTCCTTATATTTATTTTTAGCATACTTGGTCCCATGGAGAGGGATTCCTAAACAAAATTAGTGGGTGTTTTTGAAATTTTTTAGGAAGTTTTAAATCTGGTGCTCTCATGAATTTAACAGTGCAATACAACTTAAAAGTTTGAGCTCTAAAATTTAAGCAATGAATTGGAGTACTTTGACAAAAATTAATAAATAAATAGAAATTCTCTCATTTTTATTTTCTAATAGGAATTAAAAATTTTAAGTTATACATAAGTGGCAAAAAAAATCTAAAGGAAAATTGGGCTTCCTAGTTTGGAGCTTCGAAGATTAGATCTCGAGCTTACCATTCATCATTTACTATAAATAGAGGAGCTAGTCAAATTTCACTAAGTGTGATTGGGTTTCGGACTTCAGTGTGATTGCTTACTTGTTGCAAAGAAGATCAGACTCCAAACTTTGTGGTTGCAGCTTGCAATGATTAAGTGGTGTACAGGGTATAAGGGGTCGATGATCCATGACTCCCGAAAAAGGGAAGCAATAAGAATATTTTGTGAGTTGATGATGAGGCTTGCGCTCTACATGAAGATGGTAGCCAATAAGGAGGATGCACAAACCCTGAGCATTGACAAGGTGAATGCAAAGCTAGTGTTTTTCAGGTTTCAATTTTTTATCATGCTTCATAAGTTCTAACATGCATTTCATGGAAGCGGTATGCAGGAATTGAGACTCCCGACTCCCAACAAGTCTAATGGCATGACGGGCTTCTCAAATTGAACTTTTAAAGATCAATCACTTTTGTAATTTCTTAGGCTCTCTTAGGTAGTTCTGTAATTAGGCCCTCTTGGGTACTTTTGTAATTATGCCCTCTTGGGAACTTTTTGTAACTAATAATACTTATTATTAATATAATATATAGGCTATTAGCCTTTTGCCAAAAAAAACTAGAAAAAAGATCCCTAAGTTGTAGGGGAAATTTGTACCCCCACCTCGATTTCACCCATTGAAATTTACAATCCTAAAAGGGGGGGGCTGTTATTTTCTAGGAAAAGATTCCAATTAATCCTATAGCATAATTTTTTTCCTTCATGGGACCCTTTACTCCATGAAAATAGATCTTGAAGCCCCTCCATGGGACCAAACTATTAGTTTCCTTAACATGGATACTTTCTCTATAGTTAGATACACATTGGATGGTAAAAAGTAGAATGATTTATCATCTCCATTACCAAGTACATTGAGAAAAAGTATTATTTTGTTGAGAAAATATGAATCTCTGCTATTCATATATCAACGTACTATTGATCTTGACAAATCTTGTGTTTATGTTGAGGTGTAATTTAAGACTGGAAAAAATAATATTAATGTTACATTTGTTGACTCGTATCACAAAATCTTTAAATAACATTTGTAATCCCTCTTCTTTAGTCCACCCTCAAATAAATAAATACCAAATTTTAAGAATTAAGAAGATAATAATTATTTACTATTTACAAATAATGTGGTGATAAAAAAAGGTCACCTTTGGAGTATATGCAAGATAGAGTCTATTGGGTTCACGCCTAAACATCAATAAAAGATGGATAAACTTTTCGCCAAATTTTTTGATTGAGTTCCTTGAGATGTGTAACCAAGGACCTGCAATCATGGATTTTATTTAAAATGGATGGGCTCCAATATACCTTGATCATGAAGGCATGAACCTTTGCCTTGATAGTTCATAAATTTTAGCATTTGATAGGTAACAAGATATTTTTTCTTTTGGAAAAAAAGACATGAATCCATTTTTAGATGAACATAGATAGCTGGTGGATATTTTTTGTTCTTTTACAACAAGAGAAACGTCATGGTGAAAGGTAACATGCATAAGTGATAAATCAATGGTTTTGAGATGGTTTTGATAGGTAGTAGTAAGGGATCATAAAGAGGATTAGATGAATACACAAATGCCAGTAGATCTTGGACACCACAAGTGCCCCATAATGCAACTGAGAACTTTGGTAATAAAGGTAATGTACTCTATTCACAACAAAACACTTCTGATGAGTATATTCAAATTCAAGAGAGAGGTAAAAGTCTTGTGGATGCCTTTTTTGACATAAGGAGATATAAGGGAGAAGATGTAAACTCTCTATACAATAGGATGACAGACATTTGTATGCAATTACCTCCTCATTATAGGCCTACAAGACCCACATTTGTTGCACAATTTTTAAGAGCATCCTGAATCAGTTTATTGGTCAGAGTCATAAAAATAGTGTGCCTTTGATGTAGTGAATAAATTTATTGATTTCATACTTGGGACAAGGTTTATGGATACTGGCAACAATAAATCTAATAGTGATATCATGGATGATCAAACAATGCAACAATTAAAGGAAGCATCTACTATTGGGATTTCTAATGACAATTTTTCAGATTTGGAAGATGGTGATGATATGGAGGATCAATCATACATCTTGGATGAGGACTACAATGATCAATATCCGGGTGATTCTTCTAGTTCTTATGAAAATAAAGAAGAGGGAGAAATAGTAGAAGATATGGAAGCATAGACATGTTCACTCAGCAGTGAGCAAGTTTCAGATTTGTTAACTCTTGAATATCAAAAATATGCACCTAAAGATGATTCCAAAATTTTTGCTCCAGCCTATATTTGCTTTGACAGTGAGAGTACTGAGTTTACTGATTCATACGATTCCATGAGCATTTCTTAGACTGATGAAGATATCTTTGAAGATGATCAAAGATATATGTTTGTCCAAGAAGAGGTATTTGACTTGAACAATATTTTCCTACAAAAGAGAGATGTTGGTTTTCATGTTATCGGTGATGAGTGTTCAACTTTTATTGATTCAAGTATGTATACGGATGACTGTATGGATCAAAAATGTGTGTCAATGCCAACTGGTGATAGAAAAGAAATGGAAAGTAGTTCTGATTTGATTGTTTTAGAAGATGCTAATGAGATAGAATTTGTAGATTCCCATGTGAAGCATTCAGATTTTTAGGTCCCAGTACAACTACAGGATCATTCAATAATACATGATAATGAGCAAGATTATGAATGTCTCATTAAATCTGGATACGCTTTGTATGTTCAAGGTGATAAAGACTTGTCATATGATGATAGGAATTATGAACTACAGAGTGATGAAATGAATAAGATTCAGGTTGAACATAATGATCTCCTAAAGGTTTTTCAATGACAGTACATGTAGCAGGCCAGGTGGAATGGACAATTTCAAAAGAAACCTAATGAGCTCAGATAAGAATAAAATCTATGATAGAGGAAAGTACAGGTTTTTCTTTTGGGTGACCTGGGGCCATCCTTTGTGGTTTAAATTTTAAACCATGGCAGATACAGAGGATTAAGGACTTTGAGTGCATGGACAATTCTTAAACATACCTCTTTAAACATTCTTTTCATGCAAAGTAGTTTTATGAATTTTGAAGGGTCTCGGTTTGCCAGTACATGGACATCCTCGTAAGTTCCCTTATTGAAAACATTTTCTTTCTTTCCATGTACAATAGTATAGGGTTTCCCATCCTCCATGCTCTATCTTCCATTCTCCATTTCATTCATCTCTTCATCTTTCATTGCCTTCATCTTTCCATCCTTGGCTCAGTCTGCTCTCCTAGAGATATTCTAGATTCTTGCAGTGATTTGCAAAACCACTCATCCCCAACAAAAGCCACTGTTAGAACCAAAATTTAACATGAAAATCCTAAGGTCTTTTGCCCATTTGAACCAATTATTTTTCTATCTTTTCATTGAAAAATCATTCACCATCTTCTACAATGCTAAAAATACTTTTTACCATCATCGTTTACCCTTCATAGTGTTTACCACTTTACCATGGCCTTTTGCAAAGTGGCTCATGGTATAGCGGTGATGGTTAAGCACAATCATGATAAGGCTTACCACCACACTGTGGACACTCAGAGAGAAGACTATAGTTGTGTGGTAAGCAGTGAAGCAACGAAGGGTGGTGGTCAGAGCACTGTTACTGCAATACTGCTGGCAGTTAGAGAGGAGCCTGTGGTAGTGCAGTGGGTGGTGAGATAGCAACGAGGCAACAGTTAGAAGGAGGCACTGCGGTACCGCACGGGGTTAGAAAGAAGACCACGGTAACACAGTATATGGTGAGGGAAGTGGCTAACAGTCACACCGCGGTACCATTGGAAGTCAAGCCAGTGACCACAATAGTGTGGTGAGTAGTCAGTAGAGGTAGGTGGTGAGAGTGGCAGTCGATAAGCAGTTACCATGATACCGCAACCAGTCAGAAAAGAGACTGTGGTTGCGTGGTAAACAGTCAGCCAAGTCAAGGAAGTGACAGTGTTAACGGTAAGGAACCGTCAGGATAACCATTACCACCACACCATGCGTGGTCAACACAGTCACCGTGGTGGCATGGTAAATAGTTAGCAGGGTCAACCAATGGCTACCGCTACACTGTGGCTAGTCAGAAAGTAGACCGTGGTAGCACGGTGGACGGGAAGATAACAATGAGGTAGAAATGAAGACAATTACCGCCATACCACCAAAAGTTAAAATGGAGACCGTGGTGGCACGGTGGACGGGAACGGATATAGTCAAAGTCAATGACTATGATACTATGGGAGGTGGAAATAAAGGCCACGGTAGCGCGGTAAGGAGTGGAGATGGAGCGGATAAAGTATAAAGTGAAAAATAAAAGGCAGAACTATGTAAAAAATATTTAATTTGCCGATAAGGCAACTTAATTAAATATTTTAATTTCTTTCAAATGGTTATAACAAGTAAATGAAGAATCATGACTCTTTAGATTTACTATATAAATAATTTGAAAAATCAATTAAAGAAAGAAGGGTTAGAGTAGAATTAGATTTCTTTGAAAATGAAGACTCAAAATGTAAACAATGACAATGTTTTTTGAAACAGAATCAATGGAGATAATATATTAAAATTGTTAAATTCTTTTTGGTATTCAATTGTTGTAGTGAAATAATTCATATTCTTTATTTGGTTATCTCCAACTTGAGATCCTTTAATTATTTAAAACAGCATATCAAGTATATCTCTAGTTTATCAAAGTGCACTCTCATTTTGTGTAATTTAGTTGATTGGTGTCTGCAAGTCAGATTTAAATTCTTTTGAATAAGTTGCAATAATTTAAGGATTTATTTTGGATGGTTAAAGTAGAACCTGATAGAGAAACATTCCAACACACTTTATGCAAGTCATAAATTTAGTGAATTTTTATTGTAGTCACAAAATTTTTAAAGTGCTTAACAACTAGAGTTAAGCCAAAGAGGGAAACACATACAGTTTTTGATTTTTGACCCCATTTCCCATGTGGATAGAAAGAACTGCTCTATCACAACCCAGATGATAAAATTTGTAAACAAACAACATATTCAAATTCTTTCCTTTATGCAGTAGGAGTAGCAGTCATGATTTTGTCTATTCACTTCCATTTGCCATTGTGAATAGATTGTTTGAGCAGGAAATACATCTTAAATCTAAAACATATACATAGGTGCAGCCACCTAGGTTTAGCAGAGCTTGAAGAGAAGAAGGTACAATTGCATCAATTAGCCTTGTACGTTGGCCAAAAATGTTGTGAGAGCTTGGAAACCTCTCGTGGTTCGAACCTATGTTTTTGAGACACAACACCTCCTCAGGTTTTTTAGATAGAGAGATGGTGCATTCTCAGTGCTTGTGGGATTAGAATTGGGAACTTTTGATGGATTGAATGAGGTTAGGATTTTGGATGAGAATGATACGTGTTGATTCAGTTAAAATATCAGGAATGGCACATGTGGGTGGATTTATATTATTGGGGTGGCATGAATCCATAACTTTGAGATTTTAAACTAGTCCCTGGAGGAGCTTTGAAAATAAAGGTTTGGACAATTTTAGGTTAGGTGGATGATTAGATTTATGGATTGGAGGATGATGAGTGAATCAACTTGCATAATGAGTGGAGGCAATAGGGACCATATAGAAGGATGAGGGTTGGGATACAAATGGGGGACAAGATGGATTTTCCTTGTCAAAGGTGTCATAAGTGTGACCAATATAAAATAATTTAAGTGTAATGGGGTAGCTTGTGATGGATGATTCTTGGTCAAAAGGAATTTGGTTATGCATGGGTAAGTGATGGAAGCTTGGAGCAAGCTTGGTAGTAATGATGTCATCGAGGGGATCAATTTTGTACTTTTCTTGATCAACAAGAATATCATCGTTGTTGATTTCAAAGGGATTATTTAGCTATTTTATGATGAGTATATTCATCAAAATAAAATGGACTTATGATTAGGATTGTTGATCATTCTAGATGATGTGACTTTAGATGTCTTGACAACTTTGGATTTTAGAATAATTTTGATATTATATTTGAAGCGGTGAGGAAATTATAGTTTTAGATGATTGGATGGATTGGTTGGATGCTCTAACTTAGTGTAAATGCATTGTAATAAGGTGAAAATACATTGAAGGGTAAAAAAATTCCTTAGTAAATGATGGCACACTCAAATTTTGCAAATTTGAAGTGCCCATTTCAAAAATTATCTCTGCACTATCAAAAGTACACTTGATGAATTATTCTAAGTGACCTACTTTGGAGGGTCATAATTTGAAGCTTGTTGATTATCATGCAAAACCGATTTGCGGACATATTCAATTGACATATGTGAACATGCATGTCAAATTTTAGTTTCCCACGATGATTTTTGATAGAGTTTTAAAAAGAGAAGCTGAATGGTTTTGACACTGTTTTCTTGTTTGCAAACTTTTAGTTTTACAAAGTTGCCTCTCGTTTGAGCTTGCATTTTGCAATTGGCTGATCATCATGCCATAATTATTGTTGTTCTACATTCTCCCCACCTAAATGAGCTCGTATTTCAGTTTTTAGAGTCTCATGATTCAATTTTCTATTTTTAGTAGATCGAAACCAAATGCAATTTCTCCTATTTTGCACCTACATTTAAAGAAACCTTTATGAGAGGCCAACTTCGACTGTCAATATATTTTGATCAGTGATGGTTCAAGAAATTTAATTTTGCACACATTCTCAGGGTACCTAAATGAACTTATGTGTCTGATGGAATCTTGCCAGGAGTTGATTTGCTATTTTCTTAAATCGCCAGTTGGGTGAGTTTTAATTGGTTCAGAACAACTGTTTGTTGCAAAAAGTCTGAGAGGGAAAATTTTCCAATTAATAACTTTCACCTTGTGAGTCCTTTTTTTGATCCATTTGTTTCACTGTATTCTTGAGTCATATTTTTACATGCCTACAAGTTTTCATGACTCTTAAAGGTCATTTGCCTATTTTTCAAAAGCTATTCCAAAGCCCACCTAGCCAGTTTTGTACATTTTGCAAACATGTCAAAAGTGAGTTTTAATGGCAACCCAATTCAAATTTCCATTCCAAAAGAATTCAAAGGCTATGTATGGTCAAATTGAGAAGAAATTTTTTTTGAAAACAAGAAAAAATTAGGTCGGGCCCATAAGGGGACCCTATATGTGATACAATTTGAGGCTTATATTGTTCATGTTTCCTAAGTATTTGGATGCAATGTTTATTCCCATTATCTTTTTCATCACCCTTTTGGTTTGCTCCATGTTCTTTTATCAAATGTTTTATTGCAAGAGGGTTTGGGAACTCCTGTACAAATACAATCAATAGTTGTACACCTTTCAAAGGAAACATATAGGCACTATGTTAAAATGAGGAATGTTTGAACAAAATGTGGATATCCATTAGTACCTAATAGATGGAATATCTCCATCTGGAATTGTATGTGTAGGTACCCTGCTCAATATATATGTAAATGTGTAAACATCTGAAATTTAGAAAATGTGGAAGCATTCAAAGTATTGAGGCCCACATGATTTAAAATATTTTCTCAAATGAAGAAGAAATCAGGAAATTGGGGGTCAAAAGATTCATTACTGATATTAAGGGAATGTTACTGTATAGAGTAAAATCTATAAATGAATCAAAAGTGGATAGATTGACAGGCTTAAATGAAATTCAATTGATCTTAGATTTGAGAAAGGAGTATGACCAACGCACATGAAAACAAAGTTTAATGTATCATCAAAATAGATGTTGAAAGCATTTTATAAAACTTCATGCGTAGGAGGAATACAGGGGAGAATGAGGCACCATGATAGATGAAAAGGCGACAGGGAGATGTTTTTTTCTGCAAAGAATTTAGGAAGCCATTGTAGCAAGTTATAATTGGAAGCATAGGCAAATTACATAGCTTATGTGACAGATTATCTCTTAAAATGTAATCTCATGGAATGCCATTGTCTATACACAAAGTGAATGTGTTAAAAGGCATCATAAAAATTTCAAGCAAATGATTTGGACAGCGCCATGGTGACAGGGTAACACTAAATGGCTATGATGAAAAGATTCTAGAAACTTCAAGAAAATTCAAGCATCAGAGGGTCTTTATCTGCAGTCTCTGCACCTCAGAGGAGGGACAACATGGAAATGCGTATGGAACAACATATGGAAATCCACTAAAACATGACATGGGCAATACACACAGATATCTGTTGACAGACATCAAAAACTTGAGAGCCCACGCCTGAGAAGGAAATGAGCATCCATCAGAGCACAAAGGAGAAGACAATATCAATGAAGGAAATGGCGAGCAAGGCCTAAATGGAAAACCAGGATTGCATGATATGCAAAAAATGAGCAAGTTGGTAGCATTGTAAACCCATTGAATGCACAGATTGAAATGGATAGCCATAGAGCCATAAAAGGCAAATGGAATAAACATAAGGGATGTGCCTAGACCTATTCAACCAAAGAGGAGCTCAATCGCTGCTTAGCCAACACCAATATTGAAATATATTTAAGATGGCCGTCATTGAATATGACAGAATCTATGCAATTTTAGTAGGGGTTTGCGCCTACAATAAAAATGAAAAATGTTGTATGAAATATGCACATGGTGATCCAGTATTGACTGTAAAGTGCATCAATATAGTTTAAAGAAATGTAGTGGTAAAAACCTAAGCATTTGCAAAACATTGAAGCTATTGACAATGGCCGCCAGTGCTAAGTTATAGAAGGTGAGAGGAACATAAATTAGGGCATAAAGTAGAGTGAAAGAGACAAAGTGAAATTGAAATTTAAAGATGAATTGGTTAATGCAACATGAACCTCGTTATCCCCCACCAAATTGTGATCCCAAGGTGCCTGATTATTAATACTTGCGGGATAGCGGGGTAAGTGTGATGCGGTTTTGATTTGTTATAAGGCAAGACATTTGAAAGGTTAGAATGTGCCCATGAAAATTTAAAATGGTGGGCCCGATGAAGACTCAAGGGGCATTGCAACATATTAAAAAATTAAATATGCCCGATGGTGTTTTACATTTTAAAACATATTATTTTAAATGTAATGTGAAAAGCATTTAAAGTTTAAAATTTTGCTCGTGATAATTTAACAAGGCATTGAGATATGTGGAAATCTCCACCACTTCTCACTATCTCACAAGAGAAAAATGCCTAGATTTTAATTCTTGCGGGAGCGCGGGGTTGAGACAGAAGAAGGTTATGGGTGGCCCAAAAAATATTGCTCGATAAAATAATTTTAAGTTTTAAAATGCACAACATGCTAGGTGAATGTTTTTTAAATTTTTCCACAAAGGTAATATAAAATTTCTTTCAAAAGGAAAAGTATTTTAATTCTCACTTTTGTAAAGTGAAATTAAAATATTCATGAGCAATGTAAAATCAAGAAGGCCATTATTAAAATTCTTGAGGGTAAAGTGTTTTTTCGTATGTGAGTAAATATTTCAAGTGAAAATAAAATGTAAAGGATGTCCATGGGTAAGGTGAATATGTGTTCACTAATATTATCAATTTGTTGGGTAAAATGGACGTGAACAAGGGAATTTTTAGAAGTGAAATTAATATTCACTTTATAGTGAAATGTTTATGTGTTGGGAATAGAATGAAGTCATAGTTTAAAGTATTAAAGTTATGAAACTTTAATATTTGTGGGATATAAAATGCAGCCACAACAAAGGGTAAAATTTTGAAGTTTCTAAGGGAGAATGGAGGCATTTTTTCCACAACAAGTAAAATGAGGAGATTCCCCACATGGGCATTTTTTCTATTGAAAAACAACTTGGTGCAAAAGCCAGTTTTGAGAGGAAAATTTTGTTGTTGAAGGGAGAGGAGGGATTCTTTTCAGTTTGATCATCAACAGTGAAGATGTTTCGAGATGGCATCTCTAGATCAGCTTTAGGGCTTTTTCTGGATCCTTCTCTTCTTCTCTCATTTGTACAGAGATAAAAAGTTAGAAAGTTTTGGTCGAGTCTAGGTGAAGTTGCAGAGAAATTGTAAAGTTTGATAGTTATAGAGAAAATGCAAGTTAGATTTTGAGTCATTTTGTTGTAGGTTTTGAATTCATGGAGATATAAATGTTTTATGATAGTACTGGTATTTAAATTAACTAATAAATTCAAGCTCATTTCTCTCTTGTGTACAGTCATATTTGAATTTTTAATAAAGTGATCAAGGGTTATTTTGTTCATCTCATTGTTGTGGTGTGTGAAATTCTGATTTTAGCTTTAATTCAAGGAATTCATTAAAATGCTTACATGAGATTGTAGGTTGATATGTTATGTACAAGGATTTGATAAGTAGTATTGAGTTAGGGTACATATTGGTTATATTGTAAGGCAATGTTATCGAAGATCTTATATGCTATAAGTTGAATCTGTTATAAACCCTTAGGTGTTTGTGAATTTGACTCCTCCAATGGAAATAAGGCATTGATCTAAGTTACATTTGTTTGTGAGATACAGTATTTGTTTGTGTTCACCTGGAGCTTGCTACAAACTGAAAATGAATGACTATCTTTTACTATGAAGTATTGTTGTAATTATCTCACACTCCAAATGGTTGATATTATTGATGAATAGACAATTCTATTAAGTATTATCCTGTTCTATTGATCCATTGACTTATATTATATGTTATTTTTAATGTTGTTTATGATAATGGTGCAGAGGTTGTAAACACATTAAGGGATCACCCTCTCGGGTCTTGCAAAGCCCAAAGTGTAGGAGGTCTTTAAAATCCTCGTCAGTTGGTCCAGGTCCTTCAAGATGCCCTTGATTGGAATTGGAAATTCCAGAGGAGATTAGAAGATCAACTTGGTTACAGTAAAACAAACCAACAAGAAAGACACCAGCTATTTCAACAAGCCCATGTAAGAGACAACCATACTGTGTCTACTTTTCAAGTTATTTTACCATTTGTCAAGTCATTTGAGCCATTGTATTCTGAGTTAGATTTGTCATGGGTTGATTACAAAGTAGAATGTATGCCAAATCAAGTCTATAAGAAGATGCGTAGATTTGATGGGTACACCATGTGTGAAGGAGATGCACATGTTCAAGGTTTTTCTAGCTTCATGGAGAAACATTCATTCGGAGATCAGGAAATGTGGATGAGATTTTTTGTCAGATCCCTTGAAGCATGAGCTCAGGATTAGTATTTAAGTTTTCCTAAAAATTCATTTCCTTGCTGGGATAAATTAGTGAATTCTTATAGAAAAGAATTTGCAGGATATCCTCTAGATCTTGTCACAAGATTAAAAGAGATTAGAAATAAAAATGAAGAATCAAACATTGATTTCAGTCATAGATTTGTTGTTGCGCTGTCATTAATCCTGGAGAATTTCAAACCTAGTACATCAAACTATATCCATATGTATTTTGAAGCTTATGAAGAAGGATCAAGTGCATTGTTAAAAAAAATCGAGGTATTAAATATGAAAATGGCCTATACATTTTTAGATGGTTTGGAGAAACAAAGAAATGAATATGTGCAAAAAAATTTTGTCTTCCCTTATGGGTAAATATGTTGATGAAATCGACAGCTATGTGAATGTGAATGATCAAAGGTCTTCAAATAAATGCAAACTTGAAAAGGTAAAAGATGAGATGAATGCATCATGAGATGTCAAGGAAGTTGTTAATGAACAACTTATAGAATAAGTATACCCAACTACAAATCAGCAACTAAGTCTTCCAAGCCAAGAACATGATAAAGAATATCAGTTGGATTTAATCTTTGAAGAAAAGAAATGTGATCAAAAGGGTAATGATACAATTGATTATGTCAATTCTACATATGATGAGTGTAGTCTTGATGCAAGTCTTCGTAGTGAGACGGGGGAGTTTTCTGATTTAGGAAATGCTCTTGAGAACATAATTGTATTAGCTGCAAATGAAGAGGTATGTGATGAATTTCAATTTGAAATACAAGCCACAAGAAATTGTAATGAGGAAACAATTGATGGTTTTAAATTTGATAAAGAAGATGTTTATGTCTACCCTCAAGAGGATGAAAATGGTAGGCTCAATGAGCACACCCAATCTAATGTTGAAATGCAAAGTTATGTGAATTGTTGTTATGACAAACCAAAAGTGAGTAAGAATGAACAAATGGACAATCTACCCACTATGATGGATTGTGACCATGTTTTTGATAAGGTTGTCAGTAGTCCAATCTATTATGATTAGGGATACCCTATTTATGATCAGCCCACTGAGTTTTTAGACTTTGAAGATGATGATATCATGGGTTATTATTATTTTTAATTTGATAATGCATTCGACTCAAGTTAAGTTCTAGGAGAGGAAGTGGGTGAAAGGATAGATTAGAGTAATGATCTACTAAGTTGTGAAAAAAATTCAGATCTATTGACCACAAAATATTAGAAATGTGCACATGAGGACAACTCTCAATTGTTGTGTGCAACCCCTATTGATTTTGATAGTGATGATGATCTTCAAGATGAAAGGTATGATGCAAGTGACTCTATTTTTCCTTCTAATGATGAACCAACGGATGATGATGATGATAATATGGATGAAGAAAAGAATCTATTTGATGGTGATGATGCATTGTATGATGAGTATGACAATGTGAACGCTAATGTGAACTCGATTTTTTTTTTGATGAGTTTGAAGCAACGGATGACCATGAAGATTACATAACTGAAGAGTCAAGTATTGAAGATTTTAATGTAGATTTGAACAAGTCTTTGCTTACTGAATTGATGAAACCTAGTCATGAGTCTTTGAATGTGGATATATATGTTGATTTCGATCAAAAATCATATTATGCTTCTGAACCAAAATTGCTTGTTGTTGAGAAAGCTTGTGATATTGAAAAGGTTGATATATCATGTTTAGAAGATGACAATATGATTACAGATGATGATGATTCAGAAGTCTCTGATGATTCTCAATACCAACATGGTGAAGAATAGTTACAAAGTGTGCTAATAGATGAGTGTATCTCTTTTCATACACTTGGAGATAGTTTGCATGATGAGCCAGATCTTTTGGTAAGCTCTTGTGATGGTTTAAATTTTGACATGCAAACTAATGGTCAAATTGAGCCCAATAGTTCCAGCCATATAGCAGGATGTGAATGCTAATTTTTTCAGCTAGGAGGAGTTTTTATGAAGTGTGGCAATGTGCAAGATACTAAGGCAAGTTGTTTTCATCTTGAGAATGTTTCAAATGATGAACATGATAAGTTATTGCTACATAATAGTCAGCATGCTGAAAGTGTGCCTAACTTTCAGATGCATTGTGGTTATGAACATGTTGATGATGTTGAATGTGATTTCCTATTGGGAGATACCAACATGTTCAATCGGGAAGATGGTTGTGATCAGACTAAGCTTTCATATGGTCTTGATCCCCATTTTCAAATGTTTCCACTCGATGCAAAATCAGAGAATGAAGAAAGTGACACTGATGTGGCTTATTTGATTTGGTTGCCACTTGATGACAAATATGAACAGAGAGCAATTTTCCTCTTGCATGGGGGCAGCTTGATACTTGTGTTTGCAAGGGTGCATTCATCTATGTTGTTGTGGTTTGACAGAAGCAAGCATAAGTTGAGGGAGATCAACTCTTTTTATAGAATTGTGTTTCACAGAGGTAAATGTTGATCCCCATTTTTCATTTGGTGACCCAGGGTCACTAGATGAAGTTGAAAAAGAAGATGAATAAAGGACCAGTTTGAAGACACCTGATGGATCTAGAATTTGGTCTACTCCCCAGAGATCTAGAATCTTGCTATGCCCACAGGGGGCATACATCCCTAGTCAGAGCCACTGATGGCACTCTCAAATTTGGAAAATTTGAAGTGCCCATTTCAAAAAAACTGCCTTTGCACTATCAGTACACCTGATGAATCAATCTGAGTGACCTACTTTAGAGGGTCATAATTTGAAGCCTATTGATTGTCGTGTAAAACCCATTTGCACACATATTCAATTGACATATGTGAAAATGCATGTGAATTTTTTGTTTCCCACAACGATTTTTGATAGAGTTTTAAAAAGCGAAGCTGAAGGGTCTTGACACTGTTTTGTTGTTTGCAAACAATCAATTTTGCAAAGTTGCCTCCTGTTTGAGCTTGCATTTTGCAATTGGTTGATTGTCATGCCAGAATTATTGTTTTTATGTATTCTCCCCACCTAAATGATCTTGTATGTTATTTTTCAGAGTCTTGTGATCTTATTTTCTATTTTTAGCAGATCGAAACCAAATGCAATTTATCATGTTTTGCACCTGCATTTCCGGAAACCTTTCTAAGAAGCCAACTTCAACCATCAATATATTTTGATCAGTGATGGTTCAAGAAATTTCCTTTTGCACACCTACCCAAGGTATCTAAATGAACTTATGTGTCTGATGGCAGCTCGCCAGGAGTTGATTTACTATTTTTTTGAATTGACAGTTGGAAGAGTTTTAATTTGTTCAAAACAACTGTTTGTTGCAGAAAGTCTGAAAGGGAAACTTTTCCAATTAATAACTTTCACCTCGTGAGTCCTTTTGTTGAGATGTTTGTTGCACTGTATTCTTGGGTCATATGTTTACGTGCCTACAATTTTTCATGACTCTCAAAGGTCATTTGCTTAGTTTTCAAAGGCGATTCCAGAGTCTCCAGGCCAGTTTTGCACATTTTGCAAACATGTCATAAAGTGAGTTTGAATGGCAACCCAATTCAAATTTCCATTCTAGAAGCATTCGGAGCCTATGTCTAGTCAAATTGAGTAGAAAATTTGTTTGAAAATGAATATTTTTTAGGTCGGGCCCACAAGGGGACCTGACATGTGATACAATTTGAGGCTTATATTGTTCATGTTTCCTAATTATTTGGATGCAATGTTTATTCCCATAACCATTATTGTTACCCTTCTGGTTTGCTCCATGTGCCTGCATCAAATATTTTATTGCAAGAGGATTTGGGAACTCTTGTACAAATATAATCAATAGTTGTACACCTTTGAACGGAAACATATAGGCACTATGCTAAAATGGGAAATGTTTGAACAAAATGTGGATATCCATTAGTACCTAATAGATGGAATATCTCCATTTGACATTTTATGTGTAGGTACCCTACTAAATATATATGTAAATGTGTAAACATCTTACATTTAGAAAATATGGAAGCATTCAGAGTATTGAGGCCCACATGATTTAAAATATTTTCTCAAACGAAAAATAAATCAAGCAATTGGGCATCAAAATATTCATTCTTGAGATTATGAGATTGTTACTGTATAGAGTAAAATCTATAAATGAATCAAAAGTGAATAGATTGAAAAGCTTAAATGAAATTGAATTGATCTTAGATTTGAGAAAGGAGGATGATCAGTGCACATGCAAACAAATTTTAATGTATCATCAAAATAGATGTTGAAAGGATTTTAAAATCTTCATGTGCATGAGGAATACAGGGGAGAATGAGGCACCATGAAAGATGAAAAGGCGATAGGGAGATGTTTTTTGTTGTAAAGAATTGAGGAAGCCATGACAACAAGTTATAATTGAAAGCATAAGAAAAGTACGCAGCTTATGTGATAGATTATCTTTTAAAATTTAATCTCATGGAATGCCATTGTCTATACACAAAGTTACACAAAGTGAATGTGTTAAAAGGCATCAAAAAACTTTCAAGAAAATGATTTGGACAACACCATGGTGATAGGGTAACACTAAATGGCTATGATGAAAATATTCTAGAAAATTCAAGAAAAATCAAGCATCAGAGGGTCTTTATTTGCAGTCCCCATGCCTCAGAGGAGGGACAAGATGGAAATGTGTATGAAAAAACATATGGACATCCATTAAAACATGGCATGGGGAATACACATAGATGTCTGTTGAAAGTCCTCAGAAACTTGAGAGCCTGTGCTATGAAGGGAAATGAGCATCCATCAAAATACAAAGAAGAAGGCAATATCAATGAAGGAAATGGCGAGCAAGGTCTAAGTGGATGTTAGGATTGCATGATATGCACAAAATGACTAATTTGGTAGCATTGTAAACCCATTGAATGTGTAGATTGAAATGGATAGCCACAAAGCCATAAAAGGTGAATGGCATAAACATAAGGGGTGCGCCTAAACCTATTCAACCAGAGAGGAGCTCAATGGTTGCTTAGCCAACACCGATATTGAAATATATTTAAGAGGGGCATCATTGAATATGATAGAATCTATGTAGTTTTAGCAAGGGTTTGTGCCTGCAATAAAAATAAATAATGTTGTATGTAACACGCACAGGGGGATCCAAATATTGATTGTAAAGTGTATCAATATTGTTTGAAGAAATATAGTGGGAAAAAATAGAGCATTTGTAAAATGTTGAAGCTATTCAACATGGACGCCAATGCCAAGTTATAGAAGGTGAGAGGAACAAATATTAGGGCATAAAGTAGAGTGAAAGAGACAAAGTGAAATCAACAGTTAAAAATGAATTGGTGAATGCAGCATGATCCTCACCATCCCCCACCAAATTGTGATCCCAAGGTGCCTGATTATTAATACTTGCGAGATAGTGGGGTAAGTGTGATGGGGTTTTGAATTTTTATAGGGCAAGACATTTGAAAGGTTAGAATGTGCCCATGAAAATTTAAAATGGTGGGCCCAATCAAGACTGAAGGGGAAATGTAAAATCAAGAAGGCTCTTATTAAAATTCTTGAGGGTAAAGTGTTTTTTCCTATGTGAGTAAATATTTCAAGTGAAAATAAAATGTAAAGCATGTGCACGGGTAAGGTGAATATGTGTTCACTAATATTATCAGTTTTTTGGGTAAAATACATGTGAACAGGGGAATTTCATGAAGTGAATTTAATATTCACTTTATAGTGAAATGTTTATGTGTTGGGAATAGAATGAAGCCATAGTTTAAAGTATTAAAGTTATGAAAATGTAATATTTGTGGGATATAAAATGAAGCCACAACAAAGGGTAAAATTATGAAGTTTTCACGGGAGAATGGAGGCATTTTTTCCACAGCAGGTAAAATGGGGAGATTCCCCACATGGGCATTTTTTCTGTTGCAAAACAACTTGGTGCAAAAGGAAGTTTTGAGAGGAAAAGTTTGTTGTTGAAGGGAGAGGAGGGATTATTTTCAATTTGATGATCAACAGAGAAGATCTTTTCAGATGGCATCTCCAAATCAGCTTTAGGGATTTTTTTGGATCCTTCTCCTATTCTTTCCTTCTCTTCTTCTCTCATTTGTACAAGGTTAGCAAGTTAGAAAGTTTTGGTCGAGTCTAGGTGAGGTTGCAGAGAAATTATAAAGTCTGATAGTTATAGAGAAAATGCAAGTTAGGTTTTGATTCATTTTGTTGTAGGTTTTGAATTCATGGAGATATAATATTTTATGACAATATTGGAATTTGAATTAGACTGATAAATTTGAGATCATGTCTGTCCTATGTACAAGAATAATTGAATTTTGAAAAAAGTGATCAAGAGTTATTTTGTTCATCTCACTGTTGTGGTGTGTGCAATTCTTATTTTATCTTTAATTCAAGGAATTAATTAAAATGTTTAAATGATATTGTAGGCTCATATGTTCTGTACAAGGATTTTATAAGTAGTATTGAGTTAGGCTACATAATGGTGATATTGTAAGGCAATGTTATCGAAGATATTATACACTATGAGTTGAATCTATTATAAACCCTTAGGTGTTTGTGAATTTGACTCCAATGGAAATAAGGCACTGATCTAAGTTGCATCTATTTGTGAGATTCAGTATTTGTTTGTGTTCACCTTGAGCCTACTACAAATTTAAAATGAATGACTATATTTTACTGTGAAGTATTGTTATAATTATCTCATGCTCCAAATGGTTGATATTATTGATGAACAACCAATTCTATTCAATATTATCCTATTTTGTTGAGCTATTGAGTGAGATCATATGTTATTGTTAATGGTGCAGAGGTTGTAAACACATTAAGGAATCACCCTCTTGGGTCTTACAGAGCCCAATGTGTAGGAGGTCTTTAAAATCCTCGTCAGTTGGTCCAAGTTCTTTGAGCTTCCCTTGATTGGAATTGGTAATTCCATAGGTAGATTAGAACATCAACCTAGTTATAGTAAAACAAACCAACAGTTAAAATGTTGAAGGATGAAAAATATGTTGATTAGGGTGTAGATGCATTGAAGTGTAGTTGTAGGTGTATGTGTGACCTAGTAACACTAGTTCATTATAGAAACATTAAAGTGAAAATAACATGAAGAATAAAATGTCTTAGTGCATAAATGTTGAAGCATTATAGGAATGATGAAGCACGTAGTAGATAAACCAATCTATGGACTTAAAAATAATTTGATGTTTTTAATGGAATTTGGTGTAGATTTCGAAGGGTTTGGACCTAGGACCTTAGGGTGATAATTTGGAGATGTATATGAATATATTTAATAATTGATTAAGATGAATTGGATGAAGTTGAAGAAAGTATTGATTGAGGGGAAAGAGTTGGAGAAAGGGAGATGGATCAAGAATGAAGAACTTGGATTATATTATTTATTGGATTTGATTCTATACTTTGCATAAGTTAATTTCCTAAGAAATAATTGTTTGATTACCTACTTGAGATAGGCTAGGTTCTCAATAAAGTGTTGATTTGATGGTTTAATTTGATTTAGGTCTTCATTAATGATGAGTGTTATTTTTTTATACTTCAAGATAGATGATTGAATTGGTTAAGATTGATGGGACTAGGAAATAGCTAGATTTATTCCATTTAGTCTATGAATTTTAACATCTCAAGCTACTAAGTTTACATAAAATAATGAACCTTGTATATCTTTAATGTCTTGTATGCATCCTAAACTATACTTTAATATGTAAAAAGTATGATTATGATATGATGATGTTTGCATGGATAAATGCGTGAATAATCATAAAATTCAGAATGAATTTATGTTTAATTCATGGATTTTAACGGTGTGTATACTTTAGATGAAGCTAACATCTTGTAGACAAAAGAAATATAGCCCACAAAAACTAGAGTGCTCAGCTTGCATCAAAAGGATCATAGAAATATTACAAGGGAGATTCCAAAATGCTGAAAACATTATAGTTCCAAGGAATAATGAAGGCAGACATTGAAGTGGTCAATTGTGAGTCATCATATCATCAAATAATATGACAAGAGGAAGGAGTATATATGGATAAGAAATCCAATGTGATAGTTTATAGGAAGAATGTTTCTATCAAACCATTAGGGTAAAGTTCTAGTTCTACTTCTCTTCTTCTATCTTTTCCAATTATGATTTCAGTTCCAAAGACTAGTCCTCTCCCAATTTTGGAGATGGAAAAAAGAGTTTAATTTTTGTTTTTAGTCCTAGAATGAATAGAACTCCTCTTGTGCTATATATTGGGATTGATGGTTGAGGAGCAGATCTAGTGGAGATATAGTTGATAGTTATAGTTTATGTTTTAGCAAACAATATTTCATTGTTAGTTTGATGCTATTAAGTTGCAATAGTTGTGAATTTCTAAATGGAAGGTATGTTGAAGATTCTTTTCATAAGTTGTACTTGAGTTCAATTAATATGCAATAAAGGTTTTTAGATTATTGTCATGATTTTTTGATTCAGTAACACATATTTTATTTCCCTTGTGAGCACAACAACTCAAGCAAGGGTCACTCGACTACTATCAACCCATCATTTTTCAATTTTTAGAATAGATATTCATTATTGCATTCATTCTAGATAGATTCTTAATTATATGCATATGAACAATATTCCACAATATGAATTTTATTCTATAGTGTTTTGTTGAGTTAGTCTCTGGAGTAGTTAAGTAGTTAAGTGTTAGCAGTTATTAGAGTTAGTTAATTGCAAATTTCAAAATTAGTAGTTAACTATTATAGAATTAAGTCAAAGGTATTTGTAGCATCAGTAGAAAATTAAGTTATTTCACCTATTTTACAAGTTACCACTTTATTTCCTTTTCCATCCTTTCCTATTTTATGTACATGTGTAAATCACCTATACTCATTGATATAGGCTATGTAGATTCCATCAATGCACATACAGTGCCAACATCATAATTTTTTTATAAAGAACTTGGTTGGTAATTAAATGAAGCCTTTGTGAGGGTTTTGTGAACTATTCAACTAGGAACCTCTCCTCTAAATCACATGTCTACCCATAAATACCAAGTTGACCAAGCATTTGAAATGCATTACATTTTTGGTACTGTTACCAGGGATGGTGCTACATTAAAGATTCTCCTACATGTAATTTCAAGCTTTCATAGTTTAGGTCTTAATTTTTAAGCATTAGGGTAATTAGGTTTTCATCCATCATCAATTTTTTTTTTTACTAACAATGTGCAAGATTCGTTGATCTAAAAAGTCACAACTATTATATGTGAAGGCAATGAGACACTTTGGGAAGATTTATCCCCTCAACAGTTAAAGATTTAGAGGATATTAGTGATCAAAGTTAATAGGGGGAGGGTATTCTTTAAGAAGAATTGTCCCTAACACTAACATCCACATTAGACACATAGGAGAATTCCCACATACATATCATCACGATGGGTGATGTTGTAGTGGAATACCCACCAAAGCTATAAATTTTGAGCTCCCTATTTCCAAAAAAGAGAGAGAAACTACTTTGAACAACATACATCCTTCAACATTACTATATTGTATGAATTGGTCACTAAGGATCCAAATACCTTCCTGTTTCAGTTTGATGTGTTGTGTATAAATTATGATTATACCATAAAGGCACATAAGCTCAAATGATTTCCAAAAACATTGAAGTATGTTGCTTTGATATGGTTGATGGTTTTGGGAAGAGATGTTACAAATTGGAATACTATGAAGACCAATTTCTTGGAAAAGTATCAAGATTATTGTAGAGGAACGGATAGGAAGAGAGACAATATTTTTAGAATGACACAAAAAGAAGATGAACCATTGGAGGACTATGTAGAAAGGTTTCACTTTCACCTAAAGAATTCCAACCAAAATAGACTCTCAGATGAATCCTTAAAATTAACCTTCATAATGGGAGTTAATGAGGATTGCATGGATGCCCTTAGCTTCATTGGGGTAGGAGATGTTGGATCTCAAAAATGCAAGTTTTAACCAGAAGAGTTTTCCAAGATCTTACAAAACTTTTGGCCAACGTACATGGCCAATTGATGCAATTGTACCTTCTACTCTTCAGGCTCTGCTAAACCTAGGTGGGTGCACCTATGTGTATGTTGCAGATTTGAAATATATTTCCTACTCAAACAATCTATTCACAATGGCAAATGGAAGTGAATAGATAAAATACTAACTTCTACTTCTACTACATAAAAGAAAGGATTTAAAAATATTTTTAAAATGAATTTTATTCTTTAGGTTGTGATAGATCAGTGCCTTCTATCCACATGGGCATGGAGTCAAAATCAAAACTGTATATGTTTCCCTGTCTAGCTGAATTCAAGTTGTTAGGAACTTTGAAAAATGAAACTATATGACTGGCATAAAACTTCATTAATTTATGACTTGCATAAATTGTGTTGGAATATTTCTCTATCAGGTTCTTCTTTAATTATCCATAAGAAATCCTTAAATCACTATCATTTATTTAAAATAATTTAATTCTGACTTGCAGACACCAATCAACTAAATCACACAAAATGAAAGTGCAGTTTGATAAATCAGAGGTATACTTGATATGTTGATTTAAATGATTAAAGACCTCAAGTTGGAGACAACTAGATAAAGAATATAAATTAATATATCACAACAAGTGAATACCAAAAAGAATTCACTAGTTAAAATATTTTCTCCATCGATATGCTTCAAGAAAGTCTGTACATTATTTCTCCTTTCCCAGTTCTCATTTTCTAAGAAATCTTATTCTACTTCAACTACTATCCTCCCCGCTAACTGATTTCTCAATACATTAAATTTCAAGAGTCACAACTCTTCAATTTCCCGTTACAGCCTCTTGTTATTCTTGACAAAAAATAAAATACTTGATTAAGTTGTCGTATCAGAAAATAAAAATATTTTAAACTATAGTTTACATTTAAATTTTTACATTATATCCTTTCCCGCCTTTATTTTATATTTCTCATCACTTTTATTACTTTCACCACTCCACCGTGGTCAACTTCATCTCCTCCTGTGGTGTGGCGATGTTTGAATTTGGCTACTCTGTCACCGCTCAACCACAACCCTTATTTCTACCTCTCATGGTATCGTGGTCTCTTGAATTCAAAAACTTCTTTCAATGTTAACCGCTTCACCACGGTCTGCTTGTTGCCTCACCACGATACCACGGTGCCTCCTCCTAACGGCTACTTAGCCACTGCTTCCATGTAACCGCACCACCACGGCATTCTTGGTGACCGTTTGTGGTGTAGCGGTAAAGGTTACACCAACCACCGCTCACTGCTACCGCCATACCGTAGTGATTGTGCTAACCGCATGCGGTTGCGCAAAAACCATTACCTTAACCATTCGCCTAGCTGTCGCCGCTTGCTAACTATTCACTATACTACTGTGGTCACTGGCTTGACTGCCAGTGGTACCTTGGTAACTCTTCAAACCGCTTCCTCACCAATTGCTAACCGCTACCGCAGTACCACGATCAATGTTTTGACCGCGCGCGGTGGCGCGGTAAGCATTTTATGCTCATTCCTTAGTTATTTCTACCATACCACAAACCACTTTGCAAAAGGCCATAGTATAGCAATAAAAGGTGTTGCCCGTTAAGGGTGCAAATGTAAAGAATTGGTATAAAATATAAGTCATTATTTGGCTTTATGAAAGGGGGAGTAAATGAATTATTTCATGACAATGGTAGGAGAACAAATTTTAATGGGGGTAACATGCAAGACCTATATGGGCTAAAAATAAGGCAATGATGCAAGGTCAAAAGCCATTCTTAGCATTGCAAATGGTAGTAAATGATTTTTTATGAGAAAAGACGGTGAAAATATTAGGTTCAAAATGGGAAAATCATTTAGGTTTTTATGGAAGTTTTGGGTTCTAATAGTGGCTCCTGTTGGGGATGAGTGGTTTTGTAAATCACTGCAAGAATCCAGAAACTACTCGGAGAGCAGACCAAGCAAAGGATGGAAAAATGAGAGATGAAAAATGGAGGATGGGAAAATACTACACTACTGTACATGGAAAGAAAATAATTTTTTGAAAAAGGGAACTCCTTAGAATGTCCATGTACTGACAAACCTAGACCCTTCAAATTTCTAAAACTACTGTGCATGGAAAAGAATGTTTAAAGAGGTTTGTTAGGAATTGTCCATGCACTGGAAATCCTTAATCCTTTGTATCTACTATGTTTCAAAAATAAAACCATAAGGATGGCCCTAGGCCACCGAAAAGTAAAGCCTACACTTTCCTCTATCATAGACTTTAATTTGATTAGAGCTCATCAGGTTTCTTTTAAAACCGTCCATTCCATCTGCCTTGCAACATGCACTGTCATTGAAAACCTTTAGGAAATCATTGTATTTCACCCAATTCATGTTCCTTTCGCCACTTTTCCATTCATCATATAATAAATACTTATGACCTTCATCATACAAAGTGTACCCACATTCAACAAAACATTCATAGGCTTTCTCATTATCATATGTTGCTGAATGATCTGGCAGCTATACTAGGACCTGAAAATCCGAATGCTTCTCATGGAAATCAAAAAATTATGTCTCATCAATATCTTTTGAAACAATCAAATCAGAAACACTTTCCAGTTCTTTCCCATCACCAACTGGCATTGACACACACTTTTGATTCATGCAGTCATCCTTATATATACTTGAATCAACAAATACTAAACATTCATCATCAATGATATGCAAACCAGTATCCTTCTCTTTCAGGAAAAAAATATTCAAATCACATACCTCTTCTTGGACAAACATGGATCTTTGATCTGCTTCAAATAATTCCTCATCATTGTGAGAGATGCACATGGGGTCATATGAATCGTTACACATAGTATCTTCACTATCAAAGAAAATGTATGTTGGACCCAAAATTTTAGAATCATCTTTATATGCATATATCTTGTATTCAAGAGTCGGAAAATCTGAAACTTGCTCACTACTAAGTGAACAGGTCTCTTCTTCCATATCTTCTACCATGTCTCCAACTTCTTGATCTTCATAAGAACTGCAAAAATCACCCTGTTCTAGATCAACATCCACAATTTCATCTTCACCATTTGAATCACAATCTGTTATGCAAGAGAGACTCTCCATATGTTCATTATTGGATGGCATGATATCTTCTTCTAATTCAACTTCTGAAACATTGTCGATGTACTCCCCATACCTTGTCCCAAGTATGGAATTAATAAACATATTCACTACATCAAAGGCACACTGTTTTGATGACTCTGACCAATAAACTAATTCAGGCTTTGATACTTTGTTGTGTAGTTTTGTGCACATGCCCCTCTAAAAGTGGGGACCCTCTTTTGGCTTAGTCTTTTGGCCCATTTTTGTGGCTTGCCCCCCCCCTCTTTGTGCTTATCTTTGAAAATCTTGGGTTTTTGGTCTTTTGTGCTTGCCTTGGTTATGGCTACCTTTGTGTTGAGTTCCTGGTGGTTTTAGGGTCTTGCAGATGTTCCTTCTGGGGTGGTCTTCTTTTGCCTTCTATTTTCTCCCTTGTTGTTTTGTTTGGGTCCTAAGGGTTGGTTTTCTCCCTTAGATTTCCATTGTTTTCCTTGTTTCCTTTGTTCTGCCAAAGGCAGAACCGAGATGGGACTTAACTTTGAAATTTTGCTAAGTTCCCATTTTTGTTCCTGTTCCCATTTTGGCTCTGCTTCCTTCCCGCCTTCTCGCTTTTGTTGTTTCTTTTCCCATTTTTCGTCTTAAGGGTTGGTTTTCCTCCCTTAGTTTTTTCTTCACTTCGCTTTTCCCCTTCACTCATCAAAGGTGGAACCGAGATGGAATTGAATGTTGAGCTTCGGCTAAGTTTTAGGTTCTATTCAATCCCCATTTTGGCTCCGCCTCTCGTGTTCTCATTTTCTTTGTTGTTTCGTTCTTGTTCGACCTTTGGGTTGGTTCTCCATCTATGGGTTTTCTTCAGTTTTCTCCTTTTGTCATTTTGTCAAGGTCGGTATCGAGATGGGATTTGGCTTTGAACTTAGGCAAATTTCATGATTCCCCATTGGGTCGGTTCTCCATCTACGGGTTTTCTTGAGTTTTCTCCTTTTGTCGTTTTGTCAAGGTCGGTATCGAGATGGGATTTGGCTTTGAACTTAGGAAAATTTCATGATACCCCCTCCCATTCCTGTTCTTCCTCTACTTCCACCGGGGTGGGTTTTTTTCCGCCTCCACCTGGTTTCCTTTTTGTCTCCTTTCCCATTCTCGTTCTGCCTCTGCTTCCGTCGTGGTGGGTTTTGGTTCCCGTTCCACCTATTTTTGGTTTCGTCTCCACTTGGGTTTTTCTTAATTCTCTGACCTTAGTTACTCTATGGACTTGCTTGGATTATGATGGTGTATTTGGCATTAATGGTGTCTTTTTTGAATTCAGGTTGGATCGAGCTGGTATTTGGAGGATGTACTTTGAAGATTTGGGCATGATTTATGAGTGCAATCGGGTACACATTGCGGCTGTTGTCATGAGACCCACTCCTGCATGCAAGGTCAATGTGTTTGGTGCTAATTAATGGCGAGCAGATCTGGTTGGTGGATTCAACCTAGTTTTGTTCAATATGGGCCATCTGTCTACCCGGCTCTACTTCAATTGGTGGCTCATTTTCCTCCTGGTGTTTGCGCGTTCTGCTATTCGCGCGGTGTTCATTTATTGTTGGGCGGGGATTAGGGATTTGTCCCCTCATTGCATGCAATCCCAGGCTAATCTAATGGGCTCCTTGGTTGTATTCATTGTTGAGCGGTGGGTTACTATTGACTGTCGAGGCCGATCTGGTTGGTGGCCATGATTTCTTGTAACCCTAGCTCTGCTTCACACGGGCATGTTTTCTATAAGTAGGGTTTGACCAGGTTGGAATAATTGGCCAAGTTGGTTAAGTTAATTACCAATAAATTTTAAGTAGTAGATTTAACGATAGAGTAGCATGTTAGAAGATTAGAAGTTAGTTTTCACATTTCAAGCAAGTGTTGTAACAAACCAAAAATGTTGTTAATATGATGATTTAATACAAAGTGTAGACATTGTGTCATGACTGGTGCCTCCTTTGCATTGAATAATCTTGCATGTTTCTTGTTCTATCTTTTAGATCACTTGGAAATGCTTGGATGTAGCTTAGATTTAGTTCATAGTGTTTGTGATTTAATACTTGGAGTGTTGTAGCAATCCCTCGTTCATATCTTGGGCAACTTCTTGATTGTGGGAATGTTGTGCAAGGTCAACCTATACCTAATATTCATGTGCTTAGTTCAAATGTATGTATTCATTCAATCTTGTTGAATGAATTTCTACAACCTAAAATTCTTTAACACCTTAGAAGATTGCACTATTCTTTGCAAGATTGTAGGTATAGCCTAAGTCGACCAAGAACTAGTTTAAGGGATTGGTCCATTCTAGATCTTTTATCATTTGCATGATTAATCTTAGAAGTAGTGTTAGCAATTAGAACTTTTGAAACCCTCATATTTTTTTGTTTATTTTATTAAGTGGTTAGGACTTAAAATTAAAGCATCACCATATCTTAAAATTAGATGAGTTTAGAACTTCCAACATTTGTACGTAAGACCGCTTGTGATTACCAACATATTCACATTTTATCACTAAGTTTGTTCCACTGCATTATCATAACTTTACACCCATGAATACATTGAGGTTATCTCTCAGTTCATAGAGATCAATATTTTAAGAGAGATAGGATAAATTTTATTTTGCCGGAGTTGTTGCCATGCAAAAACACCAAACAACATGATCGGCACTAGAAGGAGGGCCTAAACAAGCAAGCTGGAGTGTTTTCTAAATGCCATTTCTCCTGAGAGGCTTTGAAGGAGAACCAAATCCATAACAAGAGAAGAAGAAGAGTTCCAAGAATTACCACCTCCAACAAGGTCAAGAAGGACCAAAAGTAGGGAGGAACCATCATCCAATCCACCATTTCCACCATGTTCACCACCACCCACTCCATATTCATCTGATTCTGAAACTAGTTCCATTCCACAACCCCAACCAATCATTCATCGACCATTACCACCTCCACCAATGGCCTTCTTGGAAAATAACTCATCGCCCTTAACATTCAACAACTACAATGTTATGCCCAAGAACCCTGAGCATTTTTTCTCTAAGTTTCATACAAATGACCAAAATAGGACAGCAGAAGAACACATTAGGATCTTTCAGACTTGTCTAAGGGATAGAGGGATTAACCATGAGCATGTTGCATGCAAAATTTCCCCCTATTCTCTAGGAGAAGAATCCTTTTATTGGTATAACCACCTACCTGTTGCTTCCATCCATAATTGGGCTAAGCTTGAGGCTGCATTCCTGCTAAAATTTAAGATTCCCATTAGTGCCAATCAGCTATATATGCAGTTTACTAGAGTAAAAAGAGAGGTTAATGAGCGTATAGGATCATTCAAAAATAGGTTCCATAGAGCATACACCAGACTCTAGGCACC
Organism: Sequoiadendron giganteum; assembly: GCA_007115665.2. Taxonomy (NCBI): domain Eukaryota; kingdom Viridiplantae; phylum Streptophyta; class Pinopsida; order Cupressales; family Cupressaceae; genus Sequoiadendron; species Sequoiadendron giganteum. Next base: position 822,435,174 of record CM021102.1, read on the forward strand.
TTATTCTGGAAATGAGGACACTACCCTGGAGGTCTACTTTGAAGCCCTTGATAGCCTTACCTCAACCTTCCTTAAGTGGAGAACTAATCCACCAACTACCTTGCTCGCCATATATATGGAGGTTGTTAAGGTCACTACAGACCTGAGACAACACCTGTCTGGACCTCTACCATCTTTGGGACTAGCTGCTCACCCAAGCCAAGTCCAATCTCTCAACTAGGCTCTGATCAATCACACATCCATCATGAATCCTATTCCATACTTGCCATTGGTCCCTCACCTGTGCCATTGGTCCCTCACCTGAGTCATCCAATACACCAGGTCCAACCGATGCCTGATTATCCCCAGAAAACTACTAACCATCCCCTCCATTCACAACCACAAGCTAATTTCCCTACATACTTGCAAAACTTAGAATTTTTGAATCAGTCTACTGGTTCTGGAGGAGTGTCAGGGTATTCCCCAAACACTGAGAATCCAACCCCTTACAACAATCATGATAAAGAAAGGTTAGATGAGCTAACTAAACAAGTGAAGAAGATGAACATGGAGGTAACCTACTGGAGGATCTAGAACAATCAACTCTAAGCTAATCAGAAGAGCATGCAATCAAGTTATAACAGAGGGCAACACTATGACCGAAATCATAACTTTGAAAGAGGACAAGGTTCTAGTCAGAACTTTGATAGAAATCAACAAGGTGGAAAAGGATTCAAAAGAAGATAGCCACCTAGGTAGAATAGGCCATGGAACACTGGGCCTAACAATGGAGGAGTTCCCACTCCACTAGATCAACCGTCCAATCTAGAGAAACCTCTAGGTGGGGTGTACCTATCAAAGGTTTCTTTGTCCAGATGGTGTAGGCTTCACAAGACAAGTCAGCACTCTGAGATTGAATGCCCTGAATTTCAAACTGTTGCTTCCATTTTTCAATATGAAGTTGAAAACAACTCCCCCCACCAAGAGTTGGTGTACTCAAATCCTTATGATTCCCCAGTTTTAGTGTTGAATCATGCTTTTTTCTCTAGGGATGAGGAGAATGAACCAGAAGAGGAATCAAGTAGCCAGGATGGAGAGGCTAAAAAAATGCTCAATGAAGATGAAATATCTCAGTTGTTTGATGAAGAAATTGAGAATGAAAATGGCCCATTGGATGAAGAAGAGGCCGGTGTTGAGGAAGTGCAAATGTTTCAACAACGTGTCATAAAATATGATTTGAGGAGAAAGCCCCATAGGAAACCACAAACTGGAGGACTGTTCACTACATCTTCCCCTCCACACAATTTTACTACTCCGCCAAATCCATCTGCCAATAAAAATCAATCTTACCCTTAGGTGCCAACACAATACATCACAAAGGAAGGACAGCCAGATGTTTCCAAAGGAAGCATGTTGATGCAACAAAGGATAAGAATATTTGTCACTCTAAGGAGCTCCACACTGACATGAATTTGGAATAGTTGGGAGAGTATGTCACTGAGGAACTCAAAAAAGTAAAGGTGAGTCTTTCTGCTTTCGAATTATTAAGAGTTCCTAAAATAAAAAATGTAGTCCTTGGATCTTTTAATTTGAATATAGAAACACTAGGAATAACTACCAATGAGGAAATTGCAAGGCCTCCTAGTTCACAAACACCCAAAGGTCCTAGTCCGTCACAACCCAAGGATAGGGGTAAAGAAAAAGATAAGATTCAGGTTGCCCAAGCTGACTCACAGTTGAGTTTATTCCAAGGAAAAATGGAAAACCCTCCTTTTCTAATTTCCATTCGTATATTTGGTAAAAATCTGCACAATTGCCTTTTGGATTCAGGGGCATCCACAAATTTTATGCCCTTTGTTTTCTATAGGGCTCTTGGTATTACCCCTAGAGCCTCTCAAAATAAAGTCACCCAATTAGACAAAACAGAGGTGAACATTGTAGGAGAACTAAATATGATTCCCATGCAAGTTGCCTCAGACCCTAGAGTGCAACAAGTGCTTAATATTCAGGTAGTTGACATTATTGACACCTATGGTCTGATCTTGGGTAGGGATTTCACCAAGGCACTCAATGGATACACATCTATAGATCATTCCCACATGTGGCTCCCTTGGAAAGGAGTCCAAAATCATATCAGAATTTAGAGGGAACCTAGGATGAAGTATGTCATCACTGAATATCAAAAAACTTCAAATGTGATATTGGTAACAAAAGTTAGTATGTGAAACTATGTCCTAGCCTCCCCTGCTTCAGACACAGAAGAAATCTTGATGTTGCAAACCTCTTCTAGTGAGACCACATCAGAGGTCGGTAGCTCTAAAGCGCAACTTGAATAAACAGAGGAGCCTAGTGATCAAGAAGAAAGGCAACTCGGCTTGTTGGATAACTTCCAAGAGTTTATCCGGAAATCTTTAGAAGATCATATTCAACTTGGTAGAAATATGAACTTTGAAGAATTTCTTCTTCCCAATTGGTGTTGAATCCATGACGCTCCTCACTCTGAACTAGAATTTTGCTTGTGTCAAACTACAGTTGAGCAGATACAAAGGCACATCAACACAACCCCAACTATTGGGTCAAGCATAAAGATCATTCAAAATAATCAAAAGGGGAAGGATCCAAAACCTCCCAAAGAACCTTCGAGTGATAGTAAGGAAAAATAAATTTCAAGAAGAGAAGAAGCTAATGACTAATGGACTTTGAGGTTTGATGGATCCAAATCTAAGCAAGGTGCTCGATTAGGGCTTGAGCTAAGCAGTCCTAAAGGTAAAACCTACTTTGCTGCTCACAGACTCCAATTTCAATGCACTAACAATGTAGTTGAGTATGAAGCTCTAGTTCATGGGCTACTAATGGCATTGATAAATAAAGTTAAAATCCTCCAAGTGTTTGGAGATTCTGAGCTAGTGGTCAGGAAGGTTAGAAAACAATACTCATGCCATGACAGAAGGATGGCCAATTACTGACACAAAGTCTGGGATTTAATTGAAGGATTTGATGCCTTCAACATTCAACTAATACCCTGGAGAAAGAATCAGACTACTGATTCTCTAGCACAAGAAGCAAGTACATTGCAGCCATTATCACTCTTAGGCTTAAAGAGGTTCACTGTGGAACTTGTTCTAGTCCCCTCGATGCCTAAAAAATGTAACCAATTTTCAGGTATTTGAGGATGATAAACACATTCTTGATTTTATTACTATTTGTGATGTATTTTATTCCCAATTAATTGATGAGGTTGAGCCTCAAGAGGCTAAATTTGACCTAGAAGGAGTCCTCAATTTGAAAACTAATACTATCCCGAGAGGCATGGTGCAATTAGAAAGGATCTTTGATCTAGATAGGATCAAAGATCAACAACATAAAATGAAAAGGAAATCCCTCAACTGTCAGTGTGAAACGTATAATATGGGGACACAGTGTAATATCAAGAATGTCTTTATTGGCAAGGTGTGCACTCCAGAGGAGAGGAAAGTAATTATTGATGCCTTGCACACATATCAGGATGTGATAGCCTAGAGCTATGATGCCTTGAGGACATATGACACTTTGGTCATTACACACACAATTCCCTTCAAGTCAAATGTTAAGCCATTCAGGCAAAGACAAAGACCAATCAACGCTTTGATGGAGCCCATCATTCAGAAGGAAGTACAAAAGTTACTCTCAACACAGATCATATTCCTAGTAAGACATTCAACATGGGTTGCAAACTTAGCTCCAGTCAGGAAGAAAAATGGAGAAACTAGTCTATGTGTCGATTTTAGAAACCTGAACAAAGCATCAGAAGAGGATAATTATCCAATCCCTTCACTGGATGAGGTGCTTCAGGTTACCAACAGATCTCAGATGATTTCCTTTTTGGATGGGCACTCTAGATACAATCAAATCATGGTTCAATATGAGGATAGGCACAAGACTGCCTTCACTACAAAATGGGGAACCTTTGCTTACCAGAGAATTCCCTTTTGGATTAATCAATTTTGGAGATACATTCCAAAAATAAATGGATATTTCCTTCAAGGAAATCATTGGCAAGTGCATAATCATCTACCTAGATGATTTGACAGTCTTTTCCAAGAAAATAAGTGATCATGTTGCAGATTTGTGCAAAGTATTCCAGAAGTGCAGGGAATTTGGTATTTCACTTAATCCAAAGAATTGCATCTTTGCAGTCACTGAGGGAAATTTGTTAGGCCACGTTATTTTAGAACAAGGTATTGCCATTGATTCTGAATGAGTGGAGGAAATATTTAAAATTCAACCCCCTGCAAGCAAGAAAGAAATGAATTCATTCTTTGGCAACATTAACTTTGTCAAGAAATTTATCATTGGATTTGCAAAAATAATCAAGCCCTTAAATTCCATGTTGAAGCAAGAGGCAAAGTTTGAATGGAGTGCAGATGCTAAGGAAGCATTTGCAGAAATCAAAAGAGTTATTGTTGGGGGCCCTATTCTGGTAAGTCTTGATTATGCTAAGCCATTCTACATCTATTTGTTTGCTTCTGATCACTCCTGTTCCATCTTGTTGACACAAAAGTCTGATCAAGGTAATGAAAATCCCATAGAATTCATGAGTGCACCTTTGAAGTGATTCTGAGCTGAGGTATCCTAATGTTGAAAAGCAGTTTTATGCCTTGATTTGAACTATGAAGAAGTTTAGACACTAAATTATGATAAACAAGGTCTTTGCTATAGTCCCTAATCTAGTAGTCAAGTTGTTGTTGATGCAAAATGAGTTGGGAGAACGTAGAGCCAAGTGGGTAACTATGTTACAAGAATATGATATTGAAATCCAACCCATGAAGTTGGTAAGAGGGCAGGAATTGACCAAGACAATGGCAGAAATGGGTCCTGAACTTGTTGCTCAACATTATAATCTAGAAGATGTTTCTCTAGGGAGCTGGTATGATGACATTATCCACTATTTGTTGAGTCAACAATGTTCCAAACACCTTAATTCAGTGCAAAGGAGAGCCCTGCGGTTGAAGAGTGGCAGTTTTATGATGAAATGAGTTGTGCTATACAAGAGAAATCATGAAGGTGTCTACCTAAGATGCCTAGGGAAAGAAGAGGCAGGAAGAGTGATGACTGAATTTCATGTTAAACATGGCACAAGCCATGGTTCAAGACCTTCCACTACAAATTAGATTTTGAGGGCAGGCTATTATTGGCCTAACTTGTTCAAGGACACACATCACCACGTGAGGACTTGCCATGTGTGTCAAACTACAACAAGCAGGGAGAGGTCTGCAACTCTTCCACTTCAGCTTGTCATAGAGGTAACACCATTTTCACAATGGGGAATGGACTTCATTGGTCCAATCAACCCATCTTCATTCGCAAGCCACAAGTATATTCTTACCATAACTAATTATTTTACTAGGTGGAATGAAGCTCTTGCATGCAAACAATGTACTTCAGAAGTAGTAATCAATTTCATAGAATTAGGTATCATTAATCTCTTTAGTTGTCCATTGGTTGTGGTTTGTGACAATGGTTCTGCATTTTCATCTTTAAAGATTTCTAACTGGACTTATGACCATGGGATTACCATAAGGTTTGCAGATCCAATTATTATCCATAGGGGAATGGTTTGGATGAGTCTTCCAATAAGAACCTTTTAAAAGTCATCCAGAAACTATTAGATAACAACCCCAAGGATTGGCATACCCAACTCAGATTTTCTCTTTGGGCAAACCGCACTAGACAAACAACATATTTAGGAACCTCTCCTTATCACTTAGTGTATGGTTTGGAACCTATCTTTCCCATCCAGCTGAAGATCCCTACCCTACAACTCATCAACAAATATTATGAAGGGGAGGACAAGCCTGAATCCCACTTGAATGAATTGTTGCACCTTGAAGAGAGAAGAGATGAAGCCCTATAAAACTTTTCCAAACATCAGGGTATAGTGAAAATATGGTTTGATAGGAGAGCCAAGGTGAAAGACTTTATAATCTCGGACTTGGTTCTCTACTGGGATAAAGCCCATGAAAAATAGGGGGAGCATGGAAAATTTGACAAACTTTGGCTCAACCCTTATCAGATTGCAGAGATTCTAGGAGATAATACCTTCCATTTTAAAACCCTCACTGGAGGAGATATCCCACTACCTATCAATGAGCAGTATTTGAAGCATTATTTTCAATCTTGAGATATTCTCAGCTCCATCCTTGTACATAATTAGATTAGGTTTCCTTTCGGTTGTGTTGTTTTCGCTTTGGTTTTTGTGGGATTTCTTTCGATTTTCCCTGCTGCTCTGCTTTTGGGGGTTCCCTACTTTCCTCTGGGCTTGTTGCATCTATATAACTGGTTGCTTGTTTGGGGCTTCTTTGGGATTTCATTTACAAACTCTTATCATCTTTTTGGGGTCATTCAAATTGGTGGATTTCCTTCATTTTTTGTTGCATGGGCTAGGGGTAAGTGTCACTTGACTAAGTTAAATCTGGAATATATTTGGTTCATATATCTTCACACAAATTTTAAGAGTTTTTAGGTTGCATATGGTCTTTAGGAGGCCTGATTGGGTAAAAATATTAAATTCTTCTCTAGTGTCGTTGTGGTTCTCATCCTTGAATGTGGGTGTCATTTCTCACAAGGTGAAAATTAAAACATTAAAAGAAAATATCAAAAGAGAATATCAAAAAAAAAGAAATAAAATATTGAAAATTCAGAATGTTCACTTTTTTAAGGGTATCCTAGTATCTCTATCGGGGGCTATAGATGCCTGGCTGGTAGTAGAGCTATGCTAGGAAGAGTCACAGTGATAACCTCACCGGGGCTATGGATGCTTGATTGACAGTGAGGCTCTATCCAAGTTGATTTTGGAGCTAGAATCCTTAGGTAGCCTTGTCACACTGAATTTGGTCCTTCTTGCAGCTTAGGTAAGGAAATGAATGAATATGCACACACTTTGACCCTGGTATATGAAATGTTGGCTTTTTAGTGATGTCTAAAACCTTGTCTATTTGTAACCTGATGCTTGGATTGAAACTAATGATTTTGAGTTCATGATGCCAATTTGTCATTGAAATGCTCTGGAGAATTTCCCTAGTGGAGTCACCATTTGTTGTGTAGTTTTGTGCACACGCCCCTCTAAAAGTGGGGACCCTCTTTTGGCTTGGTCTTTAGGCCCATTTTTGTGGCTTTACCCCCCCTCTTTGTGCCTATCTTTGAAAATCTTCGGGTTTTGGCCTTTTGTGCTTACCTTGGTTATGACTGCCTTTGTGTTGAGATCTTGGTAGTTTTAGGGTCTTGCACATGTTCCTTCTGAGGTGGTCTTCTTTTTCCTTCTATTTTCTCCCTTAGTTTTCCCTCATTTTCCTTGTTTCCTTTGTTCTACCGGAGGCAGAACCAAGATGGGTGTTGGGTCTCAAAAATGCAGGTTTGAACCATGAGAGGTTTCCAAGCTCTCACAATTCTTTAGGCCAACTGACAAGGCCAATTGATGCGATTGTACCTTCTACTCTTCAGGCTTTGCAAAACCTAGATGGGTGCACCTATGTGTGTGTTGCAGATTTAAGATGTATTTCCTAGTGAAAAAATCTATCCACAATGGCAAAGGGAAGTGAATAGATAAAATTACTACAGCTACTCCTACTCCTACTGCACAAATGAAAGGTTTTTTGAATAAATTGTTTGATATGTATTTGTATCTCTGGGTTGTGGTAGATCAATGCCTTTTATCCACATGGGCAATGGAGTAAAAAATGATATATGTTTCCTCTTATTGGTTTAACTCTAGTTGTTAGGCACTCTGAAAATTCTATGGTTGGCATAAAAATTTACTAAGCCTACGACTTGCATAAACAATCTTGGAATGTTTCTCTATCAGATTCTTCTTTAACTATCCAAAAGAAATCTCAAAACCACTTTGATTTATTAAGAGCAATTAATTCTGGCTTGTAGACACCAATTTATCAAATCACACAAAATGGAATATATCTTGATAAATAAGGGAATATGCTTGATATGCTGATTTAAATGATTAAAAGACCTCAAGTTGGAGACAACCAAAATAAAGAGTATAAATTGATGCAACACAACAACTGAACACCAAAGAGAAATTCACTAGTTTAAAAAATTAGTCTTCATTGTTTCTGTTTCAAGAAGACCCTGTATATTATTTCCATCCCAGTCCCTTCTTAGGAAAAATCTAACTCCTACAGTCTAAATACTATCTCCTTCACTCTCCTTACTAATTTTACAAAATATTTATACATCACATATCTCAAGGGTCATGACCCTTCATTTTCTGTTATAGCCGTTTAAATTTTGGTTATGGTCATTTACATTCTATGACAAAAATAAAATATTTGATTATATTGCCTTTATCAACAAATCAAATATTTAAACTATAGTTCGCCTTTTATATTTCATTTTATCTCTTCCCGCCTTCACAATTCACATTATAATTTATCCACTCATTTATTTTATCTCTTCGAAGCCTTTATTTTTACCGCTCTACCATGGTCAACCTGTTGACTGGCCGCGGTATAGTGGTGAATGTCTTGTTATTGCCTTTTCGGTTATCTCATAGACTACTGCAGTCACCATGGTCTATGTTCAAACTGTGTGCGGTAACGCGGTGCCTCCTTTTTTGCTAACTGTTTTTAGTTGCCTCCCTATCACCGTGGTTACTGCGGTCTATGGTTTGACCACGCATGGTACCATAGTGTGCTCATCGCTAGTTGCTAGCCATTTGTCATTGTCACCGCAGTCATTGTTTTAGCAGTCATGATGTAGCGGTGGTGGCTTGCCTCTAACCACCGTGCTACCGTGGTCAGTCTGATGATTGTCTATGGTATAGCAGTGGATTCTTGGTGACCACCAGACCTACCCTCCACCCTACTACTGCTAGCAATTTGATGGCTAGTGTGGCGGATCGATATGAAGTAGATAGGTAAAATTTTGAAATATTAAAGCAACAGAAAGAAATGCATGATGTTTTAACATTTAGGACGAGGAATAAAATGAAGAATTTTTTATGAAAAGGTAGGAATATAATGGAACTAAAAGTGGGGGAAAATGTGAGGCTATATAGGCCAAAAATAAGGTGGTGAAACAAGGGTAAAAATCTTTCTTAGCACTATAGAGGTTGGTGAATGATTTTTTTATGAGAAACTATTGAAAGCATTAGGCTCAAAATAGGAAACAACCCTTAGGATTTTAGTGGAAATTTTCATTTCTAATAGTGGCTCCTATTGGGGATGAGTGATTTTGCAAATCACTGCAAGAATCCAGAGTATCTTTGGTAGAGCAAACCGAGTAAAAATATGAAAAATGAAAACCATGGCAGATGGAGGGAATGAATAGATAAATGATATAAAAGATGGAGCAAATGGAGAATGAAAAATTATCCTAAGCTACTGTACATGGAAAGGAAAGCAATGATTTCAAAAAGGTAACTCCTAAGAATGTCCATGTACTGGAAAACTCAAACCCTTCAAAGATTCCTAAAACTATTGTGCATGGAAAATCATATTTAAAGAGGCATTGCTAAGAATTGTCCGTGCACTGGCAATCGTTAATCCTCTGTACCTACTATGGTTCAAAAATCAAACCACAAAGGATATCTCCAAGCCACCCAAAAAAGAAAAACTTGCACTTTCGTTTGTCATAGACCTTATTTTTCATAGAGCTCATCGGGTTTCTTTTAAAACTATCCATTCCACCTGCCTTGCAACATGCACTGCCATTGAAAACCTCTAGGAAAACAATGTATTCAACTTGATTCATATTCATTTTACCATTCTGCATTTCATCATTCTCATTATCATATAAGAAATATTTATCATCTTCAGCATTCAAAGTGTATCCACATTCAACAAAACATTCATAGGCATACTCATTGTCATATGTTGCCGAATGTGCTTGCAACTGCACCGAGACCTGAAAATCTGAATGCTTTTCTTAGAAATCAACAAATTTTGTCTCGTCAATATTTTCTAGTATAATCAAATTACTTTCCATTTCTTTCCTATCATGAATTGGCACTAACACACATTTTTGATTCATACAGTCATCCTTATACATACTTGAATCAACAAATACTGAACACTTATCATCAATGATATGCAAACCAATATCTTTCTCTTGCAGGCAAGAATAATTTAAATCACATACCTCCTCTTGGACACACATGGATCTTTGATCAGCTTCAAATAATTCCTCATCACTATGAGAGATACACATGGGGTCATATGAATTATTACTTTCACTATCAAAACAAATGTAGGTTGGAGCCAAAACTTTGGAATCGTCTTCATGTGCACATCTCTGGTATTCAAGAGTCAATAAATTTGAAGCTTACTCACTACTGAGTGAACATGTTTCATCTAGACCTCCTGCTATTTCTCCAACTTATTGATCTCCATATGAATTGAAACAATCATCTTGTCGTAGATCAACATCCACCATTTCATCTTCACAATTTGGATCACAATTTGTTATGCAAGAGAGACTCTCCATATGTTCACTGTTGGATGGAACAATATATTCTTCTAATTTAGCTTCTAAAGCAGCGTTGATGTACTCCCTAGATGATGTGTCCCCATCAATATCATTAATGCTGCAATCATCTTCCAAATCTGAAAAAAAATCATTAGAAATCCCAGTGACACATTTATCCTCCATTGGCTGCATTATTTGATCATTCATGATATCACTATTAGATTCATTATTGACAGTGTCATTATACCTTGTCTCAAGCATGAAATCAAGAAATTTATTTACTACATCCAAGGCATGCTGTTGTGATGACTCTGACCAATAAACTAATTCAGGCCCCCATGCTCTTGCAAATTGTATAACAAATGTGGGTTTTATAGGCCTATGATGAGGAGGTAACCGCATACAGATGTCTACCATTCTGTTGTATAGAGAGTTTTCATCCTCTCCTTCATATTTCCTTATGTCAAAAAATGTATCTAAGGGGGGAATTCCACATTATGATTCTATAATGGAGTCTTGGGTTTGAGTATGTATATCATCAACTTCTTCTTGATCATGTAAATAATCATCATCTTTGTCCTCATACTGACTCAAGAATATTTCTTTTAGATCCTCGCATGAAGATATACTTTGTACAGGAAAATTTTTAAACCTTTCCCTTGCACTATCCCTCATAGATCTTGAAAAAAAAATCATAATGAAATCCTGCAGATAAACTTGAAAGTTGACAGTGACATTCTAGAATTGTTCCATATGCTCATAAGCTGATTCATTCCATTCTCCATGAAATTTAGGGATATGCATTAGCAGTTATGTCTCATCGTAGGGTTAAGGATTTGGGTAGCCTTGGACGTTACTAAAGTAAAATGGTTTATTAATAATTGAGATGAAATTTGGAGGGCCATATGGGTTTTGGTAGATCATTGATATTTTTTCAGGAAATGGAAGATGAATATTCATTTGATGTAGTGGTTGTGGTGCATAAGTGTTCTGTTGTGAATAGAACACATTACCTTTATTGTCAAAGTTCTTAGTTGTATCATGTGGTTCCTGTGGTTTCCAAGATCTCTTGGTATTTGTGTATTCATTTTCACTGGAAGATGGCCTATTCGGTGATGTATTTGGAACATATTCAACTCCCAATTGTAGAATTCATTGTTTCAATTGTAGTTTTTTGTTTCCAATATAACATTTGTTGTTCTATTTCTTCTAATTCTTTCATTGTGCGGTGTCTTCTTTGTTCTTCTGCCATCTTGACAAAATGTTACTGCTCCACAACATCCATGCATTATATATCAAATTAAAACAGATTCACCACCTACTTTTCCAAAAGTAGGAAAATGAAATGAATTGCTTTTGGTTTGCCCCAGCGGAATCTTCAAAAAAATGTTAGACTTTGTTGACTCTATAAATGGAAAGGCTGAAAAAACTTCCTGATTAATTCCCCAGTAGAGTCACCAATTTGTTGGGTCTCAAAAACACAAGTTTGAACCATGAGAGGTTGCCAAGCTCTCACAACACTTTTAGCCAACTAACAAGGCCAATTGATGTGATTGTACCTTCTTCTCTTCAAGCTCTGCAAAACCTAGGCAGGTGCACCTATGTGTGTGTTGCAGATTTAAGATGTATTTCCTAGTGAAACAATCTATCCACAATGGCAAAGGGAAGTGGATAGATAAAATTACTACAACTACTCCTACTCCTACTACACAAATGAAAGGTTTTTTGAATAAATTGTTTGATATGGATTTGTATCTCTGGGTTGTGGCAGATCATTGCCTTCTATCCACATGGGCAATGGAGTAAAAAATGATATGTGTTTCCTCTTATTGGCTTAACTCTAGTTGTTAGGCACTCTGAAAATTCTATGGCTGGCATAAAAAATTACTAAGTCTATGACTTGCATAAACAGTGTTGGAATGTTTCTCTATTAGGTTCTTCTTTAACTATCCAAAAGAAATCTCAAAATCACTCTGATCTATTAAGAGAATTTAATTCTGGCTTGTAGACACCAATTTATCAAATCACACAAAATGGAATATATCTTGATAAATCAGGGAATATGCTTGATATGATGATTTAAATGATTAAAAGACCTCAAGTTGGAGACAACCAAAATAAAGAGTATAAATTGATGCAACACAACAACTGAACACCAAAGAGAAATTCACAAGTTTAAAACATTTGTCTTCATTGTTTCTGCTCCAAGAAAACCTTGTACATTATTTCCATCCTAGTCCCTTCTTGGGAAAAATCTAACTCCTACAGTCTAACTACTATCTCCTCCGCTCTCCTTACAGATTTTACAAAATATTTATACATCACATATCTCAAGGGTCGTGACCCTTCATTTTTTTTTACATTCATTTGAATTCTTGTTATGGTCGTTTGCATTCTGTGACAAAAATAAAATATTTGATTATATTTCCCTTATCGGCAAATAAAATATTTAAACTATAGTTCGCCTTTTATATTTCATTTTATCTCTTCCCACCTTCACACTTCACATTATACTTTATCCGCTCCTTTATTTTATCTCCCCGAAGCCTTTATTTTTACCGCTCTACCGTGGTCAACCTGTTGATTGGCCATGGTATAGCAGTGACTGTCTCGTTACTGCCTTGCTGGTTATCTCATAGACTACCACAGTCACCGCGGTCTATGTTCAGATTGTGCACGGAAACGCAATGCCTCCTCCATTTCTGACTATTTTTCATCACCTCCCTATCACCACGGTTACCGCGGTCTATGGTTTGATCGCATGCGGTACCATAGTGTGCTCGTCGCTGGTTGCTAGCCATTTACCATTGTCACCATAGTCATTATTTTAGCGGTCACTAAGTAGCGGTGGCGGCTTGCCTCCGACCACCGTGCTACCAAGGTCAGTCTGATGATTTTCTGCAGTATAGCAGTGGATGCTTGGTGACTGTCAGACCTACCCTCCACTGCACTACCATAGACAATTTGATGGCTAGTGCAGTGGAGCGGTATGAAGTAGATAGGTAAAAATTTTAAATATTAAAGCAATGGAAATAAATGCATGATGTTTTAGCATTTAGGAGGAGGAATAAAAAGAAGAATTTTTTATGAAAAGGTAGGAATATAATGGAACTAAAAGTGGGGGAAAATGTGAGGCTATATAGGCTGAAAATAAGGCAGTGAAATAAGGGTAAAAATCTTTCTTAGCACTGTAGAGGTTGGTGAATGAATTTTTTATGAGAAACTATTGAAAGTATTAGGCTCAAAATAGGAAACAACCCTTAGGATTTTAGAGGAAAGTTTTAGTTCTAACAATGGGACTTAACTTTGAACTTTTGCTAAGTTCTTGGTTCTGTTCCTGTTCCCGTTCCGGCTTCGCTTCCTTCCCGGCTTCTTAGTTTTGTTGTTGCTTTGCTGGTTTTCGTCTTAAGGGTTGGTTTTCCTCCCTTAGTTTTTTCTTCACTTTGCTTTTCCCCTTTGCTTTTTGGAGGCGGAACCAGGATGGAATTGAATGTTGATCTTTGGCTAAGTTTTAGGTTTTGTTCTCATCCCCGTTCTGACTCCGCCTCCCACATTCTCATTTTCTTCATTGTTTCGTTTGTCTTCGACCTTCGGGTTGGTTCTCCGCCCGTGGGTTTTCTTCGGTTTTCTCCTTTTGTTGTTTTGTTAGGGCTAGGACTGGGATGAGACTTGGCTTTGAACTTTGGCAACTTTTGCAGTTCCCTTTCCCGTTCCTGTTCCACCTCTACTTCTACTGAGGTGGGTTTTACTTCCACCTCCACTTCCTCTAGGATGGGTTTTGCTTCTGCCTCTTCCTGGTTTACATTTTGTCTCCTTTCTCATTCCCATTTTGCCTCCACTTCCGTCGGGGTGGGTTTTGGTTCCTTGTTCCGCCTGTTTTTTGTTTCGTCTCCACTTGGGCTTTGCTTTATTGTCTAACCTTAGGAACTCTATGGACCTTCTTGGATTATGATGTTGTATTTGGCATTAATGGTGTCTTGGTTGAATGCAGGTTGGATCGACCTGGTATTTGTAGGATGTACTTTGAAGATTTGGGCATGATTTGTGGGTGCAGTTGGGTACACTTTGCGACTACTATCACGAGACCCACTCCTGCATGCAAGGTCAGTGTGTTTGGTGCTCATTAATGGTGAGCAGATCTGGTTGGTGGATTGAACCTGGTTTTGTTCAATCTGGGTTGTCTATTTTCATGGCTCTAGTTTGATTGGTGGCTCGTGTTCCTCCTGGTGTTTGCGCGGGTGTTCATTTATTGTTGGGCATGACTTAGGGATCCATCCCCTAGTTGTGTGTGATCTTAGGTCAATCTGATGGGGTCCTTTTTGCATTCATTGTTGAGCGGTGGGTTACTGCCGATTGTTGGGGCCAATCTAGTTGGTGGTCGTGATTTCTTGTAACCCTAGCTCTGCTTTGCATGAGCATTTTTTCTATAAGTATGGCACTTTGCCTCATTTGTAAGGGTTCGGCCAGGTTGGAATAATGGGCCAAGCTGGTTAAGTTGGTTAAGCTGGTTAAGTTGGAATAATTGGCCAAGCTGGTTAAGTTGAAATAATTGGCCAAGTTGGTTAAGTTGGTTACCAAGAAATTTTAAGTGGTAGATTTAACAGTAGAGTAGCATGTTAGAAGATTAGAAGTTAGTTTTCACATTTCAAGAAAGTGTTGTAAAAAACCAGAAATGTTGTTAATATGATGATTTAATACAAAGTGCAGACATTATGTCATGATTGGTGCCTCCTTTGCATTGAATAATCTTTCATGTTTCTTGTTCTATCTTTCAGATCACTTGGAAATTCTTGGATGTAGCTTAGATTAAGTTCGTAGTGTTTGTGATTTAATACCTGGAGTGTTGTAGCAATCCTTGGTTCATATCTTGGGCAGCTTCTTGATTGTGGGAATGTTGTGCAAGGTCAACCTTTACCTAATATTCATGTGCTTAGTTCATTTATATGTATTCATTCAATCTTGTTGAATGAAATCCTACAGCCTGGAAATATTTAACACCTTAGAAGATTGCAGTATTCTTTGCAAGATTGTAGGTATAGCCTGAGTCGACCAGGAACTAGTTTAAGGGATTGGTCCATTCTAGATCTTTCATCATTTGCATGATTAATCTTAGAAGTAGTGTTAGCAATTAGAACTTCTGAAACCCTCATCTTTTGTTGTTTCTTTTATTAAGTGGTTAGTACTTAAAGTTAAAGCATCACCATATCTTAAAATATGATGAGTTTAGAACTTCCAACATTTGTACGTAAGACCGCTTGTGATTACTAGCATATTCACATTTTATTACTGAGTTTGTTCCACTGCATTATCATAACTTGACACCTGTGAATACCTTGGGGTTATCTCTTTGTTCATAGACATCAACCTTTTAAGAGAGATAGGATAACTTTTATTCTGTCTGAGTTGTTGCCGTACAGAAACACAAAACAACATACTCTTAGAAATTTTGCAACAAATGTGGGTCTTGTAGGCCTATAATGAGGAGGTAATTGCACACATGTCTGTCATCCTGTTGTATAAAGATTTTGTATCTTCTCCTTCATATTTCCTTATGTTAAGGAAGGCTTCCCAAAGACTTTTGCTTCTTTCTTGAATATAAAGATATTCATCAAAATTGTTTTGTTGTGAATAGAGTATATTACCTTTATTGCCAAAGTTCTCAATTGCATCATGTGGTATCCAAGATCTTCTGGGATTTGTGTATTCAGTCTCACTACCTGATGGCCTATTTGGTGATGTATTTGGAGCACATTTGACTCCCAACTACAACAGTCTCTAGTTCACTTGTAGTATCTTTTGTTTCCATTGTAGTGTTTGCTACTCCAATTCTCTCAATTCTCTTATTGACTATTGTCTTCTTTCTTCTTCTGACATCTTGACAAAATGTTACTATTCCACAACACCCATGCATTATTTATCAAAATGAAACAAAGTCACCACCTACTTTTCCCAAAAGTAGGAAAATGAAAAAGATTATGATATTGTTTGGTTTGCCCGAGTGGAATCTCCAAAAAAAAAAAAACTCTTTGTTGACTATATAAATGGATAGGCTGAAAAAACTTTCCTAAGTACATTCCCAAATAGAGTCACCAAATTGTTGGGTCTCAAAAATGTAGGTTTTAACCAGAAGAGTTTTCCAAGCTCTTACAAAACTTTTGGCCAACGTACAAGGCCAATTGATGCAATTGTACCTTCTTCTCTTCAGGCTCTGCTAAACCTAGGCAGGTGCACCTATGTGTATGTTGCAGATTTGAAATATATTTCCTACTCAAACAATCTATTCACAATGGAAAATGGAAGTGAATAGATAAAATACCGACTTCTACTCCTACTGCATAAAAGAAAGGATTTGAAAATATTGTTTTAAATGAATTTTATTCTTTGGGTTGTGATAGATCAGTGCCTTCTATCCACATGGGCAATGGAGTCAAAATCAAAACTATATATGTTTCCCTCTCTGGCTAAATTCAAGTTGTTACGCACTTTGAAAAATGAAACTATATGACTGGCATAAAACTTCATTAATTTATGACTTGCATAAATTGTGTTGGAATGTTTCTCTATCAGTTTCTTCTTTAATTATCCAAAAGAAATCCTTAAATCACTGTGATTTATTTAAAAGAATTTAATTCTGCCTTGTAGACACCAATCAACTAAATCACACAAAATGAAAGTGCACTTTGATAAATCAGAGATATACTTGATATGCTGATTTAAATTATTAAACACCTCAAGTTGGAGACAACCAGATAAAGAATATAAATTAATATATCACAACAATTGAATACCAAAAAAAATTCACTAGTTAAAATATTTTCTCGATTGATATGCTTCAAGAAAGTTTGTACATTATTTCCCCTTTCCCAGTTCTTTTTTTCTGAGAAATCTAATTCTACTCCAACTACTGTCCTCCCTGCTAACTAATTTTGCAATACATTTTAAACATTACATTTCAAGAGTCATGACTCTTCAATTTCTCATTACAGCTGCTTGTTATTCCTCATAGAAAATAAAATATTTGATTAAGTTGCCCTATTGGCAAATCAAAGTATTTTAAACTATAGTTTACATTTAAATTTTTACATTGTATCCTTTTTCGCCTTTATTTTATATATCCCATGGCTTTTATTACTTTCACCGCTCCACTACGGTCAACCTCATCTCCTCCTACAGTGTGGTGATGTTTGACTTTGGCCGCTCTATCACCACTCAACCTCAACCCTTATTTCTACCTCCCACGGTATTGCAATGTCTTGACTTCGACAACTTCTTTCAATGTTAACCACTTTACCATGGTTTGCTTGTTGCCTCACCACGGTACCGCATTGCCTCCTCCTAACTGCTGCTTCCCTAACAGTGCACCACCTTGGTTTGCTTGGTGACTTTTTGTGGTGTAGCGGTAAAGGTTACACCAACCACCACTCATTGCTACCGCCATACCGCGGTGATTGTGCTAACCGTGCGCGGTTGCGCAACAACCATTCCATTAACCATTTGCCTTGCCATCACTGCTTGCTAATTGTTCACCGTGCTACCATGGTCACTAGATTGACTTCCAGTGGTACCGCGGTAACTCTTCAAACCGCTTCCTCACCGGTTGCTAACCACCACCGCGGTACCGTTGTCAATGTTTTGACCATGCACAGTGGCGGGATAAGCATTTTATGCTCATTCCTTAGCCACTACTGCCATACCGTAGGCCACTTTGCAAAAGGCCACGGTATAGCGGTAAAAGGTGTTGGCCTTTAAGGGTGCAAATGTAAAGAAGCGGTATAAAATATAAGTCATTATTTGGCTTTATGAAAGGGGGAATAAATGAATTATTTCATGACAAAGGTAGGAGAATTTTTTTTATGGGGGTAACATGCAAGAGCTATATCGGCTAAAAATAAGGCAATGATGCAAGGTTAAAATCCATTCTTAGCATTGTAAAAGGTAGTAAATGATTTTTTATGAGAAAAGACGGTGAAAATATTAGGTTGAAAATGGGAAAATCATTTAGGTTTTTATATAAATTTTGGGTTCTAACAACATAAATCTCACAATTGTCATTTGGTGAGATTTGCAAGGTCTGTAGAAACTATTCAAGGTCTTTCACTAAAAGGACTAGGGCAAACAAGACATCTCCAATCAAAAAATCATCCAACAAAGTCTCGAAGTTGGAGATAAATAATCTTATATCAAACATGAAGGAAGATGTCATTAACCATTTAGCTACACAATTGTACACTCTATGTGTGAATAAGAAGCAAGAAGAGGTAGAAGCAACCCTTACAGAGTAATGATTGCATTATAAATATAGAAAAGATAATTTCAACTGCAAGAAAGTTGTAAGTATTTTAGAGGACAGGTAAGGGAAACTAGACCTTCATGCACTAGAAGATGACGATGGACAAGTGTTCTATATTGCTCAAAGGAAACCATGGCATCCAAGACAAGGTATGCCTCAAGGTCTTTTGAATTACAATTTATCATTTCTAGTTAGAAATGTAAATTTCTCTAATTGGAACCCTCGACCTTGGGCCAATGCACAAATCTATTGGAAAATTTCTCAATCCAACTAGAACCAACAATAGAAAACATGTGGCTACTAAAAAATTACCAAGTATCTAACTACAATTATCAATGGCCACCCCAACAAAAATAATTTCAACCTTAGTGGCAAAGAGGTTAGCAATGGAAAAAAAAAAAACATGAATTATCAACCAAAATAGCCCTTGGAACCAAAATAGAAAGCCATTTTTCCAAACCCAATAAATCCACCATCAAACCCACCTAGAGTACCTCAATTCTCAGCTCAACCTGCACCTAGCCTCAATATAAAGATTATTTAGAAGACCTATACTAATGAAGCTATTCAATACCCTACCTATGGTGTAGAGGCGAGCAATGTCCACCTCAAATTGAGAAAAATGCTAGCTAGTCCTTCATCTCCTCATATCACTAAATTTCTTGATGAAGAACCCCTGATAGAGACCTTGAACAATTAAGCTAAGGAGCTTGAATCAAATTAGGTTAACCCAACAAATTCAAGTCTAGAGCCTCCATTCCTTGAAATATTAGTAGTTCAAAGGCATCAAACACAAGATGAAAATGATCTGTTGGGACAACTTAAATATGTTTGCATAAAAATTCCCCTCATTCAAGCTATCAAGGAGGTGCCTATTTATGCTAAAATAATGAGATAAATATGCCTAAAAGGTCTAGTTAGGAAGCAAAAAGACCTTCAAACTACACATGTCTTAGGACAACTTGTAGCCATTATCTTGGGAAACATAATTGTCCCTAAGTATGTAGATCTTGGGAGCCATGTAGTGGATGTCAAGATAAATGAAACTCTCGATAAAAACAACTTGATTGACTTAGGAGCATCTATCAATGTGACAAACAAAGAAACAATACACTTTTTACACTTAATAGAGCTCATACCTACACCCATTTTACTATAATTGATAGATAGGTCAATAGTTAAACCTAAGGGCATCATTGAAGACTTGGTAATAGAATTGGATTCATGGGAGTACCGTGCACATTTTATGGTACTATAGCCTAATGCTGATCTTGCAGGCTATTCCCTCATCTTAGGAAGACCATGGTTGGTAACAACATATACCTTTATATGTTATAGGTCTATGAATATGATTATTTATAATGGAAATGTGACTAAGAAATTAGTCCTTTATCCACCAGCTCAACCACATGCAAACCTAGAACAAGCCATTTGGCCTACCCTAGATGAGGAAGATTAGTACTCCTTGCAAATCTTGATTACTATCCAACGCAACCTGATAGGTCTAGATAATAGCTTCTTCTTTTTTTTTATACATATCTTTTGATAATTTTAGACACGTTCTCTAGAAAATATTCCTATATTATACTATCCTTTTTTATCCATTATGTAGACTTGAACCTTAAACATGTTGATAGAATTATGTTTATAATATATTAGTATTATATGGTTTGCATGAATAAATGTATGGAATGTTGATGGAATGCTATCAGTTAATTGTGAAATTTATCCCTGAGTAAATTTTTTGTTAAATTAACTTGTTTTGTAGCTAAAGAGAAACCATGATGCAACAGTTGTGGGATGAACCCATAGCAAAAGGAATGACTAGACACTGAAACAAGGAAAGCTCCAGGTTAAGCTGAACATGGTGATCATTGATGAAAGACACTTAATCGAGATTGGATGTGCGTTATTATAACCAGTTTAAAAAATATTGAAGAAGAGGTCTCTTTCACTTATGGAATTTCGACAAGTGGTTGCATGTTTAATACAATTCTATTTTGATAGAGTTCTCTTTCTGATAGGATTCTCTTTCCTTTTCAATTATATAGGTTGAATAATTCAAGTGATTCTAGTTTATGTTATCAATTATCTTTCAATTTCAACATATATGGGATTTTCAAATGATTGAATAAACTCTACATAAGATCTTGTGTAATCTTTTATGAGGGTGATCCCACAATACTAGTTTACAATTTCTGGGCAAAATCGACACTGAAGTGATTTTTTTGAACTAAATCTTCACTTTCGGGCTCCTTTGCGGCTAAACCACGAAGAATTTGAAGATGATGCAAACTAGATATTTTTGAAATTTTGTATATAGATTCTAAATATCATTTTTGCAAAAAAATTAGAATCAGATTGCACTTCCTTTTCCATCTCCTTCAAAAACTAGTATTAAAAAAATAGCATTTTTAAGGAGTGATGCTCACCATATACAACATAACCTTTTTTGTATGAAGGATAAAATCCTAATTTTTTCAAATTTAGATTTGTGATTATGATATCTAGCACTTTCATTTGGTTTCATAGTTTTTTATTAAATATTTTTTCCTTAATCATGTTTTGAAGTCAAACCAATTACAATTGAAACATAACCAGACTGTATACAACATAAATTTTTTTGTATGATCAAAATTCAATTATTATTTTTTTAATGGATTAAGGACATCAATACCCAGCTTGAAGATATTTTTTAAAATATTATTTTGATAATCTGCTATTTTTCCACATGTGTAGAACATAGAGCATTATTTTCGGTGAAAAACCTATGTTTAATAAAACTAAAAAAACACTTACATAATAAAATAAAAACTTATTAAAATTATATTCATTGGATAGATATTTCTGAGGACTACCATGATCATTTCAAATAAATTTTAAATGAATTCATTTGATC
The DNA here is from genome assembly GCA_007115665.2 of Sequoiadendron giganteum. Lineage (NCBI taxonomy): Eukaryota > Viridiplantae > Streptophyta > Pinopsida > Cupressales > Cupressaceae > Sequoiadendron > Sequoiadendron giganteum. Next base: position 822,456,800 of record CM021102.1, read on the forward strand.
CCCCAAAAGGTAAATCAAAAGTGATTTTTTATCAGCATTGTGATAGGTGTAAAGGAGAGTATGGTGTAAGTATGGTTTAAAACTAGCAGGGTTTTATCCAAGGGGGTTTGATCTAAGGTCATTTGATTAAACTCTCTTCAATTTAAATCCTTAAAATGGAGCTTTGTAAGGCTTAAATCATTATATTTTCTAAAAATATGTGATTTCAGTAAAAATCATAATCTCCCAGAAATTGTAAACCAGCTTTGTGGGATCACCCATCATGAGTGTGCAATGAATGAAGTTGAATTCATGGGATTCATAAAATCTATTAGCTAGATCGAGTTCAATTAAACTAGGAAAAGTTACTTGAGCAAACCACTCAAGGTATTGTTCTTCACTTTATCTTTTAGTTATTTATTCCTATTAATAGTTGTTATTAATTTATGCAAGTTAATCAAAATTCCATCTCTTTCTTATTTTGAATGAACGTTTTTGAATATGCACATGTAATAATTATTAGTAAAATTCTAGAAGTTAGTTTAGCTGATTCATTGGTTTTGATTAAGTTTCCCATCGATACAGTATTATTTTATTAGCAACATTTTAGTTCCAGTCTTTACTATAGGTAGCCATAGCAACTAGCCCTAGTTTATATTTTTATTGTTTTACAATTCTATTAATTTCCAACAAGTAGAATAAATTGAGTAGGATAGATAAGGTAGTTTAAAGTCCTTGAAGGAATATACAATGATGCACCATCATAATCTTACAAGCCCTAGGTTGACAATTTAATGTAGTCTTGAGAAATGTTGAGTGGGTTGCTCAACTAGGTACACCCCTGAATTTCTCAAGTTTACCAAGTTTACAATTCATCATCTTAGACTCTACATTTTTGGTTTCGTTGTCGAGGATAGTGCTATCTTCATAGAATTTTTCTTACATTTTTCATAGTTAAATTTCTTTTCAGCATTAGGACTGTTAGATATAATAATTTTCTAACAATAGAGATACACTATTATTGTGAAAAACTACTGAATATAAAGCCATATTTCATGTATACAGAGGTAGAGAGACTCCTTGGGTAGGTTAATTCCCTCTACATTCCATGAATCTATAGTGGAGATTGGTGAATCTAGTACTCAGAGCGAGGGTAACACTGCAAAATAAATTTCCTTATCACCAACATCAAACATACATATAGAAGGAACATACCACACCATGGATGATGCACCAATAGATGATTATGAATGAGTAACTTTTGAGTTTCCCATCACTGACCAAGAAATGGCTACAATGCTAAAAAATATCCCTCCTTCAATAATACCAGTCTTCTATGGGTTGGTGCCGGAGGATTCAGATACATTCCTATTTGAATTTGATGTCCTATGTAGAAGCTATGACTATGCTTCTGATGCTCATTAGCTCAAACTTTCTTAGCCACTTTAAAAGATGGAGCTTTGAAATGGTTTATGGGATTAGGTAGAGACGTTGTTCCTAATTGGGATACCATGAAAACATTGTTCTTGGAAAAATACCAAGATTATTGTAGAGGACCTAATAGAAGAAAATGTGATGTTTTCATAATGACACAAAAGGAGAATGATCCTTTAGAATATTATGTGGAAATATTTTATTTTTCCTTGAAAAAAAACCCACAAAACAAGTTATATAAAGAATCACTCAAGTTGGTATTCTTGAGGGTGGTCAATGAGGGTTGTATGGATGCCCTCAACCTTATTGGATGAGGGGATATCTCTCAATTACCATTTGAAGATATCTATAAGTTTTGTATAAATTATTCCAAGACCTTCACTAAAGGGCCAAGGACATCCACTTTTGGAAAAACAACTACAAGGGTTTCAAAGGTAGAATTGAGCAATTTTTTATCCAACATGAAGGAGGATATTATAAGCCATTGGTCCACTCAATTGGATACTCTCCACATTAAAAATAAACAAGAAGAGGTTGAAGCTATCCTCACTAAAAAATTTCCTAGTTGCAAGAAAAGAAAAGAAAATTGTAAATGCAAAAGAGTGGAAAACATCCAACAAGAGAAGGTTGATAAACCTAATTTTCAGCTAGTTGAAGGAGATAATGGAAATCTCTTTTATATAGCACAATGGATGCCCTACATAAAATAAAAGGTATGCCACAAGACCCCCTTGTCTTTAACTCATCCTTTCCTATTGGGAATCAAAAAAATTCTAATTGGAACTCTCAACCCTAGTAAGCCAATCAAAACTAATGGTGTAACCCTCAACAATGGCCACAAGCCCAACCAAATTGGAACCAGTAGCAAAACCCTTTGCCATAGAAATTTTTTTAGGGTTCCAATTATAATACACAATGGACAACACAACAAAATAAGTGGCAGCCTTAGTGACGAAAAGGCTAACAATGGCAGCAAAAAAAAAAACAAACTATCAGCAACCTATGCTTCCTCCTCCACAAAAACAACAAAATTTAATCCCTCAATCAAATAATGCATCTTAACCACCTAAGAAACCACAAATAACTACCCAAATTGCACCTAACCCTAACACTAAGAATTCTCAACAAGCATATAACAATGAAGTTATGCAATACCCCACTTATGGGTTATAGGTGAGTGATGTCCACCTCATATCAAGAAAGGAACTTGTTGGAAATTAATCCCCTCAAATAAAAGAAATATAGGATGAGGAACCTATAGTTGAGGCTTCAAACAAACCATCTTTGGAACCCAAGGCACATCAGGTACACCAAAATACCTCAATCCCCAAGCCACATTGTTCTAAATGCCTAGCTATTCAAAATCATCACACACATGCTAAGATAGATCTCTTAGGAAAATTGAAAGATGTGAACATCAAGATTCCCCTTATGCAAGCTATCAAAGATATTCCTATCTATACTAAAACTATGAGGGATTTATTTCTTAAGAAACTAGGTAGAAAAAGGAAAGATCCTCAAATAGTCCATGTCTTGGGAAACCTTGCAAATATCATGTTAGGGAACATTACTATTACTAAGTATATGGATCCTGGTAGTCCAATAGTGGATGTAAAAATAAATGGAACCGTCATTAAAAATACTTTGATAAACTTTGGGGAAGCAATCAATGTCATGACAAAAGAAACCATACAGTTTCTTTAGTTAGCCAACCTCAGGCCCACACAAACTATTTTACAATTAGTTGATAGGTCCATAGTTAATCCCGAGGGAATTACTGAAGATTTACTGATTATACTAGATTCTTGGGAATACCCTGTCGACTTCATAGTGTTACAACCAAAATTTAATCTTGCAGGTTACCCACTCATCCAAGGCAAACCTTGGCTAGCTACAGTTGATGCATTTACCAGTTGTAGGTCTAGAAAAATGATAATTTATAATGGTATGATCACTAAGAACTTACTTCTTTATCCTCTGGCTCAACCCTATACTGACCTTGAGAAAACAGTATGGCCTAATTTGGATGAGGAGGATAATTATTCTCTACAAACACTGATTACTATAGAGTGCAACCCCTTATTGAGATATCAAGATGAAGATGAGATCATTACTCACATAATCCAAAATGACTACGACAAGAGCCCACAACAGCAAGAATGCCTCATATGTCTACAAGACCCCTTGCAAAGTATCATACCAACAAATTCCATAGAATAATATCTCAGATATTTCATTCATTACTACCTCAACAATGTCTACCCATCATACCAAGTCTAGATCTCTCATCTGTTCAAGAGCCATCCAAAGAATTGGAAATTATGCCAAGAAAGAAATTAAACATCAATAACTCCTTGAAAGAGGATCAAACAAAACTCTTTGCAAATATTGATCCCTCTCTATCTCTATTACTTATCTCTATCACCTTTAGCTCTGACTATTCCCTCCTTTATCTTTATCTCCCCATCTCTCCCTCTCCCTCACTCTTTATATCTTATTATCTCTACCTCTCTCACTTATTCACTCAATATCTCCCTCCATCTCTCCTACTCTCTTTCTCTCTATATCCCTCTCTACCTCTCTCTAGATATATCACTTCCTATATCTTTAGCTTGCTCTCTCCAACTCCCCCTCTTTCATTATCTCCCCCTTTTTGTCTCTATTTATCCTTCTCCATCTTTATCTCTCCTTCCATCCCCTCTATATATTTATCTCTCTACCTTTTTCTTGAATCTCTATATATCACTCCCTCTATCTTTCCTAAGTTGTATCTATCTCTCCACCTCTCATTTCTATCCCTATCTCCCCCTCTCTCCCTATTACTCCCTATTTCTATATCTTTATACTTCTCTCTCCTATCTCTATTTTTCTCCTTCCTCTCCCTCCCTCTCTATATATTTATACACAACTATCGCCCTCTCTCTCTCTCTTATGCATACACACTCACACACTCCTTGTTTCTCCCTCCCTATCTCTACCTCTATCTCTATGTCTATCTCTTTACCTCTCTATCTATATCTCTGCATATTTCTTCTATTATCACTCCCTCAATATTTATCTTATTATCTCTCCATGTCTCTCTACCCCTATATCTTTCAATCTCTACCTCTTATATATCACTCCCTATATCTTTGTCTTTCTATCTCTCCCTCTCTCTTTCTCTCCCTCTCACCCTTTCTCTCCTTCGATAGGGAGGGTTGGAGGAATCAATCACTCCATGATTCCTGCTCTAGGTCTTACTTGGAAGACCCCTTTAGTGTCTCACTTCACCACCTTAACCTATAGGACCTACCTCTTGACTAGGCTCCCCTGGTTCTCCTTGCCAACCCAACTACCAACACATACTCCTCCAACCAAGTCAACTTTGGTGCAAGTTTCTCAATTCTTCCTTTAGCCCTTAATCCACCCTAAAGGCTATCCTTCTCCATCTACTTAGATTTAGTTTTGCAAGGGTGTGGAGATGTTTCTGATATCTACAATCTGTCCTACTAGGGTTCTTGGGGGTTCCCTATCTCCATTTGCTCATCACTTCCACCAAACCCTCATCTAGGGTTAAAAAGGCTACTAGCCTAGGAGCCCCAATTAGCCCTCCTTCTCTGAGAAATTAGGTTAGTTCTCAAAAGTTTTCCAAAGAACTTCCAATATTTCTTTGAGGTTCTTAGTGCATATGCCCACCTCTCAATGATTTTTGGGGTCTTAAGCCTCCACTGCCTGTACAGTACCCCAAACTGGAAATGAGCAAGAACCTAGGTTATTGTAGGTCTTTCTTGGCTTATCTACAAACTGTTTAGAATTCCTCTCACCAAATGGATTGATGGAGATTCCTCCTCCATGCTATACCTTGGCAAGGCTCATAGCTTCCCTCTCCACACTATGATTTGACAGGAAATGGACACCCCTGCAAATCAGGTGCCAAGCACTCCTTGTCTTTCCTAGCCGGACACTGTCAGGATCGCCTAGGAGAAGACCTCCAAAGTGTTTCCTAGACTGTTAGTGACTCCTACACCTACCATATTTACAATCATGGAGTCTAGTCACAATTCCCAAGAGGCTGTATGTTATGTACAGAGGGAATGTGATCTAAACCTCCATTCTTCACAAAGTGCCAGTCAGAACAACAAACTGGAAGAAACAAACTAGCTACAAACAACGCTTGGAAATTGAACACACTAACAATATAAAGCCATACAAATCCTGAATAACAACTACACTACATTCTATATAACCTAAAGAATCATATTCAATCCATTAAGGCCCTACTACAGTGCAAAAATCAGAAACTCTCACATTAACACCGCTATTCTCATTTGAATTTCAAAATTTCCAATACTCCCAATGCTTCCAACCTTGCTCTCAGGTCGAGGCACACCCTATATAGGTCAAAAAAAGTAGTTATGCCTCCCCTTGGTCATGCATTTTAGTTACAATGTGGTAAAGTTGCAAAATGCACCATTTTGCAACTGTTCCCAATTTCTAGCAAACCTTTGCAAATGAGTTCCAAAACTCATTATGCCTTTCCACACCTTATCCTAATGATCACTAAGGATCAAGACATGTCCCTAAGCCTCTAATTCTATCTCACCTACTTAATGGTCAACATGACCTTCATGGAAAACATACCAAGAACAAGAATCACAACTAGATTGCCTAGTGTAACTTCCTAGGTGCTCCTACACCATTCTCCCCCCTCTACACAAACACTAAGGAATGTGAGGAGAGATCAATGATACATCAATGCCCTACTTCTTGAACTAAGATTCATCCACCCATGTAGCCTCAGATTCAAGTTTGTCCATCCATTTGATGAGGTGTTCCATGTACTCCTTAGACCAGGTAGACTTCTTCACCCTTGACTCTAAGATCTTGTTTTCTTGTAGCTTGTCTTGAGTAGGTAAGGATATGTTACTCACATCCTTGAAGATATCCCTACTATTCTGATCCATGTCATTGAATATTCCCTTATATCTAATCAGATCAGCTATATTGAACACTGGTGAAATTCCCAAATCTACAGGCAGCTCCACCTTGTAGGCATTCTTCCCATATTTGGCTAACACCTTGCATGGTCCCACTCTCTTCATCTACAACTTGGTTGATGTTCCCTTTTGCAACCTAGATTTGTTGAGGTGGACCATGACATAGTCCCCTACTGCAAATTGTAGATCTTTTCTAGACATATCCACCTTATCTTTCAATTTTTGAGTAGCCTCGATGACTATCTTCTTCACCTGCTCCTAAATCTCCTTCATGGTCTAAGAGAAATCTTCTGCATGTCCACTCATATGCTCCATAGCTCCTAGATCCCTGAGCTCACACACACCTCTTGGGTGCATACCATATACTATTTCAAAAGGACTCTTCCCTATGGTCCTATTCACACTGTCATTGTATGCATACTCAGCCTGAGATATAACCAAGTCCCATGTTTGTCCATACTCTTTGGTTAGGAATCTTAGAAGGTTACCTAACACCCTATTAACCACCTCTATTTTTCCATTGGTCTGAGGATGGTAAGCTGATCCAAAAGACAAGTTGGTACCTAATCTGCTCCATAGAGTCTTCCAAAAATGACTCATGAACTTCACATCCCTGTCTAAGACAATGATCAATGGAAATCCATGGATCCTTACAATTTATTTGAAGAAAAGGTGGGAAATATATCTAGCATCATGGGTGGTTTTGCAAGGGATATAGTGACTCATCTTACTGAATCTATCTACCACCACATAGACACTATCAAACCCTATCTTAGTCTTAGGGAGTCCTAACACAAAGTCCATGCTAACACACTCCCATGGTCTGTTAGGAATGGGTAGGGGTTGATACAAACCTGCATTACTAGATCCTCCCTTGGATTCCATACACACTACACACTACTCCACATACCTCCTGACATCCCTTTACAACTTAGGCCAATAGTAGAACCTTTGCACTAGTTCCATTGTCTTGTTGATGCCAAAATGTCCAATAAGACTAACATTATGCTTCTCCTGGATGAGATTATCTCTCATTAATTCTTTTGGAACACGTAAATGATTCCCCTTGAATAATAATCCAATTTGCAATGTATACTCTGAGTATTGACTATGAAAGTGATTCTCCAAGTCAGAACATACCTTGTAGGCCTCCGAGAAGTCTTCATCTTCCCCATAGAGATCCTTGAAACTCTCTATTCCAATGCTATTTATCTATATCTCTTGCACTGTCAACAATCTCCTGCTTAGTGCATCTTCTACCTTGTTCAACTGTCCCTTCTTGTGCTTGATGGTGAAAGTAAAAGCTTGGAGGTATTCCATCCATTTCAAATGTCTATTTCTCAACTTCTCTTGAGTGTTGATATAGCTAGAAGTGCCTGATTATCAGTAAAGACTACAAACTCTTTGGGTAGAAGGTAATGCATCCACTTCCTAAGTGACTGAACTAAAGCATAAAGTTCTAGGTCATAGGTAGAATACTTCTTCTTAGCTTCATTTAGCTTTTCACTAAAGAAAGCTATAGGCCTTCCTTCTTGACTTAGCACTCATCCTACTGCAACTCCACTAGCATCACATTCCAAAGTAAATAACTTGTCAAATCTAGGTAATAAAAGAATAGGTTGAGTTTCCACTTCTTGTTTCAGTTTCTCAAAACCTTTCTTAGCTTCTTGAGTCAACTTAAACTTAGTCTGTAAGCCACCTTTGATTGTATCAAGGACTGGTGCACATATGCCACTAAAGTTCCTTATAAATTTTCTATAAAATTGAGCCAATCCATGAAAACTTCTTACCTCTATCCCTGTGGTTGGTGTAGGCCAATTTAGGATAGCTTCCACCTTGCTTGGATCCATCTTCAATGATCCTTGGGATACTACAAACCCCAAATACACAAGCTCTTGTTTGAAGAACTCACATTTCTCTAGGTTGATGGCTAACTTCTCTTCTTGCAATCTTCTAAGAACCAACTCCACATGCTTTAGATGTTCTTCTGTTGTCTTGCTAAAGATGAGTATATCATCAAGATAAATCACCACAAATATCCCTGTAAAATATTTGAGCACTTCATTCATGAGCCTCATGAATGTGCTAGGGGCATTAGAGAGGCCAAATGGCATAACTCTCCACTCATACAACCCATCAATTGTCTTAAATGTTGTCTTCCACTCATCTCCATCCTTTATTTTGATATGATGGTATCCACTTTTGAGATCCAACTTGGTGAAGTACTGAGCTCCTCCAAGACAATCCATCAAGTCCTCAATCCTAGGAATAGGGAACCTATACCTGATTGTGATTCTATTTATAGCTCTAGAATCATTGCATAATCTCCACTTGCCTCCTTTCTTGGTTGCTAATACCACTAGTACTGCACATGGGCTGATGCTCTTCCTGATCAATCCTTGATCCAACAACTCCCGCACTTGTCTAGCTACCTCTAGATTATGATCCGGTGTAAGCTTGTAAGATGATTTGTTTGGCAATGAGGCTCCTGGTATGAAGTCAATCTGATGACTAATGGCTCTCTTTGGAGGTAAGGTTACAGGTGTCCTATCACTAACTATGTCCTTGAACTGTTCTAACAACTTTTGGACTGTTTCTGGTATGACTAATTTATTGGCCTTGTCTTCTTCCTTGGGTTGCAACATAACCACATATCCTTCACCTCCTTGATGTAAGTTGTTAATGAACTCTTTTCCACTGCTTAATAAGACACTAAGGGTCTTTGAATGTCCTTCTTCCTCATCTGACAGTGACTGCAAATTAAATGTCTTTTCATCCTTCTTGAAAGAAATGGTGTTCTCTTTGCCATCATATATGGCACCTCTGTCATACTGCCATGGTCTTCCCAATAGTAGATAGCATGCATCCATGGGTAACACATCACAAACTAACTTATCCTTGTACCCTCCAATGGAGAACTCCACCGTTGCTTGCACATTGATAAGTACACTCTGCCCTTTGTTCAACCATGTTACTTTGTAAGGGTTAGTGTGGGGTATCTTCTCCAATTCCAACTTCCTTATTGCCTCTTCTGAGATTATATTATGAGTAGACCCTGAGTCCACTATAACCTTACACACCTTTCCAAGGATTTTGCACCTTACCTTGAATAAGGCTCTCCTTTGCTTTGGCTCTTCCTTGATCGGTTGTCTGATCAAAACTTTTCTAAACATCAGGTTCTCCCCCATTTTTGATTCAATGTGATTAACCTCAGTTGATTTGGTACTCATGGTGTCCTCTTGAGCATATTCCACTCTCTTCTCAATATTTGATGAAGTTGCTTTCTCCGAGCACCTATAAGTTGGATGTCCTATTTGACCACAATTATAACATTTCATACTAGCTAAGTATGAGTTGCTTCTACCTGCTCCTCTTCCTCTATTTGATCCTCCTTGAGGTCCTCTACCTCTTCCATGACCTCCTCTAGAAGGTGTTTCACTTCCATGCTTTGTGAGTTTGGATTCTCCTTGGTTTCTTTGTTCAGTTCCTCTACCTTGGTAGCCACCTCTATGTCCTCCTTGATCTTTGTCTTTGCCTCTACTCTTAGAAGCCTAATCTTGTTTTCTCTTGCTTCTTTCCTCAATCTTAATGGCTAATTAGTAGCATTGGTGTACTATCTTGGGATTTAAGAGTGTCATCTCCTCTTGAATGTTCCACTTCAATCCGTTAAGATACCTAGCCACCTTGAGACTTTCATCTTCTGAAACATTAAACCTCATACATAGTTTTTGAAACTCCTCTATGTAAGTGTTCACATCTTGGTCTCTTTGCCTCAAGCTTTGTATCTTCTTATGCAACTGAATCTCATAATCATCTCGCATGTATGCTTCTCTCACTTTTACAACCATACCCTTCCAAGTTGAAATAGGCGTCTTGCCTTCTTTTTCCCTCTCTGTCTGAATGAATTTCCACCATGTCAAGGAAGATCCTCTCAATCTAGATTTATCCACTTTCACCTTCTATGCTTCAGTGACTCCATCACACTCAAAATGGTTTTCCATACCCTCTATCCAATCCATGAATAGATCAGCTTCCAATTTACCACTAAACAATGGTATGTCTTCAAGTGATTTTCCACTCAAAGCTTTCAATGCCTTCAAGAGAGGATCCTCTTGCAGAACAGGGTCAGGTTCAGGGGTCTTGTCTTCCTCTAGAACCTCTTCACTCTTTGGTACCCTGCCTTCCAATCTATCACTGACCTCTTTAGCCTTGGCCTGCACATTACTCAATGCTTGCTCTAGTTGAGCTAGTCTTTCTCTCAATATCCTATTGTCTTCCTCCTGATCTTTGACCTTCTTTTCCAACTCAATGTTTGTCACCATGGTTGTGGAACCACTAGATTCAAGGTCTGACATACAAGATTCTATTCCAAATCTTTAACTTGCTCTGGTACCAATCTGATAGGGAGGGTTGGAGGAATCAATCACTCCATGATTCTTTCTCTAGGTCTTACTTGGAAGACCCCTTTAGTGTCTCACTTCACCACCTTAACCTATAGGACCTACCTCTTGACTAGGCTCCCCTGGTTCTCCTTGCCAACCCAACTACCAACACATACTCCTCTAGCCAAGTCAACTTTGGTGCAAGTTTCTCAATTCTTCCTTTAGCCCTTAATCCGCCCTAAAGGCTATCCTTCTCCATCTACTTAGATTAAGTTTTGCAGGGGTGTGGAGATGCTTCTTCTATCTATAATCCATCCTACTAGGGTTCTTGGGGGTTCCCTATCTCCATTTTCTCATCACTTCCACCAAACCCTCATCTAGGGTTAAAAAGGCTACTAGCCTAGGAGCCCCAATTAGCCCTCCTTCTTTGAGAAATTAGGTTAGTCCTCAAAAAATTTCCAAAGAACTTCTACTATTTATTTGAGGTTCTTAGTGCATATTCCCACCTCTCAATGATTTTTGGGGTCTTAAGCCTCCACTGCCCGTATAGTACCCCAAACTAGAAATGAGCAAGAACCTAGGTTATTGTAGGTCTTTCTTGGCTTCTCTGTAGACTGTTTAGAATTCCTCTCACTAGATGGATTGATGGAGCTTCCTCCTCCATGCTATACCTTGGCAAGGCTGATAGCTTCCCTCTCCACACCGTGATTTGATAAGAAATGGACACCCCTGCAAATCAAGTGCCAAGTACTCCTTGTCTTTCCTAGTCGGACACTGTCAGGCTCGCCTAGGAGAAGACCTCCAAAGTGTTTCCTGGACTGTTAATGACTCCTACACCTACCATATTTATAATCATGGAGTCTAGTCACAATTCCCAAGAGGTCGTATGTTATGTACAGAGGGAATGTGATCTGAACCTCCATTCTTCACAGACTACTAGTCACAACAGCAAATTGGAAGAAACAAACTAGCTACAAACAACGCTTGGAAATTGAACACACTAACAATCTAAATCCACACAAAGCCTGAATAATAACTACACTACATTCTATATAACCTAAAGAATCAAATTCAATCCATTAAGGCCCTACTACAGTGCAAAAATCAGAAACTCTCACATTAACACCACTGTTCTCATTTGAATTTCAAAATTTCCAATACTCCCAATGCTTCCAACCTTGCTCTCAGGTTGAGGCACACCCTATATAGGTAAAAAAAAGTAGTTATGCCTCCCCTTGGTCGTGCATTTCAGTTACAATGTGGCAAAGTTGCAAAATGCACCATTTTGCAACTTTTCCCAATTTCTAGCAAACCTTTGCAAATGAGTTCCAAAACTCATTATGCCTTTCCACACCTTATCCTAATGATCACTAAGAATTAGGACATGTCCCTAAGCCTCTAATTCTATCTCAACTACTTAATGGTCAACATGACCTTCATGGAAAACATACCAAGAACAAGAATCACAACTAGTTTGCCTAGTGTTTCTTAGGTGCTCTTGCACCACTCTCTATATATTTACATCTCCCATATCTATCCATCCCTCTATCCTATCTCTCTCTATAAATTTTTTAAGTTAATAAATGATTAAATTAAAAAGTTAAACCAAAATTATAATTTATTAGAATTAAAATATTAATAAAATATGTATCTAAAAAATATAATGAATAATAAATGAGAGATGGATAGGGGGGAAAATAGATAGAGAGAAATAATGAGGTCTAGAGGGGGAGATAGATAAAAATATATATAGAGGAAAAGGGAGAGGGAGAGAAGATGGGAGAGGGAGAGATATAGTTAGAGGAGTGACAGAGAGAAGAGGGGGAGAGAGGTATAGAGACAGGTAGAGAGGGAGATAGAGAGGAATAAGGGGAGGATATGGAGGTATATCTCAATATAGAGAGATGGAGAGGGAGAGGGAGATAAATATATAGAGAGAGAGTGAAAAAACGAGATAAAGAGATAGGGAGAGAGATAGAGAAATATGTGGATATAATGAGATAGAAAGAGGAGTGAGATCAATTAGTAGGCCATTTAGAAAATGATATTATTTGTGCAAACAAAATTCTTAATGGAGAAGTCATAGCTTTAAAATTTAGGGATCCAAAACATGACTATAATAAAACCTTTGAATTAGGAAGATAATAATACTCCATTATCACCAAACTCATGTTTCTCAACAGATAGAGAGGGAGAGAGGGAGTGATATAGATAGAGGGATATATAGAGAGATAGAGAGGGATAGGGAGATAGAGGGAGAGACAAAGGTAGAGGTCCAAAGGGTGAAGAGGGGGAGAGGGGGAGAGATAAAGGTAGAGAGAGAGATAGAAGAAGGGGGAGAGAGGGACATATAGCTCAATATAGAGAGATGGAGAGGGAGAGAGAGAGATATATATAGAGAGATAGAGAGGGATAAAGAAAGAGATAAAGAGATAGGGAGAGAGATAGAGAAATATGTGGATAGAATGAGATAGAAAGAGGAGTGACATAAATTGGTAGGCCATTTATAAAATGATGTTGTTTGTGCAACAAATATCTTAATGGAGAAGTGATAGCTTTAAAATGTAGGGATCTAAAACTTCACTATAACAAAACCTCTGAATCAAAAAGATAATAATACTCCATTAGATCACCAAGCTAATGTTTCTTAATAGATAGATAGGGAGAGAGGGAGTGATAGAGATAGAGGGAAATATAGAGAGACAGAGAGAAATAGGGAGAGAGATATAGAGATAGGGAGATAGAGGGGGAGATATATGGATATAAAGAGAGAGGGGTAAGAGGGGGAGATAGAGTGAATAAGGGAGAGAGGTAGAGGATAATTATATATAAAAATACGGTGATAGGGAGAGAGAGGGAGAGGAGAGGAGAATTAGAGAGATATAGAAAGAGGTAGTGATAGGGAGATATGGAGAGAAAGAGGGAGATGGAGATATGGGATAGAAAGGAGATATAGAGAGATAGATATAACTTGGGAAAGATAGAGAGGGTGAAAAAGATAAATATATAGAGAGGGGGGGTGGAAGGAGAGAGGAAGAGGGAGAGGGAGAAATATAGATAAATAGAGAGAGACAATAAGATAGGGGAAGGTCTAGAGAGATAGAAATCTATACAGATATAGGAAGTGATATATAAAGAGACTTGGTAGAGAGACAAGTATACATATTGAGAGAGAATAGGATATATGGAGTGAATAAAAGAGAAAGAGATAATAAGTTACAGATAGAGAGAGGGTGGAGAGATTAGAATATAGAGATAAAGGGGGAAAGAATGAGATAAAGTAGGTGATAGAGACAAGTAATCAAGAAATGAGGGGGATGTAGAGAGATGGAGATGTAGATAAGGAGGGAGAATAATTAGTATGTGTGTGTGTGAGTGAAAGAGAGATATAGATATAGAGATAGGGAGGGAGAAAGAGGGAGTGCATGTGAGTTAGAGGGAGAGATATGGAGATAGAGATGAAGAGGGAGGGATTTATAAAAATACTTAGAGGAGGAAGAGAGAGGGAGAGAAATATAGATAATTGATAGAGGAGAAGTAGAGAGATATAAAAAGAGAGAGCAATAGGGGGAGAGGGAGAGAGATAGGGATAAAAAGAGGGGGAGAGAAGAATACAAATGATAAATAGAGATATACAAAGAGTGAGATGGATACAATGAATTAATATATAATAAATACATGTGTACCCATTATATATTTATATAGTATATTAATATATCTACCCTAGATCTTACAAGTGAAAAATATGACAAAGGTTTGCATACAAGGCTTTTAAAGGCACAAGTCTACATAAGCATGCAAGATGATTTGAATGATCATGAAAATTCCTAATCTCGTTAATTTTTGCTTGTCTTTTTTCATGTTATTCATTTTTTCTCAATACAAATATGTATTGTATTATTGAAGACTTCCCTTTACCTCATTAAATGGATTCCAATCACATTGATGACATATTAACTTTCTAACTTTATTTTTAACCCACAAAAAAAATTAACATTATTTTTATGTAGGATTTTATGTGATTTCTAGGTGTCATTTCTTTTTACTTGTAGTTTTAAACATTTTTCTTAATAGTTTCTACAAAATAAATATATATTTTATTTAAGCATTATTATATATTATATTTTATACAATGTAAATTTAATTTAAAAATAATATTATATTTACATTTATTTTATTTACTATATTGTATAATAGTGAATGAGTGCAATAAATATCATCCATATAATTCTAATATTATGTTTTATATATTTATCATTTATTTATATATTTAATTTATATTATTACTATTATAATTGTATTTATTATTTTGTATTATATATGTATATATGATGCTATTATTTTAAAGTAATCTATAATTATTTTAGTAATCTAAAAAAATTAAACCATGGAGCGAAAGGAGAGAAAAAATTCTGAGTGAGGGTTTCACAAAAAAGGAGAAAGTTTGGTCATGGGGATATGAAGTGGAGCGTGATCTATCACCATATGCAGTGAACGCCTCAGTGATTCATACATCATAGTGGGTATTCCACAAAGGAAGTTGGGTGGACGCGACTTCAAGGAATTGAAATGAAAGGAAGTTGGGTGTGCAAGGTTCTTCAGAACATGCCCCTCAGTGGGTTTATCACAATGGTAAATGGGTTGACATGGCTCCCTTTGAAGATGGTAAGAGCAGGAAGGCAACTAATGGTGAGTTTCATCCTCGCTTAGTTTATTTCAAAAATTTATTGAAGCCACCTCTGGTTAAAGAGAGGAATAGGCTTCTTGCAAGGGGAAATGAATTTCATGGTCATCAGGCCAAAATTTCATTTAGGATCTCAGGGCGGCAAGATTTTGCCTCCAACAAGGTTTTGGGAAATGGGTATGTGGGGGTCAGGGATGAGCAGACAAAAGTGAAAGAAATGGATTTGGATGAGAGCAAGATCTGTAAACATGTTCCATTTGACACAAAGAAAATAAATTCCTTTGGATGATGGAAAGACCTCCAAACATGCTCCATTTGTCAAACCAATGGGTTTAAGGCAAATTTTACTCCCTGGTTTGAACATTTGTGTGGAAAATTGTCAAGCAGTTTGTGGTTCCAAGGAAGACTCCTTTGTGCCTAATTCAAAAGGAAATATAGGGAAGGAGGGTAGTGGGGAGGAAACCCTAATAAACAACCTAATAAATTTTGGCTTCCAGTTCCTTTAATGAAAATGGAAAATCACCGCTCAACCAAAAATATCAGGATCTGCATAATTTTTCCATGATTCTCCAGGTATGGGGTGAAGATTCTTTTTTATCCAAATTGCACAAATACGTTCATACACATTGGTTTGGTACTCTGTATTTTCAGGTGCTTTCCCTCAATATGTTTCTCTTGGTTCTAGATTCTTTGGAGGCTAAGTGCAAAGTGCTTGAAAATAAATTTGTTTGGTCTGGGAAAAATTAAATACTTATTTTTCCTTGGTGCCCACTTCTCCAACCCAATTCCTCTTTGAATTTAGAAATCCTTGCTTGGTTTATTTTGTCTGGTATTCCTTTAGAATTCATGGATCCTGATATCCTTGAAGAGATGGGGATCTCTTTTGGAAAATTTTTATTATCGAACTCCCAAATTGTAGAGGGTCTTCTAAATATTATAATATGTGTTTTAATAAACCCTATTCAGACCTTGCCAAGATTTTGCAACTTGAAATCCCTAGCTAGTAATTGGAAACAATCTATTGTTCAAGATTCTAAACAGTTACAAAAACATTCTATTGATTTGGATGCTCCCCTCTTCAAGAATATTAAGATGTCTTCCCCAAAGGAGCTTCCTTTGTAGGAAGGGAAGACCACTAAAACTTTATTAAAGGAGAATTCAAATTCACATAGAAATTTTAAAATTCCTAATCTGGACCCTCTTGTTGAGATTGCTAATGTAAATAATGACCCTCCTATTAAGGATGTTGATATAAAAAATGACCTTAATCTTAGAGTATTGGCCCCTCCTATTAAGGATGTTGTTGGATCTAACAATTTTAAATCAAAAGATTAAGAAATTTGTTTGTATCCTCTTGCGTTAGCAACCCCCTCCACATCAATAATACCTATTCTTTCTGCTCAAAAATCAATTTATTTAGTCAATGCACATATCCAATCTCTGAGAAAATTTCTCCCCCTATGTCAGGGCTTAACTAAAGATATGCTCAAGTCTTCTAAATCCTCTAATATTGCTAAAAATAAGATTCAATACAGTAATGGGATTTTGTCTAGAATCCTTTTGAAATTATTTCTCTAGACAATTTGGGTAACATTAGTTCTTGGTCCGATGGGAAATTGTCGATGTCTTTGGTGTCCTCACAACTAAATTCTCCCCTTTCCTTTCCCTTGAGAAGAAGCCAAAAACCCAGAACTCTGAAAAAACATAAAGGGCCTGCTATTAGGGCTAGCTCTCCAAACATTCCTCTACTGAATTCGAACGCAAACCTTAATGGGGAGCTATTGCTAACAAATAAAACTTCTCCTATTTTGAACTTCAAAACCCAAATTTTAAGGTTGCCTCTAGTAAATTATCTATCGAACTAAGCACAAGGGTAGTTTTGGAAAAAGAAAAAAAAAAGGAAATCATAGAGCACATTTCTATTGGCCAACAGGTCTTAGATGAAAACCAAGGAACATTTATCAATATGGGTGGGGAAAATCCCAATAGAAAATATATATTAAAGGTGATGAAATCTTCTCCCTTCAAAGATCTGAGTTGTTTTGAGAAAATGAGTCATGCTCCCAAGTATGTTGATATGAAAAAAAAAATGATGATGCTTTCCCAGGATCAAACCATAAAAGAACAGATCAGGTTACTATTGATCAAATTTTAATTGACAAAGTTCAAAGGATAATAAAGGCCTTCAACACTAATTTCAATGAGGATATACATGAAAAAGTATTGACTGCTATTGAAAATGATTTAGTTCAAATTGAGGACCTTTCCATCCCTTTATCTCATAATCTTTTTGAAATTATTTCTACTCATAAGTTTCTAGAGATAGAGAACCGAGAGAATAATCAGCAAATTCCTTTAATAAAACTAAATTTTCCTATCTCACAACCTCCATTATCACCTATCTTGTCCCTTTCTTCTCCTTTGAAGAGAGGGGCAAAAACCCAAGCACCTGAAAATCCAATAAGAGATTGATGCAGGAATACAAACCACCCTGAATTCACCTATCAAAAAGAAAAGAACTTTTAGTCCACCAACAACAAGATCAGGTGCAAAAAAGTGGAATTTGTAGTTGTAGTTTTCTTTTGGGATTCCTTCCCAGAAATAAACTCATAGGAAGAGGGGAGAGGTGTCTTCCCCTCGAGAACAATGAGGGTTTAATCATGAAATGTTAGGGGCTTAAACACCCCTAACAAGAGATGTCTTATTAGGCGTAAGTTAGACCTAACAAATTTTGGAATTGCACTTTTGCAAGAAAATAAATTGAATTCAAATTTTATAGATTTTATATTTTCTAAATGGTTCCCTTGGAAGTTCTCCTTCATTCTTCTTTGGGTGCTTCTAGGGGTTTAGCCTTTCTTTGGAAGGATAGCTCAGTTGATCTAAGAATAGTATGTTTTTTTTCTACTAGGGTTTGGCCCTAGTCAAGAGTAAAACTTCAGATATTCAATTTTGGCTTGTTAATGTGTATGGCCCATCTAGCATAAATGGTAAACAGCGGTTGTGGAACCTCATTTCATGAGTTCTGCAAGTGTTGTCTGACTCTTTGGTTGTCCTTGGTGGGGACTTTAATGCTATAAATGACATCTTAGAAAAGACTAGTGGAATAATCCCCAATAAAAGGGTCATGGAAGATTTTAAGGGTTTTACAATAAACTCCAAACTCTTTTACTGTAGGTCTCAAAATGGTCTCTATACTTGGACCAAAAAAAGGAAGGACTTCTATCAAATAGCTGAAAGGTTAGACTATTTCCTTCTATCCTCAAAGTGGTTGGAATCAAATCTGAATGTCTACTCTTTAGTTCTTGGTTTCCCTAGTTCTGATCATTTTCCATTATTATTCAATATTATTGAAGATAGGGCTCCAAGCAAGGTTCATTTTAAATTTGAACCCATGTGGCTAAGGGGGTATGTGCAGGATCATGATGGGCCAAAAAGTGGCGATATGTAAGTGATATGATGGCCCATGTGGCTGACGATTTTTTTTTAACCCAAAATTGATGAAACGAAAAGGGTTTTTAAAGAAGAATCTTAGCTTTCCACCAATATAAATTATGCTTTAATTTGAATTTAATAAATAATTATTATTCATTTTCTATTTGAATTATGACTAAATTCTTGATTGATAGAGTGATTGAGAAACATCTATAGCTTTCAAAGGGTATCACATTTTTTGAACCTGAAACATGCGTCACATTGTATGCTTCACATACTATAGGATTAAAAAAAAAGAATTGAATTTCATGAAGTTTTGACCAACTTAAGGTGGTCAAAAGTACAAATTTTTTTTTATATTTTTTAAAAGTTCTGATAAAAAAATCATAATTCATTATTTACTTGGAAAAAAATTACAAAAAAATATGCATCACATCGGGACATGAGTCTTCTATTTATATCTAAAATCCTATAAAAAAATATTATCATTTTATTGTGGTTAGGGTGGTCAAACAGACACCTACTTGTTATTTTTTCCTTGAAATTTAAGTATTATTGCATTGAAATTTTAAATTTTCACCAAATAGATTTTTTTAAAATAAAAATAAACCTAAGAGTTTAGAAACTACATTCAATTTGCAACAGATTCTATTCTTACATATTTTTGAAATAATATAGTTGACTTATTCAACTTTTTACGTCAAGTTACCTAACTCTGATTTTCTAAATTTTATTGCCACTTAAGGGCCTATTTTCTTCATGATGATCCTGCACATGCCCAAGGGACAAATCCTTTTTCCCTTTAATCTAGCACTAGTGGGAAAATTCCCCTTTTTTCCCTAGCTCTCGTATGTTCCAATTGGTGGGTAAACCCACAAAAGTGGTTTACAATTCGAATGAGGAAGGAAAACTTGTAAAAAATGACCCCATGCCAAACAAAATCATTATGGGGTTTCGAATGAACTCATTGGTTCAAATGAAACAAAAAAGGGTTCACTCGAACCAAGGTTCGAGCAAACCCATTTAATGCATGCACTGACAAAAAATAAATGAAAACCCCTTTTGGGAAGGGGATTCGAATAAACCGGGGTTCGAATGAACCCTTGTTTGCTCAAACCCCTGGGGACTCGCTAGAATCCCCTTGGTTCTATTGAATCCCCCTTTTCCTTGATTTTTGACCTTGTCCACCAAAAAAACCTAAATTTTTACGCTTCGAAGCTTGGGTTGAGGATGACAATGGAGGAATCTTCTCAACTCCAACTAGAATCAAGTAGTCCTCAAAACAGGCTATCCAACACATATAATGTTAATATGTTTTGGTTTTATTATGTTTTTCTTTTTAGTTTTATTAAACATAGGTTTTTCATAAAAAATGAAGGTCTTTGTTTTGCACATGTGGAAAAATAGTAGATTATCAATTTTATTTTTTTGAAAAATATGAGTGCACTAGATATTGAAGTCATTGATTCAACAAAATAAATATATTGAATTTTGTTATATACAAAAAACGTTATGCATTATACAGTCACACTATGTCTGAATTATAGTTGGTTTGACTTCGAAACTTGATTAAAGAAAAAATATTCAATTAAAAACTATCTAACCAAGTGGAAGCACTAGATATCGGAGTTACAAATCTAAATTCTAAATAATTATAATTTTATCCTTCATTGAAATAAATTTATGCGTTATATGGTGTGTGTCACTTTTCAAAAATGTTGTTATATTGAAAAAACCAATTTTTGTGGGAGATGGAAAAAGAAGTGCAATCTAATTCCAAGAATTTTGAAAAAATTATTTTTAGAATCTATAGACAAAATTTGATGAGACTCTAGTTTGCATCATCTTCAAATTCCTCACGGTTTAGCTGCTATAGGTGCCCAAATGTAAAGATGTAGTTAATAATAATAATTTAAGTGTCTAGTTTGGCCAAAAATTGTAAACCACTATTGTGGGAACACCTTGGTTAAAAAGCTAAATTTCCTTCAGGGGAAAATCAAAGATTGGAACCTTTCCCATTTCAAGAATATTTTTTCAGAAAAAGCTAGACTCAAAAAAGAAATTGAAGATCTAAATGAATGTGTTATCATCAATGGTATGAATCTCAATTCATATGAACTAGAGAAATCCTTGATTTATGAGCTTGATGAAGTTCTCCTCCAAGAAGAATGTTATTGGAGGAAAAAATCTAGAGACACTTGGCTTGCGGAAGGAGATAGGAATACTAAATTTTTCCATGCTTCTACCAAGGTAAACATACATAGGAACAAGATTACCTCAATTAAAAATAAAGTTGATCTACTTTTAGAGGAAGATAAGGAAATTTCTATAGAAGCTATTTCATTTTTAAAATATTTGCTTACTACTGAACTGGTTATAATTAATGATTATTTCTTGGATTCCATTCACCCTATAGTCTCTCAAGAAGACAAAAAAATTTGAATGGCTCCCTTTACTCTTGATGAAGTAAAACCCATAGTCTTTACCTTGTCCCCTAAGAAGGATCCAGGCCCTGATGGCTTTACTACACTATTCTTTCAAAAATGCTAAGATATAATAGGCCAAGATGTGTGGTTGGCTCTGGAAGAGTCAAGGTGCAATAAGAAAATTCTTAAAGAACTCAATAATACCTTTATCACCATCATTTCAAAGATGGAATCTCCCATTACTTTTGCAGATTTTAGACCTATTTCTTTGTGTAACACTCTTCATAATTTTTTTACTAAGGCTATTTCTTTTCACCTTGCAAAGATCATTCTACATATTGTGTTAGAGGAACATGGAAGTTTTGTTCCTGGGAGGGAAATTGTTGAAGGGGCAATTGTGGCTCATGAAATTTTGCCCTCTATTAAGCCCCATTAAATTCCTTCTATGATTCTCAAATTAGATATGGTCAAAGTATATGATGGGGTTGACTGGTATTTTCTCCTTGCCCTACTACACAAATTAGGTTTTTGCGCAAGGTGGGGGAAATGGATTTAATCTTGTATTTCATGTGTCTAATTTATAGTACTACTTAATGGATCTTTGGATGTGGTTTTTTCTCCTCCTCAAGGGGGATAAGCCAAGGGGATCCCCTATCCCCTTTATTGTTTATTCTCATGTCCGAAGAATTCAGTTGGGAAATCAAAAGGGCTAATCAATTGAATCTTTCGAAAGGTATTCACTTTCCTAGTTTGCAGGAAAATTATACCCATGTTATTTTTGCAGATGATACTTTGTTTCTTGGCTATTCCTCAATCCCTGAAGCCAAGGCCATGAAGAAGGTTATCATGGAGTATTCTAAGGCACCGGATCAAGTTATTAATCCTACAAAATCTAAATTAATTTTTTTCTTAATATTCCAAAATTTATTGACTATAGGTTAATAAACTTTTGGAATTTTTTTGTTGGCTCTCTTCATTTTTCTTATTTAGGTATTCCCCTCTTCATTGAAAATATTTATCTACCTTTTGGGAAAAGGCTCATGCCTTGGTCTCAGGTAGAATTTTTTCTTGGAAACATAAATGGCTTTCCTTTGCAGGCAAGAATCAAATGATCAGATTTGTGCTCAATGTTGTTCCTATATATTTAATGTATGTCCTTAAGGCACCTAGCTACACTTTAAATCACTTAAAAAAAATTGCGCTCATTTCTTTGGAATGATAATGTGGGGGATAAGGAAAGAGTTCCCCTTATTTCTTTGGTCAAATTTTGTCTTCCCAAGTATTTAGGGGGGAACTGGCACTAGAAACCTAAATCTCCAAAATGTAGCCTTAGGGGCTAAACTAACATAGAGGTTGTATCAATCCCCAAATTCTAGATGGGGCAGATTAATGTTTTCGAAATACTTGAATTCATGTTCCAAGGAGAGCCTTTTCACGACTTCCTTTCTACCTAAGGGCTTTGCAATATGGAACTTCATTTCTTCCTGTTGGTCAGTTATCCTTCCTCACCTCTCCTGGTTGATACATAATGGGAAAAAAGAAAAATTTTGGGAGGATGTTTGGAATGGCTATCCCATTTTATCCCAATCAAGGGATTGGGGTATTATGATCCAGCTTCTTAAAAGCCTCTGGGGCTCTCATGTGGCAGATTACTTTACTATGGAATATATCAATTCCATCCCAAAAATTGTCTAGAAATCAGTGGAAGCCCTGAACCTTCCTCTGATTATGAAGGAGGCTTATAAACAAGAGATGGGGAAAATATATTTTGTCTTTTCTGGTAAGGAAGATGCTTTAATCTGGACTAAATCTTGGTTGGGCAATTATTCTGTTAAAGAGGGTTATAATTTTTTTTTCTTTTATCTATAAATCAGACCTTCCTATTATGCTCTTCTATAATGAGGCCTTCCTTCCAAAAGATGGCGCCTTTTCTCGGGTAGCTATTCATGATAGAGTTTTAACTATGGGGTATTTGTAGGATCATCATGGAAAAAACGGGCCCTTAAGTGGCAATAAAATTCAAAAAATCAGATTTAGGAAACTTGACGTAAAAATTTGAATAAGTTATATATATTATTTCAAAAATATATAACAATAGAACCTGTATTAAATTGAATGTAGTTTATAAACTACTAGGTTTTTTTTTTTGAAAAAATTTATTTGGTGAAAATTTGAAATTTCAATGCAGTAGTATTAAATTTTAGGGAAAAAATAAGTAGGTGTCTGTCTGACCACCCTAACCACAATAAAATGATAATATTTTTATATAATATTATATATATAAGTATGAGACTCATGTCCCAATGTGATGCATGTTTTTTTGTAATTTTTTTCAAGTAAATAATTAATTATAAATATTTTATTACAACTTTTAAAAAATATAAAAACTCGTATGTTTGACCACCTTAACTTGGTCAAAAATTCATGAAATTCAATTCTTTTTTTTTAATCCTATAGTATGTGAAGCATAGAATGTGATGCATGTTTTGGATTCAAAAAATGTGATACCGTTTGAAAGCTATAGATTTTTTTCAATCAAATTATCAATGAGGACTTTAGTTGTAATTCAAATAGAAAATGAATAATAATTATTTATTAATTTCAAAGTAAAGCATAATTTATATTGGTGGAAAGCTAAGAATATCCTTTAAAAACCCTTTTCATTTCATCAATTTTGGGTAAAAAAAATTCGTCAGCCACATGGGCCATCATATCACTTAGATATCATCACTTTTTGGCCCATTGTGATCCTGCACATACCCTGTGGCAAGGCTTGATAGGCTGGATTTGATAGCCTCTTTCCCATTTGTATTTTGTGGTTATTTTCTTGAATCCTCTGATCACTTGTTTGTTCATTGCCCTTTTGCCAAGCAATGTTAGTATTGTTTGTATGGTAGATTAGTTTGGTCCTCAATGATGTGCCCTTCTTTATCTTTGCAGTTTAATTCTTGGCCTCTCCTTTATCGTTACCCATTTTTCCATTGCCTTTCGATCGTGTCTCCTTCGTTAATTATTTGGAAAATCTAGATTGAGAGAAACAACAATTTTTTTAGAAATAAGCTTTCATCCTTAGATGAAGTACTTGTTTCCATTGAAAATTCATTTTTTGAAGTTGTAAGGACCCATATTCTTAAAAAATCAATAATTTAAAGACTTTTTCAAATTGGGATAGTTTCATCATTGAAAATTGGTCTTTGCTCAAATCCCTACCTTTCCGTGGATCAATCATGAATAAGTTTGATATAGCTTTGTTACGAAAAATAAGCTAGATGGTTGCCCCCTCCAAAAAATATCTTTAAGTTGAATTATGACAGTGCCTTGAGAGAAAACCCTAGAAAGTCTAGGATTGGAATTGTTTTAACTGGTCCAAATGCAAATATATAGAAATTTGCATGCAAAATATTGCTTGATGGCACCAACAATAGGGCTGAATTGGAGGCTCTCAGTCTTAGTTTGGATTTGGCTAGATCATTAAAAATCAAAGCCTTAGTCATAAAAGGTGATTCAATGGTAATTTTATATTCCATTTCTAACTGAAGAACTCATGCTTGACAATTACAATATTTATTGGGAAAATTTCTCTTGCAATTATAATATTTTAACAATTTTTCCATCTCTCACTGCTAGAGAGAAACTAATCATGTTGCGAATTTTCTAGCAAATAAAGTAGCAATCAATGAGAAAATTGTTTTCAAAGAATTTATTAAGGAGGAACTTCGTCCTTTAAATAAGGAATCATATCCTAGTCGACCTGTTTTGACACCTTAGTGAGCAATCTGGTGTTTGAAATTTCAATTACAAATTCACATAAGACCATTGTCCCATCATGTTTTTTTGGTCTTCTTTTCTCTCGGTGTAGTGTTTTGATCGACATACTGTCATTTGCTCCATGTTTTCTTATATTGAAATAATGTTCCTTAGTTGTGACTTTTATTAAGTCATTCTTTGGTTTATATTCAAATTGGTATTTCTTTTGTTGTCTGATTTCTTCTCAAGTTTTTGCAGGTGTTGTGAAAGGTTTATGGATCTTGTGGAAGGCTGGTATATAATCACTCTACTTCTATCCTGTCAGGGATATGGTCTTGCCATCGTCATTAAAGTGCAAGTCCCCATTTGCTCCACATTTCTTATCTTGCAATAAGGCATCATAATTGTGGCTCTTATTTATTGATGTTTTGGTTTACATATAATTTGGCTTTCTTTTGCTGCATGTCTTCTTCTCAATTTTTGTAGGTGTTGAGGAAGGCTTATGGATCTTGTGGAAGGTTGGTATAGAATCACCTATCTAATTTTTTGTTCATACCTTATGCTTCAAAGTCTTTTTGTAGTCTTGTCTAGTTTTACTAGACTAGGGGTTGGTGGGCAGATTCGTCTGTTAAATCTTAGGGAAAAATACTTTGGTTGGGATCCATTCTATTTGCAAAATTTTATGTCTATACAAATCAAAATCTAGCCTTTATGTAATGGTTACCAGATGTTGGGCCAATATGTTATGTATGTAACCTTTCTTCGTAATGGGGAGATGTAATTTTTCTATAATATTTTCTGAATTGAGCTATAACTGGAGGTTTTATTCATGGTTCTTTCTTGTTGATATGCTCTTCTGAACCAGGTTTGTAATTATTTTTAAAATCAATAAAAATACAAAAATCTTTAGTGGCTTTGCCATTTTTATCTAAAAAAAATATCTATAATTATTTTATTTATTATATTTTGTAATAGTGAGTGAGTGCAATAATCATCAATGGTATAATTCTTATTTATTTATACTTAATTATCTTAAATATGATTAGTATTATAATTATATTTGGTATATAATATTATATAATATATATTATTTAATTTGGAGCAAGGATTCTAATTCGATTGACTAAAGCGTTATGTTGCAGACAATAGATAATATTATATATATATATATAGTACTTAATTTAATCTAATATTTATTAAATTAGGATATTACTTCAAATTAATCTATACAATGTTAGAAGAGTTAATTAGGAAGAGGGTTAATCATTTAACAATCTAAATTTTTCTTTAATTACAAATTAATTTATTAAATATAATATTATTATATGTATTATTATTATTATATTTTAAATGTAATGCATATTTAATATAATATAAATTAAATTATATAATATATTATATTATACAATTAAAAAATATAATATTATTATATTTATTAATACATATAATATAATTATATGTATTATTCTATATAATAATATAATATATCATAGTATATAGTATAAAAATATATAATAAATCCCAACAAAAGGAAGTCACAATTGTATTAATGAGAAGCAACATCCAAGTGTAATTACTCTATCTTGCAATCCTTCTCAATATGCAAACTATAGTGTACAACCTTCAAATAGGCTTATCATAGCTTTGAGACACAATGCACCAACCATCATCAACCCATTCCATCCATATAAGTAGATATAGCCACTAAGACGTTCTCATGAAATTCCAACTGTCGCAATTGCTTAACTGCCACATTGAATATCAACAGTCACACATCCAAAACATGATTCTACCATTACATCAACATATTGTATATTGTACCAAACATGACTTCTCCAAATAGATATGATCGGATATTGTTGCTCACAAAAATTCAAATGGCTAATGACCAACTTATCTTGAATGCATAAATTTTAAAATTTGAAGTGTACAAAAAATGTACTACTATTCTAGCGACTTATTAGGGAAAGTGTGACTACATGTGTTGAAATGCAAAGGAAGTGGCTTCATTCTTGAAACAATAGAATTAGACAATTATATAATAAAAAACACCTTTGTGTTGCTCTCATATTGATTTGATATTGTAAACACTAACATACCATTAAACATAAAAAATAAATTGAAATTGAACACATTATGTACATTTAAAATTGTAGTACTACAACAAACTCATTGACACAACTGCAAAATTCTTATAATTGATCACAACACTAAACATTGCATGCTATCTAATGTCATTGTGTATTATTGAAAAATTAACTAAAAATGGTAATTATTCAATTGCTATTATGCCATACGACTTGATTTTTTCTTACTGCTAGAAAAGACTATGTTGTTTCCAAGATTCTTACTAAAATGCAATACTACAACAAACTCATTGACACAACTGCAAAATTCTTATAATTGATCACAACACTAAACATTGCATGCTATGTAATGTCATTGTGCTTTATTGAAAAATTAACTAAAAATAGTAATTATTCAATTGCTATTATGCCATTAGGCTTGATTTTTTCTTACTGCTAGAAAAGACTACGTTGTTTCCAAGATTCTTACTACCAGAAAAGACTGTTATTTCGAAGATTGTGGGATATTTATGTGTGGTTCTAGGTCAAAACCATTGACTTACTCTTCCTATATAACTTCGGAGGCAAGAATATGAATTTTCATTTATGAAGCCATTAAATCATTAACCTTTCCTGACAAGCCCATAATTTCTCTTCATACAAATGTACGTACGTTTATGTATAAGACGAAACGTTGGGGACTAAAATCCGGTGAAGCACGGCACGGGACAAACAAGTCGAGCAGGAAAACGGCAAAAACAGACGATTCTGATCAATTTAATCCTCTTGCTTTCGTTTTCGAGCAGATCCAGCCATTGATGGAAAAAATGAGTTCGACGAACTTCAAATAAGTGCATGTTACCTTTTTTTTATTGATTAGATTTGAACTGGTGATAGGTCATTACAACAAGCCGTTACACCAAGCGCCGACGGGCTCAAGTGCATGTTACTTATTAAAAAAACAAGTGCATGCTACTTATTTAGAACACACAGTCCATCTGAAAATAAGGAAGCCGAATTGCAGAGAGGGAAAAGGCAATGGAGATAATTGCAGAAAGGGAAAAGGCCATGGAGATAATTCCAGGTCTTCCAGAGGAGATTGGCAGACAGTGTTTGTTGAGGGTGCCTCTAACGTCACACTACAAGCTCGCTCTTGTTTGTAAACGTTGGAAAAGCATTGCATGCAGCCCACTCTTCTATCAAGACAGAAAGAATTTTGGTATGTATCAGGAATTGATTATACTACCCTGCTGGGAAGAATCAGATGGTAAAGGTTGCAGAATAAAGCTTTACGACCTTCTCCAAAACTCATGTACTGAAACTTTGCCGCCATTTCCCCCTGAACTTCCATATTTTTCACGTTGCTCTTACTGTGTTCCCTTCAACCACAAATTGTTTGTCATGGGCTTTCGTACCGAATGGCCAGAGTTCACAATTCACAAAGCTCTTGTCATCTACGATTTTACTTCTGGTATTATCTATCTTCTTGCTTTTCTCATTCAATAAAAATACAGTATTTGCTTTTTTCATTCAATAAGTATATAGTATTTACTTCTGGTATTCCCCTATTTCTTTGTTTTAGGGAGATGGAAGCTAGGCCCGGACCTTCCCGACAGCAGAGACAATTTCTGCTGTTCGGTGGACTCAGCAAAAGGACTGATTTACATTAGTGGAGGATTTGACAGTGATGATGAGGCATTGGATACAGCCATAGTTTATGATATAGAGGAAGAGCAATGGGAGTATCTTCCTCCCATGCTTTGGAGCGAGGATCTGTGTAGCAGTGTGTTTACTGATGACAAGTTTTATGTGGTGAGCCGTATGGAGGGGCATATACAGGCTTATCATCCCACCACTCGACAATGGAGCGCCATAAGGAGTTGCTATGATTGCGGTATTCAACCTGCCTTAGTATATAGCGATTTCTTTGCGGAAATTAGAGAAAGGAATTATCCGGAAGACCAATTTCGCCTACATTCTGAACTCCTTGGATTTATTGGTGCCACAATGTGGCATCAACAGATATTAATTGCTGGATTCGATATGAAAAGTGCGCTGGTCTTTTATCTGTTTGAGCCTTCAACACCGGGAGAGCATGGAGAAGCAAGGAAAAAAGACAAGTGGACTCTCATCAGAACTTTGTCTCAAACAGAGTTTCCAGACATAATCGATACCATTGGAGCTCTGACTTTGTGATTCTTGTAACCTAAGGAATTTCAGTGTTGTACTGAGATCTTTTGTGGAGTTGGACTAGAAAGGCATGACAGAAAGAAAAACAAGAGAATCTTAAATTAGAAACATATTGGATGTAGCCATTAATTCAATTGGACTTTTGCTCTATAAGATTTTGATTATTGAGCTCTTGGATCTAAGCATTATGACATGAGTAATGTGTATGTTTACAACGATACTCATAACATGGTCAAGATAAGTACTTCTTTGATTCTATCAAGTAGTTGGATTAGATTATTATTGTGTTTTTTAATCTAAATAAAATTATATGTCAAAAATAGTACTACGTACTTGGATTTTGAATGGATGAAGGCTTTTAGATCATTATTTGGATAATAACACATATTATTATTGCGTGGTCATTTGCTTTTATTTTATGCTATTATTGCATGGTCATTTGTTTTTTTATAGATTTTATTAGAACTGAATTTTAAAAGAGTGAGTTGATTCTCTGTCAAAACTTGAACTACATGATGGATTTTCTTCACCTTCCTATTTTTTTATCAATCTTCCAATGCTTTCTACCCCACCTCACTTGGCATCTTTGGCATGGATATTTGATAATAACTAGTAATCTAGTAATCTCTACATGAACATTGTCTACCTTTAAAATGATGGAAACAATGGTATAATGCAACGAATATTTTTAGAACATTCTTGCAAAGCCCATTTTGTGCATATCCTACAATAATTTCATTCCATGAGATGACATTTGTCTGAGGCATTCTGTCAAAAAAATTCACATGCTTTGTATATGATTCCACACTTTGCATACATGTCTACCACCTGCCTATTGAAACTATACTATCTAACAAGATTACTCCATCCATTATGCTTTGATGGATGCGTGAGTATACTGGTAAAATGTCATTGAATCTAGTTTTACACCTACCAATAGCATTTGTTTGAAATTTTTAAAATATTTTCAACAAGTCTAATATGTGTACATCTTTGAAACATTTTGTATAGCTCATGCACCTCATCTATGTTGTTTCATCTTCAATGCAATGATTTCTATCAATTGTCTGCGCTTATGACTCAAGTTCAACAAATTGATTTGGCAATAGGTCATTGCCTCTGTTCAATGTTTTTGCATTCCTTTTATCTGAAAAGTAGAGTTAATAACATAGAGATCGGGATATATTTTACACAAATCATTTTCCCTGACTTTTTGAATGTGTTGCACTATCAAAGCAATAGCAGTATTGTTATCTCCTCCATTAGGAATGATAACATTTGCATACTTCTTTGACAGAAATATAAATTCATCATATGTTGGCTTCACAAATCTGGAATACTACTTAAAGAATGGTTCTACAACTTAATCTCTCTCAAGAGTAGCACACCTTATTCTCCTTGACAATCGTGCATCAACATCTTTTGGATAGCCACACATCTTTGATGAAGTTTGAAATCATAGCTAGAAATATCAATTGACTTCCATTGTTTTGATGGATGTTCATACCCTGTTTCAGATGGGATGAGCACCTATTGTTTGTAAAGAGTTTCTGATGCATTTCAACAAACCCATTTTGTGCAGGTCTCCAATCGTCACAATCCACAAGATCAAATTTATTGTGTCATCTTGCCAAACAGTTCACACGCCATGTCCATGCTTTTGCATTTTGCATATAGTCTACCAAGGTGGCTGCAATGGAGGAGAATCAAAGTTTTGGAGATAGCCGAGAACTCTGGGGAGAATGGGAACTCCCAAATAGTTCCCAATAACATTTTGAAAAATTCTTTAAAACGCCTCATGAGCGAGTGAAATGAGGTTCCTACCTTTGGGAACCTCTTACAAATTCCTGTTCACCCCTAAAATGCTGATAAAGGAAATTATAAACAACTTTTAGAAGTAGGAAGGGTATTAGGAATACTATTAGAAATTGAAATGAATTTAGAAGGTTCAAATAGAATTGTTGGGATTTTAAAATTTTAATAAAAGATAATGGCATGAGTATTAAGGGTTCTATGAATTTTAAATATTTTAAAATTCAATTAGTATCATAGTTTTCAATCTTTGATTTTATAAATCTTTCGATGGATTTATAATATGAAAAGTGTCTAATTTTTCTTGTCAAAAACCTTATAAAATTTGCTTGATAAATTCGTCAATCTGACAAAGGAATTTTAAGAAGTTGTCAAGTGTTAGAAGGGTATTAGGAACATTTCGAGGGTTAGACACCTATTAGAAATTGAAATGAATTTAGAAGGTTCAAATAGAATTGTTGGGATTTTAAAATATTAATAAAAGATAATGGCATGAGTATTAAGGGTTCTATGAACTTTAAATATTTTAAATTCAATCACTACCATAGTTTTCAATCTTGGATTTTATAAACCTCTCGATGGGTTTATAATATGAAAAGTGTATAATTCTACTTGCAAAAACTTTATAAAATCTGTTTGATAAATTCGTCAATCTAACAAAGGAAGTTTAATGCATAAAATTTTCTTCGATTAGTATTTTCTCATGAAATATTGCCACATTGTCAATAATGCAATCATGAAACCCCTTTCATACCATTTATCTTCAGCTCCCATAAAAATCCTAATTTAATTATTTTTGAAAATCACCCACTAAAAAATTCAAACTTTTAATATCTCACAAATCAGAAGGAATTTTGGTCTAAAAACTTGTCACATTAGGTGAAATACTATTAGGAACATCCTTGTAAAATTATTTTGCACCATTTCTTATGGATTTTGAGATTCAATTTTTTTGTAAATCTTGACAAACTAGATAACTACTCCAAAGATTTTGACTAAAAAAAAATGTTTCTGCTCCAAAATGGAAAGAGATTTAACACATGGGGATAATCAGAGTATTTTTTACTAGGAGCTTCTCAAACAATAATTTGTACACTTTAAAAATGGGGCCAACACTTTGTTCTAATTGGGAACAAGGACTACAAAGAATGTAGGATGGACTCATAATCTCTACAAAGGATTAGTGCCTTAACCATTGAGAAATAGATTCAAGGGGAATCAATACAACAAATTGAGAGAGAGATTGGACATGAGCTAAAAATGGAACACACACAATTATTTTTTTGCTTAATTTATGTACATGGTAGGTAACTCCTACCTTAAACATGATTCAAGGTGGTCACACAAACTTGCTAACAAGCTAAGAAAAGTATGAAGTTGTGTGTAAAATAGATGTGCACCCACATAGCACCTGTAAACTTAGTAGAGTGGTAAAATTGAAACATATAAGATGAAAAAAATCTAAATAATGGACTAAATAATCATCTCTCATCATAAATTTATGAGTTCTCTTTAATTGCATTAATACTACCTTGTGTAGAATTGTCATTTGTGTTTGGCATCATGTTGAGTATACCAATGTTCTCTATCTAAACATACTTTGGATTGTTCGAATTGGAATAAATTAATCCATGAACTAAACATTCCTCACATAAATAGTGAAGTGAGGGGACTTTCACAAATGTTGATGTTATATCTAGTTTTTGGATATTAGCTTCCAAGAACACAAGATCATCTTTTATTATAATATTTTCTTCTTCTTTAATTACAACAATTTTAGAGAATTATTTATCCATAGAATATGAAAATGAAGAAGACAAAAGAAAATTTATATCTCAAGAATAAAAATTTCTATTGAATATCTATCTTTCTTGTGGAAAGAAAAAATTCTTATCAGGTCAAAAAGGTTTATGATCCAATAATCCAGATAGTTGAATCAAAATGTGGCTAAATTGACTTTCTTAGATTGTGTATATAGTTTATATATTTTAATAATTAAAAAAAGTAAGAGCAGAGTTTATCTTTTTAGCATTTCCTAATTTATTTTATGAGGCTACTATACAAATTCCAACTTTCTAATTGGAAAATTAAATTAAAAAAAATAATTAATTTGATACATCTAGCAACATTCCTTAAGGGAAGAAACCATTCTAATTCTATCTCAAGTGGGCTTTATGCTAACAATGGTTCTTTTGTTGAGAAAATATGAATCTCTGCCATTCGAAAATCAACATATGATTGATCTTGATATATCGTGTATTTATGTTGAGGTGTACTTTAAGATTGGAAAAAATAATATTAATGTTACCTCTGTTGACTTGTATCACAAAAAAATTAAATAATATATCTGACCTCTCTTCTATAGTCCACACTCAAATAAATAAATACCAAATTTTAAGAACTAAGAATATAATAATACATTATTTACAAATAAGGTGGGTGAAAAAATGAGTCACCTTTAGAGTCTATGTAGGACATGGTCTATTGGGTTCAAGCCTAGACATCAATAAAGGATAAGTACAGTTTTTATCAAAAAAATTTGATCGAGTTCCTTGAGATGTGTAACCAAGGCCCTATGATCATGGATTTTATTTTATGTGGATGGGCTTCAATATACCTCGATCATGAAGGCTTGAACCTTTGCCTTTATAGTTCATAGTTTTTAGCATTTGATAGGTAATAAGATATTGTTTATTTTGGAAAAAATATATGAATCCATTTTTAGATGGAGGTAGATAGGTGGTGGATATTTTTTGTTCTTTTCCAACAAGAGAAACATAAGGGGGAAAGGTAGCATGCATAAGTGATAAATCAATGGTTTTGAGATGGTTTTGATAGGCAGTAGTAAGGGATCAAAAAGAGGATTAGATGAGATGGTAGGATCTTGATCTAGAAGGAGAGATATTCTAACACATGCTTTGGAATTAATTCCTAGCATGTTTAGATTTGTGTGGATGGTACATTGAGGGAGGGATGTTTAACATGGGTAGAATCCTCAAATTTTGTAGATGGAGAGATGGTGGATTCTCAATGTCTATGAGGCTAGAATTAGAAGGTTTTGATGGATTAGATGGGGTTAGAATATTGGATGAGAATGATGGGTGTTGAGTGGGTTACAATATTATGAATGACACGTGGGTGGATTTGTATTATTGGGGTGGCATGAATCCATAACTTTGGGAGTTTAATCTAGTCCATAAAGGAAATTCGAAAATAAAGGTTTGGATGGTTTAGGGTTATGTGGATGATTAGATTTATGGATTGAAGAATTATGGGTGATGTGAATACTAAAATATACATCGATCCAAGATTGATAAATACGAGTTAAATCTGTCAATATTGAACAAATGAGACAAAGCCTTCCCTATGAAATTATTGAGCAATGTAAAGGAAATAACCACAATATCAGACTAACAAGATGAACATGAAAGCAAGATGAATATGAAAACTATTCTTAAATCACTCAAACTTCAATCCCATAGGGGGAGTGGTGCTCCTCATGATGTAGAAAGGATTCCCTTTCCCACCCCCTGATAAGAAAGATTGCCAAAATGAAAGATGCTGCCAATGCCAATGTTGAGATTGTGCATCAAGTTGTATAGTAGTGTCAAATTGTGTTGTAAGTTGTTGTTGTACAAATTCTTTTCTTTTATAGATTAAATATTGGAAGATTGGGAGATTTTGATGAATGTGGGATCATTCATGGGCCAATGACAAGATGCCACTTGTCAAGATGTGAGAGGATGAGGGTTGTGCAAGTTTTGGCCAATGTGCCAATTTGAATTTGGATGAAATGACATGTTTAGGGGGGGTGAAAGATGAATTAAATGCTAAGTTTGACTTGTGGAAGATACATGTAAGAGCATTTAATGCTTTATTGGATGGACAAGTCATTTGTGAGGGAGATTCAAATTGGAGGAATATTCCATATTGATGCCCTTTTGAAAGTAATTAGAAGAATTAATAAATCAAAGAAATGATTTATTGGTGCAAGTGGGTGGGTTAGTTGAGAGTTTCAATTTGACTTCAGTTGAGTCAAAAGCTAGAGAATGGGTGATTAGATTAATTAACTTGGAGGATTTTATGGATTTGATATTTGATTTATTGAATCAAATAAGAATAACTATAAGACTTAATTAAATAATTTGATTTATTTAATTAAATACAATAAAGCTAGGGAATTAATTAATAGCAGAATTGGATATTAATTAGAGCGATGTCTATTTTATGTGTCTACATTTTTCCCCTCTTTGAAGCAATGTACTTGTTGCATTGGTTCAAAGAATGATGTCGCCGATATCGAAATTTATTTTATTTTTTATTTTTTTGGATGCCCCAGTAGAAATAAGTACATTAGTGCATTGCCCCCTCGAGAGATCAAGTGAAAAGATTTGATTTGAGGTTGATCTCATGACAAAGAGGTTCAAAATGGATGTATGGGTGGCTAGACTATAGATCTATATTATATAATGATGATGTTTGGAAGATGCTTAGAATAACAAATCTATATTATTTTAAACATCTTAAATGATTATGCAATGCATGTGAGATTGGATGAGATGAATGATGTTTTCCTATGATGATATGACGTGATTATGCAGGATGCAGGATGGTTTCATTGTTAGCATGAAAGAGGATAGAAGAATGAGAGGGGTCAACCCTTGAATCCAAGAAGATGCAGAAGTTCAACAAGCCAACTTTATTAGAAATGATGATGAATGATGATGATGTATTGCTTATCCAGGGATGGTAGAGATAAAGAGCATAACTTTCCTTATGTTTGATAAAACACATAGGTACGATGCATCAAGGTATAAAGAACCAAGATGGAGTTTCCCCTAGTGTGATGGACTTTGTCTCGTCAAACAGATAGGAGTGCTCTTGTTCACACTTGACATACGAAAATCTTGCTAGGATGGACCTAACAAAGCAATTATTCACCAAGTTATATTACAAGAATTTCCAACAAGCATAGAAGACAAAAAGATAGTGATCATTTCCCCATTCCTTTCTCTCTAAACCTATTTTGTTTAGGTATCATCAAGAGGTCCTTGGAATGAGCACAAAATAAGATAATTCAAAACGACCAGATAAAGTAAACAAACAAGCTAATGTTCTTCATACCGCTAGCCAAGGCTAAACTATAGGGTTACCTAATGCTGATGTCCATTGTAAGAAGGTCGCATTCCTAGGACATGTTGTGATCAGGGTTTTGATGAGATTTATTGGATGATAAGCTATTGATGCTCCGAGTTGATCAACTTGCTTGCTTAATGACCTAGACTTGAGACTTTGACAATTGAGCATTCACTTTGGAACCTACTAGACTTGCTTCTGACTGACTTACCAAAGGATGAAAGCGGTGATTGATTTATTATGAGCGACGATTAACACAGGTGAAAGCAAGATGAGATGGGTGCACCATTTTAGGTTTTCTCAAATATTTGGATGTTGTTTTTATGTTTTGAAATGTTTTGAGGTTGTTTTGATTTTCGGATTTTCTAATGTTTTTGGATTTTTTATGAGATTTTATAAATGTTTTTTTATTTTGTATCTCAGGGACCAATCAAGGATGGCCTTGCCTACGTTTAAGCTCAAAGACAATGTACTTCGAATGACAATCGACTTGACTGCTAATGAGATAGATGGGCAAACAGATTGCCATTGCGATAGATGCCTAAAATGTGAAATAGATGGGCAAACAGATTTCCATTGCGACGGATGCCTAAAGGACTAACCTAAAATATGAAATAGATGGGCAAACAGATTTCCATTGCAACAGACACCTAAAGGACTAACCTAAAATGTGAAATAGATGGGCAAACGGATTGTCATTGTGACGAATGCCTACAAAACTGACCTAAAGTGTCTTGGGGGATGATCAAAGATCAACCTTTCCTACTTTCAATCTCAGAGACGACGTAGTTTGGCAAGGTGACTCTATTTTTTATTTTTTTGACATGTTTTGGATTTTGATATGATTTGGATGTTTTTGAATTTTTTTTATTTTCTAAATGTTTTTTATTTTTTCGCATAATTTTGATAATTTGGATAAGGATATGTGATGATATCATTTCTCTATTTTGGGATTTTGTTGAAAACCAAGCTTAAATTTGGTTGATCGGATTGATGGATTAATAGTTTGAATAAGTGTGTTAAGTTAAAAAAAAAGTACTCTAGGAAGTTGTGTTATCCTAGAGTAAACTTGTACATAAGAGGATGGTTTGACTAAGTATGTTAAGTCAAACAAGGTGATAATTGATTGGATTTGATTGATCAAGATTGATGAAGCTTGATTTGGAACAAAATTGTTTTGATGATTTGATGTGATATTGATGTGCACATTAGATGCAACTGATATTGATTTTGTGGATTGATGTTCGATGAAAGATAAAAATTGATAAGGAACGTCTTGCTGTCAAAATATTCCATGTGCTAGTGACTTGGATTTTTGGCTCCCAAATTCTTTGACCAATTTTATTTCATTTTTTTCCAATGTTCAAGTCACCACATAAGTTGGAGGATATATATCAAGATTTATTCTTGAAGCAAGATGCAAATATCTGCCCCCAGTGTCTAGCAATGCATGGAATGCCATGGGTGGATGCTTGGATAGATGGATGGATGGTTATGGTAAGCATGCAAAGGATTCCAAGTATTATCTTGAGACAAGATAAGTTGTTCAGGTAGTGGATGCACATTTGGATAGTGGTTCATGGCTAACATAGCGTTGGGTAGGATAAGATCAATGAAAAAGACCCATGTCAAGATGTTAACCATAAGCAAGTGTAAAGTGTGCACCAAACCTTCATCAAGATCAAGATAAGGTAGATAGATGGTAATGGGTTGGATAAATGGTTCATGGATGAACGAATGATATGGTTGGAATTCTATCTTTATTATGGATGTGATAAGATGCTTTCTCCTGAAATGACGCACATAGATGCTCGATTCTACACATGATGCTTGTTTGCTAGGTTTTCATCATGGTACTTTTCCAAAGCCCCACCAAAGTGGTTTTCACTAGAGGACGATTTTTATTTTTACTATTTTCAATCCTTTTTCTATTTTTTTTTTGGATGTTTATGTTTTTTTGTATTTTCTGAGAGATATTAAGTTGATGCTGAACCACCTAATTTTATCAATGTAGACTCTTCTATCATAATGTGCCATTGATATCCTTCTTCAAGAAGTTTCTTTGTCAGGATATGTGCACTTGAATGAAACTTTTGAGATTCTTCATCTGCTTTGTTGATATTGGAGTTAACTTTGTCTTTATGTGCACATCACGATAGAGTGTTTTCTAAATCCTTATGATGAAGGGTCGTCGCCAATACATGGTCAATGTGAGAATTGGATATCATGTGTGGAGGCATGGATGGAGTGTGTTTAGGAATAAAATATGGATTCGCTGATAGTTTGGAACCTGTTGGTTCTCAAAAATGAAGGTTTGAACCACGAGAGGTTTCCAAGCTCTCACAACGCTATTGGCCAACTAACAAGGCCAACTAGTATAGTTGAACCTTCTACTCTTAAGGCTCTTCTAAACCTAGGCGGGTGTACCTGTATGAATGCTGCAAATTTTAGACAATGCTTCTTATTTGACCAACTATCCACAATGGAAATTTTGACTGTGGAAAGATATAATCTGAATTTGGTATAAATAGTGTAAGCAATATCCTAAATTTGGTTAAAATTGAATATGCATTATTAAGGTATGAATAAATATGTTCAATTAAGAGATGTAAATAAAATGGATGAAACCTAAAAGGATAATAAAGACCAGTGCCTTGTTGGGTAAAACAGAGTCAAGTGAAAGCCTTAGATGAATGACTTCTATCTGGCAGAGACTCTAATTATTTGGCATATGAGTATTAGTTTATAACTTGTATAAACATGCAAGAATGTAACTACCAAGCTCTTCTTAGTGATCCAAATGATACTTCCAGATTACTGTGAATGACCTGAAGGATTTAATCTTTACTTGAAAGAACCAACCAATCACACCACACAAATACAACAAATGTGTATTGATAAACTGAGAATATACTTGATATATCAATTTAAATAACAAAGAAATATCAACCTTGGAGACACCTTGATAGTATTTTCAATTATTTTAACAAATAATTGATACCAGAAGGGCGCCACAAAATCAATGTTCTTTCATTGATTCCTTAAAACTTCATACATGCATCATGGTCCTTTGAAACATTCTGAAAATATTTTATTTCTTACTATCTACCTTCTATCTATCCTCTTTTTATTTTTTTTCTATGTAAACAATGGATACTTATACATTAGTGGCTGAAAGGACGTGTCCTTTCAAAAAATGTTTTAAGCATAAAACACTAACAAGATTAGCATTAACTAAGCTCTTTTAAGACACAAGTGAAATCCATACATGTTCTTTGTGTAGTCTCGATGCTCGTGTGTATCTACATCTCCTAACACATCATGGATCATGATCTCCATCATCACCATTCCTTCGTTTCGCTCACCTACTTCATCCAACGTTGTATCTTTCGCAGTGGTTGTCTTTAAGATCTCTTGGAGTATTAATTCACTCTCGCTCTTCCAAGTGGCCATTTCTTTCAAATTATCTCCATCATCAAAGAACATAGTAAATCCATTCTCAGCAGCATCCATCAACTCTTGAGCATCCTCTTGTAACTCATCAAGGAAACCTCTATGCTTTTCCATAACACGATTAGCATCCTCAATTGTTGTATTGTAAGGAGCATCCCGCTACTTTATCTCCTCAAGTTTCTCTTGGATTCTATCATCCACTCTTTTATGTTCTTTTATTGCATCAAAGTATTGTGAGTGCTTTCCCCAAAGTTTATTTAACCAAATGGTTAAAATAGTTTGCCTCTTTTTGATTACTGTTGTAAGTGTATCCATTTTTCCTTGGGAATAAGAACTTGATCCCTCCCAATGGTCCTTCACCTATGAGCTTTCACCTTGGGTGAGAGATTTTTTTGGCCCTGTTGTAGCACCCACTAAGTCCTTTAGATGCTCATTTTGCCTCAACATTCTTTCGTTGTTTATTTTGTACATCTCTCTTTCTCTGATCAGTGCATGTATCTGGGCTTTATTTAATTT
Source organism: Sequoiadendron giganteum (assembly GCA_007115665.2). Lineage (NCBI taxonomy): Eukaryota > Viridiplantae > Streptophyta > Pinopsida > Cupressales > Cupressaceae > Sequoiadendron > Sequoiadendron giganteum. The sequence goes on from CM021102.1 coordinate 822,497,033, forward strand.
TTCTATATTGATCCCAATGTTTGTCGTTGCAACTGGATCAGCCTCTACAGCCTTCAAATTCATGACATGTCCAAATTCTTTCTCAATATCAATGAAAACTGATCTCTTGTGAGGTTGATATAAAGCCCAGATCATCAATGTCTCTTCATCAGGATTGTATTTTGATCCTATATATACTTATGTCACCTTTTCTATGCTAAGCTTGTGCGTAGCATGGTTATCTTTCAGTAAACTATCGAAAACCAATGTAGAATTGAGATCTAACCCTAGGAAAATCATAACACCAGCCTTTTCCAATATTTATCTCCCTCTCTCAGGAGTCATGATTGTCATCTATTTTTCCACATCATCCCTCAAGTTTTTTAACAACTATTCCTCATTTCCTGGTGTGACATTGTCAACCAATCCTCTTATTTCCTTCCCCTTTTGCTTGTATAAAAATATTTTGAGTTCTGAATAGTTCACAAATTTATCATCTGAAATAAAAGATCTATATTCTTCATGTCTTATATCAGCATCTGTACTTTCCTCAACACTTAATTATCTAGAAGTATATGTGTATTTATGAGTTCTCATCTTTGATACCTTACCAGGAGGATTTTGTGACCTACTGGCTTCTGATTCCTCTTCACTAGAGGACAACATATCTGCATCCAATAATTCTTGATTATGTTTCTCAATTATCATTTATGCCTCCTCTACTTCCAAGTTCCTTATCACATCATCAAACTGGTAGTGCACATTGTGATACCCTCTGAAGTTTATCCTTTTGGATCAAAATTCTTCCTCACTGTTCCTCCTCTCATGCTATATTGTAGTAATCTATCAAGAATCATATTGTATCCCTCTTTTGCTAACACAGTAAAATCACCAACACATAGTGTATTGGGCATAAATGTCTGCTTTCTAAAAGAGCTTAAGTTCATGACACTGAAGAAATCCACTTGGCTAACAATCTCTAAATATGCAATCCTGTCTGGAACTATTTTAGGCAAAATAAATGGGGTATCCTCAAATCCATACACCCTAATCATGGTGGTGTTTTCTAAGCAATTCTAATGCCCCCAATTATGGCCAATTGGTCCATTAAAATCCTTAGGTCTGAGAAACCTCTTTATTTCATTAGAATAAGATAAGTCACAAGGATGATTATAGAAGTTGTACAATGGCTTTACAAAGTATTCTTCAAAATGAACGAAACTAGAATTAGCAAACCTATTGTCCCAAACAACAATCCATAACTGAATAGACAATGGCCTGCAATCTTTATCGAATTGCCAAATTTTCAGCTTCTGGGGCCACAATCCTAATTCCTGTCCAAAGTAAAGCACCAAGTGCATCAACAATGAATAATTCCTAAGGTGCAGGACAAAGGCTCCATTTTTTATTGCCATCAACCTTGCATCAAGCTCTTTAAACACATATGAAGCATAATCCCAAGACCTGGAGTTATGATATAGAATATCTGCTACAATAACCATGGGCATAATTGCCATATATACTCTGGAACCTCCATTCCCAATAGCTTTCCTACCAAAAAATAGTGTACTTTATATAGGGTTCGAAAAGATCCACATGAAAAGGTGGTCCCTCATTTTCCTGCATTGGAATCGATTTGTCACCATGCCTAATTATGTGTAGGGGTAATATCTAGCCCTTATAAATGGTATCCATTCTTATGAATTCACTCTCGAGCTCCTCACTTACAATATTTTCATTGTACATTCCTTCTAATTTGAAAACCTCGCTTATTGTATTTTCTGACACATGTATCAATGGATTCCCAGATAGATCACATATAGCCCTATTTTTTGGATTATAATGTTTGGCCAACAATTTCACCAATTCGACATCTACAAAAACATTAGGGCACACCAAATTTCCCAAATTAAGTCTCCACGGGTTACACACTAGCTTGAAGCAGTTTCTTCTATGGTAGTGGAAACTGAACAATTCGTATCCTCTAATTGGGGTCCAAACATCTCCTATGAACTTAAATTTGTCATCCAATTTATCTACTTACGCCTTAAGCTGTGCAAAAATTCTAGCTTTAGGTCCTAAGCCAGGTAGCTGGTCTATGAGATCTTGGTTTAACTTTCGCTCGGTGCCCTTTGGTTGTATTTCAGTTTTTTGCATTTTTCCTTTTGGTTGGTTATCCTTCTCATGTTTTATTCCTTTTATATTTTTTGAACTAGTGCTTTCCATTCTTCGAAATTTAATATTTTCAGAGGATGAGGAACTTACTATATTTTTCCCGAAAATCCAAGTCGAACGAACGCCCCAATTTTTTTGCTCGTTCCTCTGCTCTCCTTCGGTGCCAATTCTACGAAAAAATGATTTCAATTGAGTGCACCTTGGTTTGAAAAATCTTTTATGCTTCATGGTGCCATTAATGTCTTCATTGAGACATGAATGAAGCAAGTTTTTCAAAATTCTCGTTGTCTCATTATGTATTATATCAGCAAGACATTTAAAATATCTGCCTGATCCTTTCGTTCAACTTTCACACATCCACTAAGACATCTTGTACTTCCCCCGACATCACAAGTCTCCCTGATAGTTTTATTTTTTAGTTTTTATATTGCCAGGACTTGCATCGAAGCAAACCTATCGCTCAGACTTAACAAATCGGGCCAACGATTCCTCATTTCACTCCGAAGGTTCTTTGTCTCACCGAGATATTCCCTTTGTCAACTTAAATCACTGAGACTAGGTAATTGTCCTCCCGATAGAATAATATTCGTCGTGACCTCTCTTAGATCTCCCCGCTAAGACTTATCTTACCAATACACCTTTTCTTCGAAGAAACCACGCATATTGTCCCTTCGACAACTTTTATCTCCATATGTTTAATCGTGTCGGTATAACACGAGGGGTCAGCAAGGCTACCCTAACTCTTCCCGGCACCATTGTCTCATCGAACGAGTCCTCCTTCGCTTTATCAGCAAGACCGGTGATGGTCTTGGGTTATCTTTTGGAATCTCACTCTGATGACTCCAGTTTGGTAGATACATGTTATCATACTCCAGGTGGTGAGATGAGTATGAGCTCGATATGACCTTACACCGTCATTCTGATAGTCATTGTCCTGTCGATAGAAACTGTGAACCCGCGTACTCCCAACATATGTCCTCATCTTCATGACACAATTGATTTCTTTCCAATATACTAAAAGAGATGTGTATTAGCATCGGTGAGACTTGCATCAACTTATGTTGATATGCTTCAAATGTTAAAGTTTTAATGTTAGATGAGTTTTATGGGACTACATGACAAAATTTGACTCGAAATTTGGTGAGGATGCTATGTGAGGAAATTTTATGTTTGTAATATGAACCCCTTGGGAAATTAATGAGTATAAATGGCCAATGAGATTTTTTTCAAAATTTTACAGTTCTAACAAAAATTTTGACTCTCCAGACTTGGGAAGATGAGAAATTGTGGATGGATACAAAAGTGTGCATGGAATTAGGACCAACTGTTTGATATACTTTGTATGTTGCTTGAGAAGCCTACTTTTTCCTTTGTTGACATATTTGATGGATACTTTTCCCTTTTTTATTTTTCCCCATATTTTCTTTGACTAATGGAGTTTGATAGGGATAATCATTCTTTGTATTTTTTGGCATCCATTTGTATTTGATTTGTCCTTCATGCTTTGCTTCTTTTTTTCTTTGATAACGTTCTTTGTGTTTTGATTGAAATCTTTCTTTTTGACGTTGGTCCCAATTTGTGGATGGGGTGATAGGTGGATGAATATTTGTGGCATGGTTGGTCGTAGTACTGTATTGACATCGGTTTTATCATAAGGATTCTTCGTGCTCTCTATGTTGAATTTTGCTTGAGACAACGTTGCCCCCAATTTTGTGGAAGTATCACTGATATAATTATATCCCTTGATTTTCAAATAACCAAGGCCTTGATGCTTAGAATTGCCAACAATCTGCACTGGTTCCAGAATACCCTAGCACTAGTACACAAACAACAATATATGACTAAATAAACTACTAAAAATTGCATATAAATGACTAATTTTGGTCATGTGACCATTTGTAGTTTATTGCTGGTCATTTATAACACAACCAAATTTATGACTAAACTATTTTAGTCATTGTTTTTTAGTCATTAATTTGGTCATTGAATTGGTCATTGATTTATTCATTGATTGTTATTAACTGGTCATTTATTTAGTCATGGTAGTGATTTATTTAGTCATATATTTAGTCATATATTTAATCATTAATTTAGTCTTTAATTGTTGTTAACTGGTCATTTATTTAGTCATAGTAGTAATTTATTTAGTCATATATTTAGTCATTAATTTAGTCATTACTTTAGTCATATATTTAGTCAGATTATTTTAGTCATTACTTTAGTCATATATTTAGTCATTATTTTAGTCATTACTTTAGTAATTTAGTCATATTTAGTCATTAATTTAATCATTACTTTAGTCAAATAGTTAGTCAATAATTTAGTCATTTTATTTACTGGTTTCCATTAATTGGTAGTAAATATAATCACAAAATGAATAATTTATTAAATACCATAAATTTTATAATGCAAAAATAACATAATATTAAATTTGAACTAAAACATAAAAGTAAATAAAAAGATTACATATTGATACACGCTACAACACACTAGAATTAAAAGATTGCTTCAACGTCATGATGAATAAAGATAATCTACAATAAAAAAAATTAATGCAAATATATATCAAGTTATAAGATTTCAAAAGTTGTCTAAGAGTATATATGTAAATATAATAATTTTTTTCAAAGTTGTCTAAGATTTTCCAACTCTTTCAAATACACCATGATAATAAAGATCCCTGAACAACATATTCAAAATACTACATAAAACAGTGAACCAAGATGTCTAACAACTATTACATGATAAATATGTTCAACTTTGTCATTTTTTGCAAATACTTTAGTGGCCACCATGTGAAGGTTCCCTCTTTCTCTTTCAGACAAACAACTCCATCTATTTTGTCTTCATAAACAAGGGGTATGTTACTTGTGACCTTTAAAATGTTTACATTTGCATCCCTTGTTCCTTTCAAGTTGACTCCATGTACAATAGATAGGGAGTGAATCCACCCAATGCCCACAACATCACCATCTAATGGATCCAACACCTTAGCTATATCCTCTTCTTTGATTTTATCAATACATTTCTGCAAAAAGAAAATAAAAATAACACATTATATTACATAGGTATTGATTACCCTTTTTTTCATAATAAAACAACCATTACTTACTTAAATAGTACTTGCATGTGTGTTAAAATAATTGAAAAAGGAAAATTTCAAAAATAACAGCAATGATACCTCATGAATGTTTTACCCTGAAAATTATCTTGGCAATCTCACATTTTTTCTATCAAGAGGCCTAATAGTCTAGATGATTATTACCATCCATAGGGTATAAAGTAAACCAGAAAGAGAATGGGGGAGAGCGATTAAAGTAAGAATAGATTCCAAGAACCATTCATCAATCTAATTTACTAAAAAACCAACACTCATAGCATTGCTTACAATGTTACTATAGCTTCATGCTAATCCAATACAAAGGCCACAAATATAAACACTACATTACCATGCAAATTTTTTGGGCACAATTTAAATTATGTTAACTTGAATCTTGCAAGGTCAATAAAAAAGGATGCATAAGGTAGCCAAAAATAAATCCAAAGGATTACGTTCAACTTATATTATATTTGATCTATAACAATCCTTGGAAGATATGTTGAGTTTTTATGATGTTCAAAATTTGCACTTCATCCATGTTCCTAATGAACTTTCATAAAGGCTTCCAACAATTTTTTATGCATGAATAACATAAACTAATAAACTTGTATAGTTTTCTCTTTAGACTATAGTAGCTACATGCAGCTCAATCAATATCTCATTCAGACAAATAAAAAAATGTAATATTTATTATTCAATACCATAGATCATAGAAAATATGATAAAATGTGTTCATCGAGGTCATCACAGAACTCACCGTGTTTGGAGAAGCAAGTTTTTTTCCGCTTAACATACTAGTAGTTGATATTTTTACAAACCCATTCTCATCAGCCCGCTTGTGCATACACATCAACAATTTAAATATCAACAACCATTCCATATTAACTATTGTTCAATAACCTTATTACAAACCTGCCTTATAACATAGAAAACAAGAGAAAATTACAAAAAAGACATTTCTGCCAAGGTGTGAGGAGTCAAAATCCAGGAAAAAAGAATTTCTTATCCAAAACCTATGGATGATAGTTAATTTTTGTTCAAAATTTCAATTCAGCTTATAAAATCGAAGTTAACATTTTGATAAAATGATTTGACTAGGTATAGGGTTGGTTTCCATCCACACATAAGGAGATTAGTAAAAAAGGATGCACAAGGAAGCCAAAAATAAATCCAAAGCATGATGTTCAACTTATATTATATTTGATCTATAACAATCCTTGGAAGATATGTTGAGTTTTTCTGATGTTCAAAAGTTGCACTTCATCCATGTTCCTAATGAACTTGCATAAAGGCTTCCAACAAATTTTTATGCATGAATAACATAAACTAATAAACTTGTACAATTTTCTCTTTAGATTATAGCAGCTAGATGCAGCTCAATCAATATCTCATTCAGACAAATAAAAAAATGTAAGATTTATTATTCAATACATAGATCATATAAAATACGTTAAAATGTGGTCACTTCAAGGTCATCATAGAACCCATTGTGTTTGGAGAAGCAAGCTTCTTTCCACTCAGCATACTAGCAGCTGATCTTTTTACAAACCCATTCTCATCAGCCTCCTTGTGCATACACATCAATAATTTAAATATCAACGAGCATTCCATAGATTAAATTTCAAATAGAATCTATAAATTCTCCGACCAATCTTGCATTACTTGTCTAATTTGACATAGAAAGACAATTAGCTACAAAGTAGATGAGTTCCTCTCAGAAACTGGTAAAATTCGGATTGCTTGGAAGCCAAATTAGTTTCAAATATATTAGAAAGGGAAAGTTGATACTTTATATGAAAGAATATATCCAAGTAGCTTTATACTAAACTTCAATGAGCATGAAAGTGGAGTGATTACACCAACTATGTCATTTAAGGTTCAAGTAGCTACATATGAAAAGAATAATAAATAAAGGCCTCCAATAAAATTATACGAGGGTCTTAATTTCATTACCTTAAAATTCAAGTGGGAAAATATCAAAGCTAAGAAAATGTTTCCAAAAATATCAAAGATAAAGTAAAACTGTTGTAAAATTCATTTATTGTAGCACATTGAACACCTCACAAATTAAATTGTAAGAATGCAAAATAAGCAGATTTTAAAGTTGTTGTCTTTGGGTATCTAAAAAGGCTATAATTTTACCACACTATCATTTTGTGAAAAAAACAACAATGAATGATACAATGGAATCTGAGTGTTTTAACAATGATTATGTTTCTTATCTCATTTGCAACAGGATAATAATTTCACTGATGGGCAAGAAATAAGGATCCGAGAAAAAGATCTTCCACTTGGAATGTAACTACATAATGTCTAATTAAAATAAAATGCAGCTCTTGGAGAAACAATATTAGATCATAGGAGTGTGCATCACTGAATCAAGAATCAATTGTTGTATATCATGTATGGTTGTCGAAAACAGAGTAGAAAAATCATGGCACATATTTTTGTCATGGAACAGATTCAACCAACGAAATCTCCAAATAAATTTGAAAATTAGAGCATTCATTCCCAAAATGTCACCCTCTATTAATACAAATGCCACATGTTTTGTAATTGGACTAGTATATGCAAGCCCAAAAAAAACTCCAAACCAAAAAAAAACTAACACCAGATAGCATAAAAAATTAGAAAACACATAATGTATTTTAAATTTCACTCCCTCCCCTCACCCCCTCCCCAAAATATCTAAGAAATTCCTATTTTATGATGAGAAAAATTCCATTCCATGAATATTGGTACTACTGATGAAAACAAAACCAAAAAATATTTGAAAAATTCTCCCCGGTTCTAAATCTATGAAGAAAAACATAATGTTGTTGCAGATTAACCCTTGTTTTGCAGTTTTAAAAGTGATTAATAAGAGTGTGCCTTTCCTTTCTGGGCAATACATACACTGCAAGCCTATTGGGGGGTATGGTATGGCAAATTCATGAGTCTTATATAATGCACCATACAGCATTAGGGATTGTTGTACCTCAATTTTATTTGATCACAACACATATTGACAAACATATATGTTACAACATTACAAATAGGATTCTAAGTAAACTAGAGGGTATAGTGCTTGGCATAATTATTTTTAATATTCTATGCAAAAAATTACATGGCTGACAACGATGCTTAAAATGCACTCATTTCACATACCAAACATTTTAGATTTAAAAGCAATCATAAATGAATCTGATTTACAATCCTCGTTGTGACCTATGTTCAAACCCAAAGCAACCAAAATTAAAAAATAATATATCATGTTGCTGAAACTTCAAATAAGATGAACTGATAAGTACTTTAAAATGAAACATTTTGGTATACTAAGGGTGATCCCACAATAGTGGTTTACAATTTTTGGCCAAACTGGACACTGAAATTATTATTTTTAACTAAATCTTCACATTCGAGCACCTATAGCGGCTAAACCATGAGGAATTTGAATATGATGTAAACTAGAGTCTCATCACATTTTGTCTATAGATTCTAAAAATATTTTTTTCAAATTTTTTGAAATATAATTGCACTTCTTTTTCCATCTCCCACGAAAACTGATTTTTTTCAGAAAACAATATTTTTAAAAAGTGACGCTCACCATATACAACATAACTTTTTCTGTATGAAGGATAAAATTCTAATTTTTTCGAATTTAGATTTGTCACTATGATATCTAGCACTTTCATTTGGTCTCATACTTTTTTATTGAATATTTTTTCCTTAATAGAGTTTTGAAGTTAAACCAATTGTAATTCAGACATAGGCGGACTGTATACAACATAATTTTTCCTGTATGTATCGAAATTCAATTTTATTTTTTTTAATGGATCAAGGACATCAATACCTAGCATTTTGATAGGTGTAAAGGAGACTCATTTATAGGTATGGTTTAAAACTAGCAAAGTTCTATCCAAGGGGGTTTGATCTAAGGTGGTTTGATCAAACCCTCTTTAATTGGAATCCTTAAAATAGAACTTTTAAAGGCTTAAATCATTATATTTTCTAAAAATATGTGATTTCAGCAAAAATCAGTTCCTCTCTAAAATTGTAAACCAGCTTTGTGGGATCACCCCTAAAGAATTCATATATCTTTTGTGCTTCTCTTCCACTTGAAGGGTTTCAGAATCAAGGAAAAGTAACGTTTCATAGCACTCACCTCAAGTTCAGCACCACTAGTACTATAAATATCATGCGCATACTCAAGTTGTGTAGCTTTGCTGAGAGCTCTATTGATAGGGTTTTTTCCTTTGCATTATGCTTTCATATAATTGTTCTGCAACTATAAAAACATGCAAAGTAAGACAATTATGAAGAGCTCAGCAAAGAAAAAACAACAATAAGAGAAAAAACAAAGGAATCATAATGCAAACATGGGCGTACATCAAAAATTGATTATCTGCAATTGAACAACTAAAGGTTTTTCTCTATCATTTATAAGCAACCAAGGAAAATACCAGAACCAAAAACAATATTGTGTATATTATAGTATGTGCACATATTGACAGACATATATGTTATAGCATTACAAATAGGATTCTAAGTAAACTATAGGGTATAGTGCTTGGCATAATTATTTTCAATATTTTATGCAAAAAATTACATGGCTGACAACAATGCTTAAAATGCACTCATTTCACATACCAAACATTTTAGATTTAAAAGCAATCATAAATGAATCTGATATACAACCCTGGTTGTGACCTATGCTCAAACCCAAAGCAGCCAAAATTAAAAAAATTATCTATGTCATGTTGCTGAAACTTCAAATAAGATGAACTGATAAGTACTTTAAAATGATTTTTTTTGGTACACTAAAGAATGCCTATATCTTTTGTGCTTCTCTTACACTTGAAGGGTTTCAGAATCAAGGAAAAGTAGCATTTTATAGCACTCACCTCAAGTTTAGCACCACAAGTACTATAAATATCATGCACATACTCCTTGAATTCAGCATAATCACTGTCAACATTGTCCTTAAGTTGTATAGCTTTGCTGAGAGCTTTATTGACAGGGTCTTTTCCTTTTCATTTTGCTTTCATATAATTGTTCTGCAACTATAAAAACATGCAGAGTAAGACAATTATGAAGAGCTTAGCAAAGAAAAAACAATAATAAGAGAAAGAGTATGCAAAAAAATGATATAGTTGAGAATCAAAATATTGAGGGATAGCCTCTTACCTGATCTGAATTTTTGAAATTATGGTCATTCCATGCAGAAAATATAGGCTTAACAGAGGTAGCAAACTGCGAAAATTTCTCGATGAGACCATGTAAGCAACTCATTATATGTTGGTACTCCTTATTTGAGTTGACATAATTTGGAGAGGCTCTTACCGGGCGTTCAACAAATGGTTGTGAAATCTCTGTTGATGAACTAGATTTCCACTTCATACTACTCTTAGATTTAGTACGATCTAGTGTTGCCATATAATTGACAATACCTTCTACACCTTCTTCTCTATTATTGCTTTCCACCTAAACTACAATGCCAATTTCAACATATAGTCAGTTCAATAAAAAATTGAAATAAATAACACAATGTAAATTGAATATATGACAATAACAACAATATATGACTAAATAAACTACTAAAAATTGCATATAAATGACTAATTTTGGTCACGTGACCATTAGTAGTTTATTGCTGGTCATTTATAACGCGACCAAATTTATGACTAAACTATTTTAGTCATTTATCTAGTCATTAATTTAGTCATTGATTGTTGTTAACTGGTCATTTATTTAGTCATGAGAGTGATTTATTTAGTCATATATTTAATCATTAGTTTAGTCATATATTTAGTCATTGATTGTTGTTAACTGGTCATTTATTTAGTCATGGTAGTCATTTATTTAGTCATTACTTTAATCATATATTTAGTCATTAATTTAGTCATTACTCTAGTCATACATTTAGTCATTAATTTAATCATATATTTAGTCATTAATTTAGTCATATATTTAGTCATTAATTTAGTCATTTAATCATTGATTTAGTAGTATATTTAGTGCATTTTTAATTGTTGACATTTGGTAGTTTATTTTATTAATCAAAAAGATCACTTATCAACTATCTAAAAGATTTGCCCAATAAAACAACAATGAAAAGGTAAAAATAGCTTATTTTATTAATAAAAAATATGTTACATACAATTGTGTAAGCTTGAAAATGGAGTTACAATTTGTTGTCCAACATGAAAGAACTTGAAAGATTACAATACATTGCTGAGAGAGGAAAAAACTAGCTGAAATCTACTCCAAAATATTGCCTTTATGTTGTTCAATAGCTTACAAAAGAATAGAAAGATAACTATTCTTTTACATCATAACCTACAATCCCTTACCCTTGTAATGCTTGTTGATCCTCTAACTGTCATTTGTGCATGACTGATTTTTTTATATCATAACCTACAATCCATTACCCTTGTAATGCATAAGTACATGATACATCTTTGCAAAGAAACTTTCATTCTATGATTGTGATAAAGCTCCAATCGTCTGTATGTTGCCCTCATTCTGATTACTATCATCTTATGACTATGTTAATTGTTTACTTCATTGTTTCTCTTACCATTAAAATATCCCTTAAAAAATTGATCATTTACCTCTTCATCTTCATATCTTGCTGGTTTTTTTATCACCAATCACGAATCCTACCAACTGAAGTAAATTTGAGTCATTGTCCACAACTTTCATGCCTGTTAGCAACTCCAGAAGAACAATACCATAGTTGTAAACATCAGATTTCTCATTAAGACTTGAGGTTCTTTCATATTCAGGGTCAATATAACCAATAGTACCCATAACATAGGTGGAGGTGTGAGTTTTGGCCGAGGAAACGCACTTGGCAATGCCAAATTCTGACAAATGTGCTTCGAAGTTGTCATCTAAAAGAATGTTAAATATCTTTACATCCCTATGAACAATTCATTGGTTATAGTCATGATGAAGATATGTTAATCATTTTGTAGCACCATAGGCTATATTTAGATGAGTATCCCAGTCTAATTTAATCTTCTTTGATGTTCCTACACAAAAAATTAAAATGTTTGTTAGGTTCTCCCCAATCTATTTTGATCAGATGGTAGAAATATTGATTGGACTCATATTTCATAAATCTATCATTTTTATGCATAACATCATTTTCTCACCATGTAGGATGTCCCAGAGACTTCCATTTACCATGTAGTCATAAAATAGAAACAAGAAAAATATAGAACTGCATAGTACTAGAATTTTTTTAAAAAGAACCTGGAAGAAAGGATGTTGAAGACATTCAATTGCAGTCGGCACTTGCATTTTTTGTATAGCCTCAGCTCTATCCACCTAGTCCAAAACAAAAAGCACGTGAACCAAGTTAGAATCCCCACAGAATCATAAAGGACAAAAACTTCATATGCTGACAACAACAAAAGTAAATACTAAACAAGAACACTTCCCAAACTGCATTCACAAGCATAAATTTAGAAATATACTATTACTAGATTAGAAAGAGAATTCTTTGATAGAAAGAAAATAATAGACAAAAAGTGAAGAATAGTTAGTTTAAAAAACAGATGGGATCTCTAACACCAGATATTATATTTAAAAATTGGATTGTGAGGTTTATGATCCAAAGATCCCACGATAGTAACAATCATTGTGAAATATTTTGTACCCATCTAGATACGTTTCCTCACATAATAAGGTGTAATATATTTCATTCACAAACATCTATTTTCATTAAGGAAGAAAACATCAGAAAAAAGCTATTCATGATGGCTTAGGACAAGAAACAAGTAGAATTTTCAGAATCCCATATGTTTGTTAATTTCAGCAAGCTGCCCATTTATATCACTAAAATATATTTTCTTAATAATAGAATCTAGTTAAAATCTTGTTATATAGAGTACACAAACAACTTTTGTTTATATTCATGTTCCCAAACTATCAAATCAGCTTACAGAAAGACTGTGTGCTGCTCGAATTCAATTTATTACAAATGTGGCTGCTGAAAATGCAGATTGCAAGAGGCAGGTTCAATAACTAAGTTAATGAATATATTCGTGATTTGATCATTATGTATTCATTCACATTCTACTAGATGCTTACCATACAAAAAGAGAAATGAAGGATTAAGAATATGTATAAGACATTAAAAAGTTGAGAATGACAAAATAAAAACTAAGTATTAATTATAGAACTTGTGTTGTCAAATTAGAAACATGTACATAAGATCATTTAGAGCCTTTTGTATATTGAGGTTATCATAGTTCTTGTGCCATTTTTTTACAGGTTGGTGAGTTGTTTTGTGCTTAGCTGAATATCATTAAAATCCCCTTCGATAAAACAAAAATATCACTTCCCTCAAGGTAACTTTTTCCCTATAAAATTTGGAAAGGAAACAATTTTTAGGGCATCTAAAAACTAATAACTAAAAGAGATGACTTGGATTGTGAATCATTTATGCCATTATGCACACAAGTGGATCAAACTTGTTCTTTTTAGAATTCTCTGGTTTTAGATTTGCTACAAGAAATTAAGTTTGAAAGTCTCATATAAAACCCTCTGAGTGAATGGAAAAAGACAGACTACACTTCATGTACAAAGATGCCTATCATACAGAAGTTCCATGTATCTAGCCTGTAAAATACTTTTAAACCCACAAATATACTTTATTTCTCATTCCAAAGGTAACTTGATACATAAGAAAATATACCCATATGATAACCTAGAAAATAATAGCCAATAATTTGTGATGCATGAGTTTATGTTTAACCAAAAAATTCAAAGTTAGTATTTTCAATTAGAACAACTCAATTGTTTTTCTCAGGTAACAATTTTTTTTCTTTGCAAACAGAAAAGGACAAGAAACTAACCATGCACAAATATATTCAAACTCCCTTGCCTACTATAGCTCTTTATGGAAACTCTGCCACCACCTCCACCAACCCATCCCTTACCTCCAAAAGCATTATTCATACCCGTTCCCTTCCTACACAAGGAAAAAAAGAGTCTCTCAATGCTACAATCATAAAACCAATCTAAATGTAAGCAAAGAAAGTGCATCCATGGTTGGTGTAAACAATAACCTTAAATTTGAAATAATTTTATGGGTCCATACTAAAGTACCAAACCATTAAGGAGATTTTAGATTTTCTACTATGTTCATATCCTAGAAAGATTAATGACTTACGTCAAGATAATGACTTCCATGGGTCATTATCAATTAAAATTGTTTGCATTTGTTAAATATTTATCATGAACATAACATATTAAAAGAAGATTTCCTTGCTATTAATCCTACAAATGAGCATAATGACAACTCTTAATCATTCTATGATGATTTGACAAAACCCATTCGTGAATATTACAAATTGAATAAATAAAACATAATACTCATATAATGAAATATCTTAATATGGGGACAATAAGGAATACATTATAAATATGTTTATCTCTTTCTAATATGCTATAGAAAATGAGCTCTAAGAAGTAACACCTATGAAGGTCCACAATATGCTAAGCAATATTGAAGTCAAATAGATTCTATGAAATCAAAATAGTAACTATTCAAGCAACTGAATTGCAGCAAAACAGAGCAAATTTTAAATGATCATAACTTTCATGTTACTAAGCCAAATCTCAAAATTCAAAATTTTCTACAATGTTGGGAGAATGGAGGACAAAACCCATAAATAGTATTGCAAAATGTTTAACCATGCATGAGCAGTTTTCTCTACAACTCAGCTCACTAGACTACCCAAAACAACAGTTGGCACGTAAAATTATCTTAATTCATTTGTAAAACCTTTGACTTTTGGCTTTAACAGTTTGACTCAATGGACAATGTTCATCAAGAGAACAAGGATCACAATATGACATTAACAAGAAGAAAAATAAAATAGAATAAAATGATTATTCCCAATACTAACTTGGCATGTAAGGAATGATGATATAAAAATAATATTGATAAAATATCGTGAAGGTTATTTAGATGAATAGAAGATAACTATACAACCCCAAAATCAATATTATCAAAATAATACTAAAAAAAAATATAATTGTTTGAAATGGATTTAATAAAAACTTAACTATGGAATACCTTTCATTTAAAAAAAAAAACGATATCAGTTTAACCAAGTGTAATCTAACAAATAATAACTAAATATAAACATTAACCATACATTTCTAGTGTATTTTCATTGTGTTAACATTAAATTACAAATCTCTTAAAGTATATATGACTAGTTCTTTTCAAACGAGAAATATTATTGATTGTCAAATTATAAATAATCTCACCATAAAAAGCAATTTACTAGTTTTAATAAGTTTTAAGATTTTTCTTTCCTTGTTATAAAGCTATATATTAGTTATTTTCAAGACATGTAATCAAATTAGAGCCATACACCTCTTAAAGAGGTCGTCCATTTTGTACAAGCTTTCAATTGAAATAACAATCTAATTTGTTCAAGCTGATAAGCAATTGACAATCCTATTTGTTTCAACACAGTTTTGTTCACTTGTTGCATATAATAAATTGAGTTTCTCAACCTGTGTACTATCCCATAAATTACCAATTTATTTCACATCATACAAGCATTAATGCTCCAATACAAAACATAAAATATAAAAAAATAAAAGAAAACTTAAGAAATTAAGATTTAGCACTACAAAGCTGCCTAGTATGGTTGGGTGCATTCGTTTAACTCATTGAATGTGTGCATATGAAACTAACACAATCCTTTCACATATAAATTCTACAAGAAGAAATTAGTTATGAATATTATGGCTGTGATTTTAGTTAGTCAATTGCTTTAAGGATATCAAAATGAAAATAACAGTCTTAAGAAATTTTAGTTCAATAATTCATAAAATGTATATTACAATCCTTCTTTCCACCTAATACAAAATTCAAAGTTTAAAGTGATCTATGGTGCTTGTGACAATTTCAAAATGTCGACACAACGAAACAAATAAAATGAGTATGAAATCATCCCAAACTCTATTCCATCAAGTAAACATGGAACTCAAATTACAAAGTAAATCTTTTAGAAATGTGGCACAAAATAAGTGAGGCAATGAAGTATAGAAGCCTATATTTTTAAGAGTTTGAGTTAGTTGAGTTGACATATACATCTAAAACAAACAGTAATTTTGACTTACCGTAATCTTATTGCAGACTCTAATATTTGATTATTGTGCTTAATTGTTGCAGCTAAAAGAGTGGTAACATAATGGCTGAATCTATGTAGATAAGAAAAAGGAAAAAAAAATAACATACAATAATTGCCATACCTGGAACATAATGAATGTGAACCACTCCATCCAGTCTGTAGGAACATGGTACTGAGTGCAATGGATGAACTCCCAAAGTTCCTTGTGTGTTAGATTATTTTTTTGTCTGGCTCATCTAGTGTTTGCCATTAATTCTTCCAGTGTTAGGAAAGGAAAAATTTTGTGACTGCATGTGTGTTAACCAAAAATTATGTGATTGCTACAGACTAACTTGGGCCTTTATAAAGCTTAAATTCTAGGCTTCTATGTTTATAAGATGAAGGTACATACCTATTCAAGCATGTTATGTGTTGTTCCAGAGGAATTATGATTAGATTATATTTCTCTTAATTCTTGTACCACTAATCTAAGTGGTTGGCAACTGTGAAACCCTCCATATTTCTATTGCCAGTAACTACAGGTACCAATGTGTATTGCTCAAAATGGAAGAATATAAAATACATCATTTGACCAATATAGAAAAATGGTTTAGCATGTACTCTTGAAATTTACAGTCACCAAACTAGGGTCAATGGGAAGACATTATTATATATATAATTTGAGCCAATGTGTTTGCAGAATAAATGTTTCAACTTCATTGTTATTCCAAATCTGAAAACTATATGCTAATAGAGGCTACAACACAGTTGGGCGTATCATACATATGCCACAATATGCATATTGAAAAGAAGAAGAAAACTGGGAGGAAGTGGAACCGGTAAGTGCTGAGAGGATCGGAGACAAATGAGAGGAAAGGAGGAGGTGAGTGGGGAATGGTTCGAAGATTTTTATTTTTTGAGAGTTAGAGATGGAAGTGAGAGTTCAGGGGAAGAGGGGTTTAGACTAAAATTTTAAATTTATGGATTAAAGAGTTTATGTCAACATATTATTATCAGTTTCTGCAAAACACTTTAAACTCTCAAGTTTTTAAAATAGTTGAAAACTATTTTAGTCTATCAATTTCACAATCAAGAAGCATCTTTAGTCTAATTAGGAAAATAACGTGACAGGGCAGGGCAGGGCAGGGTAGAGTAGGGATTTACCATGGAGTTAATTATTCCCATCATTGGCATACAAATGGTATTTCTTCCCACCTGTTGGCTACCAACCCATAATAGCACCAAAGTAAGGCCTTTTGGAGTTCATTTTATGCACAAAAATACAATCAGATGATAAACATGGACATGGTACAGATCCATGACTGTAATAAATTAAAATGCAAAAATATATATACTTACCATGCATGAGGCCAAGGATTCATAGCCAAGAAGTATATCTACTAGATTCCCTGCATACACATTGAAGTAAGATAATCAGACACATTTCTGCAGTGTAAAAGAACTCAAGACGAATGCAATGCATAGGGAGTTGAAGATACCGTTTTCATGAGGGGTCTAGAGGGATACCAGGTCAACTCCCCAGTTGGTAAGGTTGACGCGAAAATTTCCCTTGTGTAAACCAAAGAAACATGCATACTTTCTTCCTTTGATGGGTTTTCTTCCAACATTTCGATCGAAACTTTAGTATTGGCACAGACTAAACTTTAAAGCAAAAAGAAGTAGAAGTATCTTACGAGATACAATTTCATGAGTACCGACACTAGCTAAAGCAGCACAGCCTAGAAAAAGAGCTAAAGTTACCATGAATACTAATATTGATACATTTGTCAATTCCATGAAAAATGAATTCCATCTCTCAGTCACATTTATAAACTTTGGTTACCAAGTTAGGAAAATAAGTGAAAGAAGCTACATACCTAGCGATTGTAGAAGCTGTAGGAAGTACTAGACCTCATGAGAAATAATATAAATGGTAACAAGTGCAAAACTAATGAAGAGCGATGCCATGTTGGATCTCAAATTTGTGGAGAGAGGACAAGCTACTCCCGGTAACAAACAACCCATCAACACGCAGGCGGAGACTCTTCTAATCAAAATCAATATCCATTGACTATGAATAGACAGTCAGTAAAGACATGCAATGGGCTACTATATGTCTTGTCACTGAAGGAAAAGTTCAAGGATGGATTGTTGAGGAGCATCAGAAGATGCAGAGCAAGGGTGCCGAGATCAAAAGAGTCACCAGGAATCCAGTGTTTTCTCTATTTGAATGGTCTCCAGGCATCGGCTCCCACAGACACAATTGCAACTAAGGATATAGCACTAACTATTACAATAATATTATATATGAAAATAGCCATAGATAAAACTACAGAACCAATACCTTCATTTACCAGATAACAACAAAACTGTATTAGAATGAAATAAAACACAACAAAAGTGATCTGCCCGTGTACAGATTCCCATAAAAAATTTCACTAAAATCATGGCAAGTGACTTATCTTAAGATTCGGCACAAATTGTGTCATGCTGTCAAGGATGTCGATGAGAAAAATGGGAAGAGTTCGTAGGAAAAATATTATGAAACCCTACCAAAGCAGAATTTAAGAAAAAATGAGACGAAACAAAATCAGTCTCCCTACAACTGCTACTTCAAAACTATCAAAATTATCAAAGAATGATGAAAGTAATCCAGGATCCCATACGGTCGTTTCAACTATCAATCACAACAAGGAGGCAAGCACACAATGGAATTTCACACAAGCAACTCCACCTGGGCAACATCACTAAGATGATGGTTGCACTATTATCAGGGTGGTTGTCAATGTCTTGGTAGTGGTTGCAGATGTGATAATGGTGGTTGAAAATGTGGCATGGTTGGTTGATATGTGTCATGGTGGTTGTAAATGTGTCATGTCTGGTTGATATGTATCATGGTGGTTTCCTAAATGGCATGACAAAGGTGAGTTTCCACGCTCCCTAATGCTTGGAAGTCCTTTAGTGTAGGAAAGGACAATTATGATTTATGATATTTGTAAATATGTTGAAGTCTACAGAGGCAATGGGAGTGTGAGAGTGAGAATTGACAATTCAACTAGTTGTAGGAGTAAGACAATGTAGTAGACTGATCCTTGTATATGCTTTTTTAAACTCTTTTTAACTGCTGAAACAGAGCATATACAACTTCAAAAGTAATGTGAAGCTGATAAAATGAAAAATAATCTAGGGCACAGGTGTGAAACAATATTGTTCTATATTTGAGTGATGTGAATTTAATTATTTATGAGAAACCAACTCACCTAATCCGCGGAAAACATCACCATGAGCATCACCCAAAGTTTTCCCCTGTTCTATAGTCACACTCATTGCCAATTTTTCCTGCATCATTTGATTTTCATATGAACTATGCTTCTTGCAACAAAATGAACAAGAAGTAGAAATCATGTGACTAGAGAAATAAAGTCATTTATGGTGGATATTGCTGGCTAGGTATAACATTTATTTAGCAAGATTGACCTCAAACACAGTAGACTTCATGGTCTATAAGATATAAAAGACAAAAGCCTGTGCTCTTTTTACCATATGCCTTCGGATGAGCTCTTGGAGCTTAAACATGATGCTCTTTTAACCATCGTACCATTTTGTTGAACCTAAATGGTTTCTAGATTGCAATGGTATTTTTTATTCTCAACATGAGGATATCATCGTTCAAGGAGATTGGAGAATGGCACATATACCACTAAATGTAGGAATGGAACAAGCATGCATTGAAGAAATGCATTTAGAAGATGTAGAAGAAGATTTGTTTAAAGCAGAATATTCAATAAGAAAATTCCTAGGGTTGATATAGAGTATAGACAAAGAGCCAAACTCAAAAGGAGAAATAATAGTGAAAAGCAGCAACTCCATTACTGATACTAGGAATGTGGTGGAGACATGGGAGCTGTGGGGGCAGAAAGGAGATGAAGTAAAGTTTTGAGCACCAAGAGGGTGCATTGCACAAAAGGAATTCAAAGGGCAGACCCAAAAACACCACAGAAGGACAGGATCCAATGCAGAATTGTAGGTCATACAACATACAAAAGGTATATCCAATATAAAACTACCATGGTACTCAAGAATGGACAACCTTGTTGGATACCTAGAACAAATAGAAAAGACTGTTGGTAGAGAGGATCTAAGAACGGAAGTACTAGATGATACCCTAATAGTTAGCATGGTAAGGTGGTGCAGATAGAGTCCGCATACTCCTACATGGAAAGTATTGACAATACTGATAAAAACTAGATATTTGAAAGGAGGAGATTGGAAAACCATTGCAGAATATGACTACACCTTAGACCCTTGTACACATTAGAGGAATATATGAAGAGTTTCAACATGCTGATAGAGCATGATCAAAGACTCCACAATCAATTATTTTATTAGATTCTAGCACTAATTGCAAAGACATTGTACACCAATCAAGAAAAGAGGTCAGAGACCAAAACTTGGGCTATGCTAAAAGAAGATTTTTGTGAAACTTTCCAATTCTTTTATCCAAACGAAGTACTGAATAATGTATTACAAAAAATAAAGGAGTTAGTTACACTACTTGCAGAGGAAATAGAAGCAAGATTTGGCAGAAAGAGAGCAATACTGGTACCACAAAAATAGCATAGAATATGGAAAATGATATTGAATGGAGAATGTGGATCCGATATCACAAAGGATTTTTTATAAGGCAAAAAAAGGGATAGAACCAAATAATGACAAAGAGAGCCCAAATAATTTGGAAGTACAAATTAAGGAAGGAGAAAGGGAAGTAGCGGATAAGGGTGATGACAAGAACCAATATTTCTATCAACAACTAAGAATTAGAGAGGAAAATGTAGCCAAGGGTGGATGCCCTAAAATGGCTAAGATTGCATAATAGTGGGGAGAGGAGGGAGTCATGAAGGTTGCTAAGATTTAAAAAAATATGAAGACTTGTTTCTAAGAAAATTCACTGAGATGAATGGCATCAAGGAAGAGTTGGGAGTAATGAAAATACAACTAAGGGAGGATGCAAAACCACAAAAGAAAAGACCAAATAGGCTTAATCCCAATGTTGAAGTTCAAGATAAAATGATTTTTTATCAAGATGGAACTAGATAAAATGATTTCTGGTGGAATAATAAATCTGGTGGAGGATTTAGATTGGATTAGCCCTATGGTAATCCTAAACAAGATCGGCGAAATAAGAATATGTGTGGATTTTAAGGAGTTGAATATGTAAATTGAATACTAGATAAAATGATACCTAGAATGATTGCTACAACAAAAGGATAATTTCAAATACTACCTTATGTTGTAGAATGGCTGATGTATTGATCCGCAATTGATGCACTACTATTGTTGATGAAATTTGAATTCATTCCCACTCTACTGTAGAAAAATCAAATTGGTACACCCTTGTTAATGGTTGTCATACTCACTAGAAGTTTGTTGGAATATGGCGGCCTGTTGTGAGAGTGATATGGCTAGAAATGGCAATGAATGGAATCCAAAATCATATTCCTAAGTGTTGTGCCTCCCTTCACAAACCTCATACACCCTCTCTTTGCTATATGACCCTTGTATGAGGAACAATAAGTGCATCTGGGTCTGACTTCAAACTATGAAGTGGTACGGCCTACAAAAACAAATTAATTAACCTATATACCAATGGCACCAATACTCAATCTTCTTTTTGTATCCCGATATAACTTGCAAGCAAATGATTTTTTCAATCTCTCCAAACTAAATTATCCCAACACAGTTAAATCTCCTAAAAACATTCAACATAGTGATGAACCCTAAGTGAATTCACTTGAATGGTTAAGAAGGTTTTCATCCTTGAAACCATTCTTTGTTGAAGGGTTTTCATCCCAGGGTAGAATAGATGAAAAAATTTGAACCTTCACAAGTCAGGGTTTGATAAAAATGTAAGAAATGAAGTTTTTCTTCTCAAACCTCCTTTTTATACACTTTTCGAAAATAATAAAATATTATTTTCTACAACTTTTCATTCCACCAAAAACCAAAAGTGACTTTTAAAATCTTTTAATTTATATTATTTTTGGATGTCATAATAAGTCACTTTTATAGTCTCCTTTAAATTTCACTTTATAATACTAACCATCCATATATAAAAAACATTAATTAAGCATAAGTTGTCATTTAATATAAAATGTTCCTTGACAACTTAATTAATTAATTATTTTCTACATATTAACCAAAGTTTACATAAGATATTAAAATAAGCCAAATATAATTGCTAACCTCACCACCAACACCATGAATGCATAAGGCTACTGTCTATTTGAAATTTGGCGCTATTTGAAAGTTGGTGCTCTCCAAGGATTATGGACTACTATCACATTCACGCACAAAAAGTATTCTTGTGCTTGTCTTGGCTCCAAAAACTTGCTGCCACTATCAGAATTTCTTTTTGGAAAAGTAGATATTCTTCAAGAATGTTGGAGTTTCCAAGAATGTTGGAATGGACCAATATCAGAATTTCTTTTTGGAAAAGTAGATATTCTTCAAGAACGTTGGAGTTTCCAAGAATGTTGGAATGGACCAATAGGCCAATTCTTCCTAGAATACATTATATGATCAACTTGAAATTACATATAAGAATATTATTTTTTCATGAATTCCTTAGTTTTGAGAATTTTTGTTTTTGTCATAATGATAATTATTTTGGATGTTCACTATTGGGAAGCAATAACAAATAAGGCTTTTTTCTAAACCAATGGTTCAACTTCTTTTGTGGTGCAGCGATAAGGAGTCCCTTAAGGTTTGTGAAGTTGGAGAGATGCACCAAGGATGAGGCAATGATTTAAGTGGGGGAGAATGTTGGCAATATTCAAAGCCGACTTTGGATTCCTAACAATTTAGTTGAAAACCAGCAAGGGTGGCTGATCTATTCCCATTAGGTAGAAAACTAGAAAGGGAAACCTAATAGAGGCCAATTGTGAAAGCAAGCAAGGGTGCAAAAGTCTAGGAATATTCCCTAGGAACAAGATGCAACAGAAGTCACTGCAAGAATAGAGAAGTGGCTTTGTGGCACGCGAATACACTTTGCAATGGCTTCCAAAGAGCATAGCTATGAAAGAACAAGCCTAAGGACATGTCCCTATATCTAGAAAGGCTATAATAGTACTATAACCATACCGCATAGGTGTATGCATGAAATATGCAATGTAATATGAAAGAGAGAAAAGAAGAATATTTACTAGAATGCAATAAATGTAACAGTAAAATAAGAGTATAATAGATTATGTAAAAAGCTTATGTAATGAGATCATGATGAATTTAATGGAGAACTTATAGTATCCTATGTATGTGGAAATGGTGAATGAGCATATGCATTTTATTTTGTTTTGTCCTATGATCTTTGTCGCATATGTTATCTTCTTCTTCCTTATGCATCACA
Source organism: Sequoiadendron giganteum (assembly GCA_007115665.2). Taxonomy (NCBI): domain Eukaryota; kingdom Viridiplantae; phylum Streptophyta; class Pinopsida; order Cupressales; family Cupressaceae; genus Sequoiadendron; species Sequoiadendron giganteum. The sequence goes on from CM021102.1 coordinate 822,520,812, forward strand.
CTAAGGTGAATACAACACTGGCATAGATCAAACTCAGACTTCTTGGCTGCAATTTCTCAAACTAGAGGAAGGAATTAGAGATAACTCGAACCAAGGAGAAGTGAAAATTTTGGATTTATTTTTTACCTATCCATGGTGAAGACAATTATTATGAAGAAATGTGGTGGTACACACTAAGCACTAGCACTCAGGGTGCTAGGTACTAAGGATATGGTATAGAGAAGTGAGGAGATCCAAAAAGACATGATTGCTGATACAAATTAAGTATGATGCTTGGGGGGTGAATAAAATAAATAAGGGATGTGGGATGAATAAGGAAGAGGAAATAATTATAATAGAGAATAAGATTTGACAAAGAAAGATAAGAGAAAGAAGGAATGATGTAGTTAGAGGAAATGATGGGAGATGAACATTTAGTAGAATCGGTGAGGCCATGGTGCAAGGAAAGGTAAACCTAATGGGAATAGATCAGTCACCCTTGAAGGTTTCAACTGAACTATTGGGAATCAAATTTGGCTCTGAATCCTGCCAATAGACAGAATTAAATTAACAGAAATCCCAAATTTGAATGGACTTGAACTGATGACTTCTAAACCTTTTGGTTTGTGAATTAAAATTAAGCAATTTCAATTTTGGGAGTTACAGAAGAAAAAATGGCAATCATAGTGATGATGACAGTAATCTTGGCAACAATACTCTCTCTATTTTTCAGCATACAACATATAATGGCCTGCACAAAGAGCTTTTCCAGCCTGATTAGATAACTTGATTTAGATTGAAATGGCTCCCTATTTCTAGAAATCTTCCAGACTCCAAGGGCTAAAACAATTTTTAGTTTTATTGTAGCTGCAGTGATTTTCAACTTCTAAAAAAGAAATTACCACATTTCTATTACAAAACAGCAAAAGTAAAAAACTGTTGAGGTTAACACTCTTTGATTAGATAGAGGATATACTTGATTGAGTAGCTAGTGATCTTTATAACATCTCTATAGGTTTCATCTAAGAAGAAAAAGTCATAGTAGGTTGGAAAGATATAATAATCTTAAGCATATAAGCCCGATTTCCAATTGAGGTTCCCATACACCAAGGGTAATAGATGTTTTTGCAATCATATAAGGCCTTTACCTCAATAACCAATGCCATCCTAGAACCGTATATCATGTCTTATTATAATAATCAGGGGAAATAAAACAACATTAAAGGTCCTTATTATGCCTATTTCTTTTGCAATAGAATTTCTCAAATGGTCATATAATACCCTTTTGAAGCTTGAAATATAGAACACATTAGTTATAAACTGGCTTTAAACATGATCAATGATGGTGTCATACTCACGACAACTGACACAATAATGGAATTATCCTCATATGTTAATGCACACTCAATAATATAATTAGTAGTAACAATTTTGCATATATTGCATGCCTAATAGATCTAGAAGGCAATAGGTCATATGATTAAATACTTGATATATATATTCAAGTGTTATCATACCGTTATATTTAGGTTTGGAGAAATACATTGCTTACAAGTCAATGTCATGGCTTATGGTCACTTAATATCTTAATATTGCTAGAGACAATTAAAGGTTCCATTTAATAAGAGGATTAGATATATTTTGACTTCTAGAGCTTCAATAATTTATAGGTTGTCAAACCATGACAATGAACTTATCCGTATCCATAAAGAAATTGTGATGATATTTAAACTCATGTCCCTATCATGATGAGGATATCCAATGTGTCTTGCACGCATGAATATTAGTTTAGTGTTTTGTTCAATACAGTCTATTGATTAAATATGGGCCTTAATCCTTTATTATCAATCATGTTAAGGCTCGTACAGGAGGCCAAAGTGAGTAAGGTGGGACCTTTATATTTATATACACTGCATGCAACTTTAAATGATTAACGAACATAAATTTTATAGTCAAAGGTAAACCACAACGCCATTAGGTATATTGAGATAATTTTATAACCAGTATAAGAACAAGTTTATTGGCTTAATAATGATTTGTACAAGGAATTTGTACATATTTAATAAGAATTTCGTCCATCCAAAATCCAAATGGGTTGATCAAGATTAATTTTATCATTTTCATGAATATTTATCATTTTAATTAATATTGATAAACCATATGTTTTGATGCATTTGGCATTCTCATTATCATCTTAAATAAACATGCAACGAACAAAAGTATGTACATGCCTTCTTGAATAAAGTGAATTTAAATCACACTATCCAACTAAGTATTTAATGAACTAAATATTTTGGCTAACATAAATTCTCAAAGATCCCTTGTCATGACAATATCTATGCTTGGACAAGGAGCTTAAACTTTTAACAAAATGTTAAATATATGTAGAACATACCCGAGAAAGGGGAGAAATTATCTAATATTTCATAGAAGAAAACCCAAATCAATTAAATACTATCTTAGGAAAGCAAAGGTGAAGGAGGGTACTCAACTCTGGCAAAAATTAAAATGTTTTTGATGTAGGCACAAAAATCTTCTCAGCTAGCTCCATGTTGGCCCCTTATCATAGCCATTTTCATCACAGATCATACCCTAACTTCTATGGTCTGCCTTTACTCGAAAGTTTCTAAAGCTTTTCATCAAATATGCTTCATGCAATTCTTGCTCACCATTATAGTTGATGACCCCATTTCCTTCAGGTGTTTTGTCTTCCCTCACACCATTCTCCTCTTTTGCACTTGCAGTGCCATCCATTCTTCTCTACCTCCCTCTCCCTCTCTTCATGCTCCTCTATCCTCTCTCTGTATTTTGTATTCTCGCCCAAATTTGTGTGCCTCAACTCTGCTCGAGCATTCACCATTCTCCCCAAACGTCTCTCTCTTTGCTCAAAATGCCCTTGCATCTTTCTTCCCATTGCATTTTACTCTCATATCGATCTTTGCTGCTCATATTTTCTTTCCTGAGCAAAGCCTCGCAATTGCTCTGCAAATTTACTACTGCTTGGACACCTCCATTCACCCATCCCTTACCCTTATTTGTCTTTCTCTATTTCACTCGCTATTCTCCCTTCTGCTTCCCTTGTTCTCTGTTCAAAACTGCATGCCTCCTCTTGAGCTCTCTCACCGCTTTCCTGTTCTCACTCCCCCCCAAACTGAGCCCTCGATGCAAAATTTTTTGGAGGTTGTGGTATGCCTAGAAAGATGCATTTTCCTGAGTTGGCCTAATGGTGGAGAACTTGTACTCTTGAAAAAGAGGTCACAAGTTCAAATCTTGTACGGGGTAAGGTATGTACATCTCGTATTGTGGAGCACGAGTTAGGTGCCTCCCTCATATTGGGAGTACGAGGAGTCCCATATACTGCAAACCATCAGTAGACCCAAAAACATACCGTCTGGTATCGTGGACTATAAAAGGACCTTTCCTTTCTTTTCCTTTTCATGTGGTCGTGGGTGAATGACTAGGTGTTTTGTGCGCCAATTTTGACACACCCTGCTCCCAAGAAGGGTCACCATGCCCTATTAATGGCATGGTTCTCCCCTTCAATCACACACCCCTCTCCTTTTTAATACGTTTGTGGAGTAATATAAAATATGTATTTACTAGCAATTGCACCTTAGTGTGCAATGGGTATGAAGAAGTGTGGAAAGTCAATTAATTTTGATCTATTTTGATCATTTTATGTAATTAATAGTTTTATTTTAAAATATAATATATAATATTAAATATAATTAAATTATTTATAATTTATTTTTTATAATTAAAATATAATCTATATTTTATATAATAAATTTATAAATCAAATTTTATATTAAACAAAGTATAAATCAAATATTATATTAATTAAAATATAAATTAAAATTTTAAATCAAAATATTGCTAATTAATATATATTAAATATACGTTAAATATATTAATTATGCTAATTATTTAATAAATTCTTTAAAAATAAATTAACTCTTTAAAAAAATGAAAACAATTATTTAAAAATTAAAAAATAGAACAAGATGTCGTAATGTTAAAACCTAAATGCGATCACTATTAGGATCTTGGTGGTAATTTTCATTTTAATAAACATACTCTAAAACCTTCGTCAAAGCCTTATTTTCAGGCTGCAGATCGCAATTATTTTGCACAATGATTTACCCTAATACTAATGAAATCATCCTTTCATAAAGACACGCCAGTTGTAAGCAACCCAGGTGTTGGGGCTAGATTCAAATGAAATACATAGCATGTGCCCTGTAGACCGCATTCGACAATTTCTACTAAATCCATAGGCTTCGCATCCGATCAAGCATTTTCAGCGATAAACGGTCAACGTTATTTTTCAGAAAATATGTGAAGGCCTTAAGGCTGCACCGAGAGGCAATGCCTTCCATGCAATAGGTATTTTTGGTGCACCAAGCAACCTAGGCAACCAAATGGCCTGCTTAGGTAGGGGTCCCATGAGGAGGGCTTAATTAGCTCTATAGATTATTATCAAATTCGAAAGAAAAAGAATAAAGGAGTAATAATCATTTATTTAGTCATTAATTTAGCCATATATTTAGTAATTTTTATTTGTCTAATATTAGTCAATTATTTAGTCATTTAGTTGTGATTTTACCCAATTACCAAATTAGTCATTTATTTTCAAAATACTACTACTGCTAGTCATGTGACTAAAAGTCTTAGTCATGTGACTAAAAGTTTTAGTCATGTAGTCATTTATTTGCCAAATTCTACTAGTGTATAAACTACAATGTCAATTTCAACATATAGTCAGTTCAATAAAAATTTGAAATAAATAACACAATGTAAATTGAACAAAAATTCCATATACTTACTCCAATTTGTCCATTTTGGCTTGCAACCCGCCTTGGCCAAATGTATATTCAGCCCTCACATTATCTCTTGCTCTCTTGCCTCTAGTACTCTTTGTCAAATATTCTTCTGAACGCATACTTTTTTTCAATGCCTCCCACTTTTTGGGAGATAGAGTGGAGTTTAACCTCTAATTTCCCTCCATGATTATTTTTTTGCAATTGTATCTAAAATTGTTCATCAGAAGTCTCATCTTGTGCTTGTAATATTTTCTAGATATTTTCCCACCAATAGTGTCAAAGGCATTTTCCATTTTTTGTATAAAATGTTCCATATTTCGTGGATCTTGCTGTGCAAAATTTGATTTGCAAATATCCAAATGGGCCCTACATCTTAGGCCAAACTCAGACACCCACCTTGCAGCATTTTTCCCAATGGGTTCACCATTTCTTGATACCTCAACCAAGAATGGCTTCTTCCCTTCAAATATTATTTCTTTTGCATACCTCTTTGTAGATCTGTATAAATCTTGACTCAATCTTTGTATTTTAACAAAATAAGGCACATCTTCTATTGAAACACTACCAATATTTCTAGATGATCCACTAATTCCATCAAAAGTTGTAGATGCAGTAGGTGCAATTTGAGGCACATCAGATGCAAGCAAAATCTCTTCATGAATTTCATTAACCAAAAATTCATGCTCCTTGGCCACATCAGGTGTGGCATGAGTAGGTAGATCATTTCTGGTCTCCGCAGATTTCACTTCAAACACATCCTTTATGCGTTGGCTTCTACGAGTTGGCAACACTGTATCTTTACTTTCTTTTTGTTTTTTCTTTACATTTTCTCTGCACTCTTTTTCTTTCCTGTAAAACAAAAAAAAAATAGCATATCATGTCTTATATACATAAAGGTCTTGCCTATAAAATTTTATTAAATAATATAATAATTATTGGATTTACAACTTGCCTATTTGTCAATCCAAGATGCGATAAATATTCATTATTCTTGGCCACACGCGCTTCATGAAAGCGCTCATAATCTGACATTGGAATTTCAGAATTATGATCACTATCATCTAATTTGTGCCTTAAATTCTTTTTCCTCATTTCTTGATGTCCAAAAAACCAATAATGTAAAAATTAGCAACTTGATATAGAGATAATTAACCGTAACATAAATTGCATTAAATACAAGTTTATGATTATTTTTAATTAGTAAATTAATGGAAGGTTATAGGAACCCTTTATTGCAGTACAAGTTGAGCTTGGACTATGTGCTTGAGATTGTAAACATGGGTTGAGTTTTAATTTACCTTGTCATCGTAACACTGCAACCTCACATCTATGCTATATTAAGTATGTGATATATTGGAACTATATAGTTTGTAATCTAGCCATTGTAACTAGGGTTAACATATTTTTATCGTAGCACATTCTTCTTACCGGTGTTTATCTGTTCAAAGTCATTGTACAAACACAGTGGATTATGGTTTTCAATGGTATGATTGGTGTAAGAGATACTTATCATTTCACATTGAAAAATAGTTTTTTGTAGCTATGAATTAAGTTGCCACTCCTTGAAATTGGTGTAAAAGGGAACTGATGCTACAAGTATTTTGGTAGGTTTATGTAGAGCATCATACCAAAACCATCAACAACCTCATTTCATTAGGGTAAATCAAACCCCATTTGAATCAAGAGAAGATCAAATATATAAACTTCAACATTTCACTTAACTTTCATCAAAAATCACTCTTCAGTCTTCCAATCTACACAACTTCAAGGCATCAAGGCAGTGCTCCACATTAATAAAACCATATTCTACACCATCAAGTTGATCAAAAGCAAAAAAAAAATCAAATCAGGACCTGTGAAAACAATCCCCTCATTTACCATGCTCATTAGCCTCTAATTCCAACCAGGCAATAAGACAAATAAACCTTGCATCTCTACTAGTATCCCATTACCAGACCATCAAATCACCACTTTTTGATTCCAGTAGTCCATTTACAGATTACAAACTCCTGATACAACAAAATCATTATTATTATCTTGTAGTCAATCATCAATTTGCTCAAAGGGTTCACATTACTCACTCATTCGATCATCAAAGTCAACAAACCTATCTTCTACACCTTATCCCAACTTAGAAACATCATCAACAATATTATTAAAGTAGATTCAAAGCATAAACACCTTTCCATTTCACTGTTTTGTCAGATTTTATAGTTTCAAGCAAACACACCATCAAAAACCTTGTAAGACAACAAACCCTTAAATAGGGTGATTTCCTTTTAACCACAATGCAACCTATCAAAAAAATTACATTTTTAGATACCCTTTATAGTTCTTTTTAACATACTTCAAAAGAGATATCACCTTTTTCACAAAATATAGGAGAACCAACACGTTGTCCACTAGTAAAAACCCTCAATTAGGTCTAATTAACAAACCAAATGCCCCTTAATCAGCACCAAAACTCTTGCAAACCCAAAAAATTCTTAGAACAGGTGTAAAAAATGACAAATCATCAAGCTTCAAGGTGGAAAACACCCAACAATACACAAAATAAGTAAACCTTGTTTATATGGTGAAAACACCAAAAATGGGGAGGGTTTCATGAATGAAACACTTACAAACCTCCAATACTCTGACCAATCGTTGAAAAATGTCTCAATATATCTGCAAAAGCCTTTAGAATCATCTTCTAACCCATGCACACGTTATTTCTTCAACACCCTACTTGAAACCTCCATTCTCAAGTGGAAAAACTCAGATTTTTGTCTTGAATCTGCAACTACACACCTCACAAGAGTGAAAATAAATTAAAATTAACCCATTCCACTGACCATATAACCCTAAATTGGTGGAATGGACATTGATTCCTTGTTAGTCTCTCAAAACTACAGCGAAAGAACTCTACCTAGGCACTGAAAGTTGCCTTTTATTCTTTTTTTCTTAAAAATTGACCTCTCAACTGTTTGAAATAAATACTAACACCTTCCTAAATATGATCACAAAATAATTTGTCATTTTAAATTCTTAAAAAATCAAGATAAAGGTAAAAACAAAGGAAAGATTGCTGCTAACACAGAAAATAGGGATTTATTTCAAATTTTTGATTACAAGAATATCAAGATCTGCTTTTTCTCGCCCCTCAATGCTCTTTATAGAAGTTTCCCACCTATTAACTGACTGTCCAACTTCCTCCATCGGTTCAAACTACTTTTTAACTCTTAATTTCCTTGATTTATGCTCTTTTGCTGCATAATTACATTTTGACAACTATTTTGGCAATATTTTGAAAATGTGACCACCTATTGACTTATTTTATGACTTGATTACATTCAAATTATCCTTTAAAAATAATTTACACATGATTTTGAAATTAGACACAGAAATTTGACAACCTATCCTTTTGAAGGCATTACAAGATCCAGGTGCTCCTACACCACAGGTCAAGCTTCATACAGTGGATGGCTTGGTGAAGGAGTGTGTACAATGTGCACCAAATGGATATTAATTCATTCCTGTATATGCCAAAGTAAGTAGCTCATCGATGGACAAATAATTCTGCAAAAAGTAATCGTAATGACAAATTTGGTAGAATTCACTTTTCATTCCATTTTATACTTACTTTTGTTCATGCCATGAATACGTAGTCATAATGTCCATTTTTATTGTTTACAAATTGACAGTTTGCTTCCAACCCACCTATCAGTGACATGCCCACACCTAGGACCTTATCCCTTGTGTTTATATAGTCCTTATAATTTTCATATAATTGTTCTTGTGTTGATACAATCCTTATACTTAATTGCTAAGTACTTTTTCAAGGTCAGTTATGTCCAATGTTTTTGTCTCAAGTTTTAACAATGCTCTCTTGTAGGAGTTTGTTCATTGATCTCCTACAACACTTAGTAGAAAAGATTCTACAAACCGGTCTACTTTCTTAGGTATGTGATGTATTGGAATTGTATAGTTTGTAATCTGGCCACTGTAACCAAGGTTAACATATTTTTATTGTAGCACTTTCTTCTTATGGGTGTTTACTTGTTCAAAGTCATTGTACAAATATAGGGGCGTATGGTTTTCATTGGTATGATTGGTGTAAGAGATACTTATCATTTCACATTTAAAAATAGTTTTTTGTAGCTATGAATTAAGTTTCTACTCCTTGAAATTGGTGTAAAAGGCAACTGATGGTACAAGTATTTTGGCAGGTCAAGCTTCATACAATGGATGGCTTAGTGAAGGAGTGGGCATACTGTGCACCAAATGGATATTACTTCATTCCTGTATATGCCAAAGTAAGTATCTCATCGATGGATAGACAATTCTGTAAAAAGTAATCGTAATGAAAACTTTGGTAGAATTCACTTTTCAATATAGATTTTAAAAAATATGTTCTAGAAAGTACAATATCTGCATTTTAATTACTTTTTTATATAATATTTGATATGGGATTCAGAGTACAATTATTTGGAGCATATGCCACTGATAAATAGCAAAAGTTGCTTCCATAAAATCTTGGGATTGGAATGAGGATTCCTTCACATTGGATGTGGATTCACCATTAGGTCAGTCATAAATTTGGTGTTCCTGGTCTTTTGGCTTCATTCCTTTGTTCTTTTGTTTAATATACAATCTGATCTTTGTGGGAAATGAGCAGTTATATCTCAGTCTCTCTAGGATGAATGGGCTCAAAATGGGAAAAAATGTAAGGGATACAAATTTATACTCTCCCTTGTTACTCCATTTTATACTTACTTTTGTTCATGCCATGAATATGTAGTCATAATGTTCTTTTTTATTGTTTACAACTTGACACTTTGCTTCCAACCCACCTATCAGTGACATGCCCACACCTAGGACCTTATCCCTTATGTTGATACAGTCCTTATAATTTTAATAAAATTTTTCTTGTGTAATTTAAATCTTTGCCAAGGATCAGATTCAGTACAACACAAGATAAAATGAAACAATCCAATTCACTTTTTGTTTATTGAAATAGTGGCCATTCCCATTATAAAAAAACACAACTTCTAAAGTAAGTTAGGTTTAAAGGGTTTCAATTTATGCTAAGACATTAATGTAGTAAATTTGGGAAAAACGAAGTCCTCTTCCTAATGAAACATCCAAGTTTTAAAACCAAAAGAGTTAATTTTTTTAGTACCCTTTGAAAAAAAATGAAAGGGGGATTTGATGTTAAGTATTCTGATTAACTTCTATTCTCAAACTGTCATGGAAACTTTATCAGGGTTTTGTTTGCATACACATGGTAGTAAATCATGATCATTTAGTATCAAAATAAAATAGTTTCCTCTATAATTACCATCATGAGACACCTCACTACATATAACAGTTATCCTAAGGAATATTCACCATATACATTAAAGAATGGAACAACTTAACTAATGATAAAGTAGATGGGAAAAGGTTATAGCCTACGAATCAATCAATAAATTTGAAAACTTATCAAGTTTCAAGTCTCTGAGTTCAAAAAACAAAGTAACTGTACTGGACAAGAATGAGCGTATGCACAATATAATGTTCATGACTCGAGTAATGTAAAGAAATCTCCTCAAACATAAATATTTTGTTATAAATAATACAGATCATTTGGAAAAATTGTTGGCTGAATGAAGCCATTTAACACTAGACATTGAACAAAGAACTATTATTTAAATAGTAATGGACATTGAACATGTTTATATGGGTTTGTGTTAGAATAAAGGGTAAGGGTTTCTAAAGAGTGACCAACCTCTGGTGACACTCGAAACATAAAGTGACCCACTGTGATTGTTAGCGTTAGAGCTCTCTGATTTAGAGTTATCTATTTATATAGTACATACACATATCTCAAAGAATTTTGCAATGTCAGATTAATCCATCAGAAACAATATGTAGACTAAATCACTACAAAATTTTCGACAGAGCTTCAAAGAAACATGTGAAATCCTATAAAAAGTTAAAACATAAATTACAAAGAAAAATAAATAAAAAAATGTTTCTTCCATAAACATAAACACCAGATAGAGCATGCACAAATTTATTTCAAGATGGTTTGCATATAATTTTTGTCCAGGCGTCAGCTTGCCTAGGTACTGAAAGAGAGGAATGTTGAGCTAAGAGATGGTCAAGATGAGATAATGTGGCAAGCCTTAGATAAATCTAGTAAATACCATGTGCAGAAGGGTTGTAGCTTGTTGTTGACAAAAAACAACAGTTGCTTGCTTGTCAAGGAAATTATTTGGAGGAAGCTCTAGGGTGTCAAATGAATTCTGAAAATTGATTTGTTCATATGAACTCTTTCCCACAAGGCAATCTTGACTAATGAAAACTTGTGCAGGTAGGGTATTTGTGGGACTGTAATTTGTGTTCTTTGTTTTGAAATAATGAGTTACAAGTCATAGTCATGATCGTGACCACAAGGATATATAAAATTGTCAAGACAATGAAGAATGACATTGAGACACAGTTAAAAATAGAGATGTGAAATGATAGTGGAAGAAACAAAGAGGTTTTGACCAATCAATGAGAGCAGTCCTAAATACAAAGGATGAGAATATGACATTGAAGTTGGTCTCAAAAGTCTTTTGTTGTGATGTCGCTGCCTAGGTTTTTGTATGTGAACAATAACCTAAGATGTTGTTCCAAAATCTAAAGAAGGTCCAAGCCACAAAACCCAAGTAGTGTCTCAAGGGTGTCTAAGTGATGGAGTACAAAACCAGTGTCCTAATAGATTGAAAAATTTGAACAACCCCTACCTTTGCATCACATACTTAATGAGTGAAGGTTTTGTTGTAATACAAATGCATCAGAACAGGACAAGCATTATAACAGTCATAGCAGTGAGTCAAAGTACAGTGGTCAAGGACTTATAACATCCTGTCATGATAGTGGAAGCAATGATCCAAAGGAGCTGTCAAGAAAATATCATTTTAAAAGTAAAGAAATGATGGTATACATATTCATATTGCATCCCCATTTATATATGAAACATATTCATATTCCATACAAAATTTATATATGAAAACATATTCATATTGCATCTTCTTTTTTATATGAAAACATATTCATATTGCATTTGTATAGCAAATTTTTTCAACATTAATGCTTTGAAACATGTATTAGTCTGAAGGTCCATGTCCTTAAAACATAAAACAATCTTAAAACAACATAAAAGTCTTAAATAAAAGGTTATAAAATGGGGCTCATCAATAATCATTTGCATTGCCAGCAAGATCAGAATCCTGATCGCTCGTGTCTGTATCTACTTGATTTTCTTCCTCATCCTCATTTGTGACATGCAATATATTCTCTCTTCCAATTTCTTCATTGGTAATCAAAATCTCTTCTTCAAACAGTCCCTCATTGTCTTCATCCACTTCTTAAAATGTTTCTTGTAAATTAACATATTGCCCATCAAGCATTACGTCAACAACTTCCATGAATTTTTATTTCGAACGAGACTCTGTTTGAATGACATATGACCAACCTAGGCTTCTTACATCATCAATTAGAAATGATTGGTTAATTTGAAGAGCGGAAACATATGGCTCATCTATCTCTGAAAAAAATTGTCGTGTATTTGCACGTAGAAATCCGTACTGATCAAATTTTACTGTGGATGGTTGGATCCACTTACATTTTAATAATATAGGACTATCTTCACTAAAATCCACTTAAATAATTTCTTGGATGAATCCAACATAAAATTTCATCTCAATTTCGTGAAGAAATTCAGCACTAACAGCACAATCACAATTTGTCTTTCCTTTGTCTTTTTCTTCCACTCTTAAATTACTACCATAGGCCCACATTCCACTAAAACACATAGCCCATAAATGTGGAGGTTGTGAAAGCTCACTTTCCTCTATTGTTATATCTTGACCTTCTTCTTTTGCATCACTGACTGCATTAGAAATCCATTCTTTAAATTTTGGAAAAGAATCACCTCTAATCAAATCATGACGTCTCCACTTTTGAAGTCGATGTTGCATCCAAGCTTGATTATCTTCTTCATATTTTCTACATAGACTAATGGCGTACAAATAGTAATATTAATAATATAAATGTGTAAATGCAATTGAGTAAATAAATTATTGTCTAATTTTTTTTACCTGTGCCACTTATTGAATGAAGATGTGTTTTGAAGAATAAAGGCATGTATTGCACTTCTTTCTTGATATGATAGCTTGAAGAAACATTCATTTCCTTCTAATAATTCACCTGTAACTCTCTCATCTTCATCATCATCCCATACATGTCGATTGACATTTTTAAAATCCTTCATATATTATGTGCAAAATCCCATGGCCTCTTGCATTGAATATCCCTCAAACATGCTACCTTCTAGTTTTGCCCTAGTACGGACAAAAATTTTCAAAACCTTCATATATCATTCTATAGGATACATCCATCTCATTCTTACTGGGCCACAATTCTCTAGTTCATATTGTAGAGGTATCAAATGATGCATAGAAATGTTAAATATTGTTGGTGGAAATTCTCATTCCAATAGACAAAGGACTTCAACAACCTCCTCCCTCAAACTATCAAAGTTCGAAGGATCTAATACATGTAAAATCATTCTCTTTAATATTAGGCCCAACCTTATAATTGCCAATCTTGGCCCCTTTTCCAAACTCAATATATTTAGGTCACAATACGTAAAATATTCTCGATTATGACATGATAGTCATGGGTCTTGAGGCCTCTTAAGATATTAATGTCAGTTTGGCTTTTGATGCTGCTACTTACATATCCAAAGGGAAAGCGAGTCTGAGACATCAACTGTAAGAATTATGCATGTTGTTCCTTTGTCCAGACATAAGGAGCACTAGGTTTTCTATATTTTTCATTATCATATTTTTCAACCCAAAGATTTCGATGAATCTTTATTTCTCGGAAATCTTCATGTGATGAAATAGTATCAAAAGAACCAAAAAGAGTTTCTATAATAGCATAAGCTTTATTTTTCTCAGTATGCATAAAGTCAACAGTATGCCTAATGGATGTATCCTTAAAGTATGGCAACTTGTACAATATGCACGACTGTTTTATACTGCTTTCATTACATGGATCATATCTACTGCCAGCAATCCCATAATTTTCAATAAATGACATTCTATTTTGTCCATTCTCAACAATGTAATCACCTGTTATTAGCAATGGCGCTTCACGATTCTCTTCTTGACCATTGAAAACTATTTTTTTTCGAAAAGATGGATGATCCATTTTAAGGTAAGCACGATGTTTGCAATAAATACACTTATGCAAACTTATTGAGTGCCTCACAAAATCCTTAAAGTTGCAAGCAGGACATCCATGGTATCCATGAACAAAGAGACCAGACAATGTGCCATATGCAGGAAGATCATGAATCGTAAACAATAAGGAAGCTCTTAAAGTGAATTTGATTGAATGACCATCCCTTAAAGATTGAATTTTTTCAATTCCTTTCCACAATTCCATTAGCTCATCATATAATGCCTCTAGATAAGCATCTATTGTATCTAAAGTCACACTTTTCTTTCTTGGTATAATCAATGATAACATTAAGAAAAATGGTTTAGTTTCGAACCATGGAGGCAAGTTATAATTTATTAGAAACATTGGCCAAGTTGACCATTTAGTACTCTGATCTGAGAATGGGTTCACCCCATCTAGAGCCAAACCCAACCTTATATTACAAGGATCTTGAGAAAAATAAAGCCATCTATTATCAAATTCCATCCACGTCTTAGAATTAGGCACATGTCGTTGTTTTCCATCAGTGCTCTTATTTTTGGCATGCCACTGCATAAGTTCAACAATGTCTCTACACCTATACATTCTGAGTAATCGTGGTATTATCAGAAAGTGGCAAAGAACCTTTCTAGGAACCACAACTGATTTCAACCCTTGTCTATACCTCAATTCATGAAATTTCAGACATTCACTCTCATTTGCAAGATTTTTGCAAAATAATACACAACCATTCACACATGTGTGGATTTTTCATACCCCAAGCTGAGCTTATTGATTTTCTTTTTACATTGACTTCATTTTGTTGGCAATGTGGAGTCAGCTGGTAACAATGAACTTAATAATGCCAATAACTGATCTACACTCTCATTTGTCCAACCATGTACCACTTGCAAGTTAAGAATTTGAAGGATTGTTGTCAAATGACTTAAATTGAAATTAGCATACACAGGCTTTAAAGCATCCTCCATTGACTTGGCCTAATCATCGTTTAGACCCTCATTCAACATTCTATCAACTTCAAACCCTTCATCAAACATTTATGCCTCTTCATCTATGTTTGGTGCCACTTCATATATGTTTGTTTCCTCTTCATCTCTCATAGTTTGCAATTCTATCATATCTTCATAATAATTGTAAGCCCAAGGGCTTATACCACTATGCCCATATCTTATCATATGTCGATAAATCATATTTCTTTTTTTCACCTTTCCACCAAGACAATTTTTACATGGACATGGATATTTGTCAATGTCCCTCTCATCATCTAATCTCTCATCATATGCATGATATTGATCAGTAGTCAACCTTGATGTTGATCCATCTATAATATTGTGCATTCCAGAATTAATTTAGTTTTTGATTTAAATAAAAAAACATAAATATGAAAATAGAGATGCCAAAACATTGTTGAAAGTAGTCACTTTTAGTACAGGCCATAATAGAAAGAAGAGGATATAATGAGTCAGTGTTCTGAGATCTATCTTACATTCATTTGAATTTTACCTACTGAGAATGGAATATGCCTATTTTTCCTATCAGCTTACTTTTGGGAATGAGGGTTTTGAATTACCTTTGAATTCACTGCAGAGGGCTTCACTGACTTCAAATTTGTTGCAGAAAACTCTGAATTCCTTTCCCACCTTTTCAAAAGTCTCCAGGTCCTATCCAAACGAGATTTATCACCCATGCAAGTGCTTCAATATCTGTCCATGAGAAGAACAAACATCAACAACAATCCAATTTCATTCCCATTCCAATAATTATACATTTTACAAGTTGTCTGACTTATAAATATAGACAAGTTATGTAAACCACTAGATAAATATCATTTAAAATAAATAAGAAATGAGGTATGGAGATTCATGAACATATAATAAGAAATGGATATGAGTCTAATTTTGTTGTGACAAACGCTCTTCTAAACATGTATGCAAAATGTGGTAGCTTAAATATGGCATGTAATGTGTTTGAAAAAATGTCTGACCCAAATGTAATCTCTTGGATTAGAATGAAAATGATAATCTGATAGTTCCAAAGAACAAAAAGGAGAAAAAAACAACCTCAATCAGAAATAGGAGGAGATGCAGCCAAATCAAATTCTAGAGGGTCTCACAAATCTCCCAGTGCAATTAGGTTGGATAAAAAAGAAAATGGAGTAGTTTTCAGCTTCAAAAGTGATGAAAGAGCAGAGAAGAGAAAAGATTTCTATATGAAACTGGAAGAAAATATGAATACTAAGGAACTGAGATGAACCAAATTCAAGCAAAAACACAGGAGGAAATGGAGGCTGAAATAAAACAACTGCATAAAAGGATCACTTTCAAATCCACACACATGCCCACCTTCTACCAAGAAGCATCATCAACAAAATTAGAGAACAAAAAGGTGCAATATACTAGCACAAAGCTTGCGAACTTTAAAAAAGAAATTGCTCTATGTTTTTCATAAATTAGTTCTCTAGATATAATTTCTGAATTGTTCTACAAGTGGAAAATGAACATTGAACTTTCCCATAACATCATATTTTCAAGGCCTGTATTGTCTTGTCAGCCTATGAAAATAGAGTCTAAGAATTCATACAGTCCTTCCCCACATTTTATGTGGTATGCACTCTACATCCTATTTTTTCCATCAAACATTTGAAGGTTTTTTTTAAGCTGTCAAAGGAGTGGTAGAGATAATCAAGTCTATTATCACAGGGATCTTCTAAAAAATATATAGGTTCTTAAAAGGAAAACATAAAAATCCCTATATATTGGACTGCCATGCATATAATAAGACTGACTGTATGTTTTCAACGGTTTAGTTTTGAGCTTATGTGCACTGGGAGCTTATCATAGCACATGTATCCTAAGATGAATGATCTAGATGCATACAAATTGAGATTGGGAATAATAGTGAACTTAACTACTGATGTAGCCAATGCCATAGAATATGTTCATGATTATTCTTCCTTACAACTATTGTACTATAACACAAAAGTTACAATTTTTCTTTTGAATGAAGACATGATGGCTCATGTTACAATTTCGATATAGAAAAATAATGGTGTAGCATTCACAGTTTTAGTTTCTTCAACCCTAGCACTCAATGGTTGTTCCATAGGCTACGTTTTCCCACAATATGGGATAGGTTAGAGGGTTTCTACACAATGATATTTGTATAGTCATGGGTTTTTGTTGTTGGATCTGAAGTTACAGAGAATAATAGAGAGAGCAGATAAAATGACAAGATACTTAAAACCTTAGTCAAAGTCTTGTATGCAAACTCTCTATCAAAGTCTTAATGTGGAATTTTCATGGCATGCAAAAGGGACAGTGTTCATGAGTCTACAGGGCAATCTACAATGACAACTAGAAACACTAAAATCTTTCAACAAAAGCTCATGACATATATGATGGTGGTCTTCAAGTCAACATGACTTGTGGATACCTAAACAGAGGACAGTCAAGCCACTGTCATGAAAAGCATGGGGCATAGTGTGAATGTATTTTCTTCAAATATTAAGTGCTAACTATGAATGCAAATGATAAATGCGGTTGAAAGTGAGTATAATGACTATTAAAAAATTAGTAGAAGGAAGTGTTCAGGATAGTCAACAAAGCTAACTGAAGAGACAATAAAAGACATAGTAAATGCAATGGATATGAATTATTTGTAGTAGTGGACTGTCCTCTTTGCCAAGTGACAATAGTAATGAGAAATATGGTCACATAAAGAAGGCATAAAGATAGACTTTATGTGAAGTTTTTTGATGAACTTAACAAAGAATATAGCATTTTTTCGGTGCTTAGATGAGGAATACGATACGCAACTATAGCCTCTATGGTGACAACCAAAGTTATGGAGAATAAATAGTGATAGATTGAAAGAGGTTGGTTCTAATCCTTTCTTGTGTACAAATGAAGTTGAAACTTGTGTTCCTTCCAAGCATGGATGGGGTAATGAAAAGTGCACAAATGAAGAGAAGCCTGAAAGTTTTCATCATAAATTCTTTGATGGTATGTTACACCTTGAAGGAGACCAAGAAAATGTAATAGAAGATTCCTTGTTTAAATAGGAGCTTGATGTCTCCCTTTTTCTAGCCACATCAAAATCGACTGCATTGCACAAAATTGAAAAGGGTTTTAACTACTGTGAAAATTATTAAAACCTTTTTCCAAGTATCAAGAATAATAACCATGTGCTATCA
This sequence comes from Sequoiadendron giganteum, assembly GCA_007115665.2. Lineage (NCBI taxonomy): Eukaryota > Viridiplantae > Streptophyta > Pinopsida > Cupressales > Cupressaceae > Sequoiadendron > Sequoiadendron giganteum. The sequence continues at coordinate 822,539,046 of CM021102.1, forward strand.
AAGGACCAAGGAATGACAAAGAATGGTAGTAACTTAAGGATAGTATGGTGTTCCTGTGCCCTACATGACAGTCATGAACAAAGGCAGTGGTTATTAGTTTAATGTCAAGAAAATCTAACAAGGATAACAATCATGATAAGCAAGAGAAAAAGATACAAAAGTTCATGGAGGTTCCTTGCGAAGATACATGACAGAGTAAGGTATTATAGCATGTATAGAGGCTTGTGATTGAAAATTAGTAAAGAGGTAAAATAAAAGCTTTAAAGGGAAAAATGAAGATAAAAGGACTATATAAGAAACCTCTACATAGACAAGGTGGTTGGTTCAAACTATTTGAAGATGCATCTAAAGAGAAACTTAATCCCATGTGGTATAGGATCACCTAGAGCATACACTAATGAAAGTTCATCATTTGGAGGGCATTGGGATAAAAGGGGTAATTTGAGTCATTTAATGTTAAACAAGGTCTTTGAGACCATTATTCATGTAATTGGGGGGTTTTTAATGGTAGTTAGTTCAAAAATGCAAAAGGTTGCATAATAATGTACTTATTGTCAACAAATTGTTAAAAGTGCAAAACTAAGCATTGTAAGGGTCTAGTTGGTTAATTGGTTAGTTTTAGGTGTTCCATAGTTGGTTTTTGATTAAAAAATCTATTTAAAGCCCCTCTTGAAGGCTCAAACAAAGGTGGTTGGATCATTTTGAAGGAAAAAAATCTATAAAAAAAGCCTTTGTTTTCAGTTATTTCCTGAGTTTTCTTGCATTCCCATCCTGTGTACAAGTCCGTACAACAAGGGTTGGCTCCAAAATGCATTGAATTTTTTTAGTATAGTGTTAGCCTCATTTCTAATCTATTATTGTAGCATCTTATTGTGTTGGAGCAATTTAGTGGTTGATTTCTTGCAGGCAGGTCTGAAAATAGGGTATAAGGGTTTGGTCACCTAAATGAGCTAGAAGTCCATTCCATGTTTTTGTGACCATTGTTCCTTGGTGGAATAGACCACTAGAATATAGGAGTAGTTGTAGGATTCAATGAATAAAGTTTGGTGAGGGTTTTTAGGAGAATCTTCACGCTGTCCAAGCTGCAAGAAGTCAAATTTTGTGCCTTTTAAGCTAAGTTACCGGATCGGGTTCGGGGACGGGTGCGGGTACGAGAACCCGGTACGTGGGTACGTGAATTTTTTTTTTAGGGGTTTGGATACGTATGGGTACATGTGTTTGTATATATATATATATATATGTATTATATATACAAAAAATAAGAGAAATATATAGAATTGTAAAACTAAATCATTCATAGTATGATACTTGATCATTGATCAATGCCAAATGCCAAAGATAAATATTAAATGTGAATTGATAGTTGTATTTGATTGATTTGAAATAAAATTGGGTAGAAAATGGCATCCACATGTGGAATGCACTAATGTTGATATTCTTAAACAAAATGAAAATAGAAAATTATTTTTGTAAAAATGAAAGTAAACACTACATTAATATATTTTACAAATTTGCATCTTCCTCTTTCCCATGAAAATGAGGTGTGCCATGGAGTTTTTTATGGTTTCAGAAGCCTTAAATGTGATATTATAGATAAAGAGTTGTAGGAAATCTATGGAAACTTGGACTTGGAGAGTACCTAGAAAATCAATTAAATTCAATGGGAGTTTGAGGGAAATGTCTCCAATGGGGTTGAGGGGCAACACCCCTTGTGGGGTTCTAGGGGAAATGCCCCAAGTGGGGTTGAGGGGCAACGCCCCTAGTGGGGGTCTGGGGGAAATGCCCCCAGTGGGGTTGAGGGGAAGCACCTCTCATGGGGGTCTGGGGGAAACTCCCCTAGCAGAATTGAGGGGCAACGTCCCTCGTGGGGGTCTGGGGGCAGCACCCCCAGTGGGGTCGAGGGGTAGTGCCCCTCACGGGGTCTGAGGGTAGTGCCCCTGGCACCCTCCCTATTGCGGTACGGGGCTGGGTCGATGAGCAACTCCCCCACTGCTAGCACCAATTTAAGGCTTCTGAAACAATACAAAACTCCATGGCGCACCTCATTTTCCTGATTTGTTGATTGGCAAAAAATAATGGGTTAGATTGAGTCTTGATGTTCTGAAGCACCCTATGTTGGGTTTGTGATATTTTTTGTGCCAGGCTAATGGGTCCCTAGAAGTGTAAATCATTTGTGATTTTGATTGGTTTATTGAATGAAAAGGTCTGAAAACTAGTCTTGGAGTCCTACTAGGAAATGGTGGCTTAAGAAGGTGAACTTGCATTCAGAATTTCTTGGGGTTTTGAAGGTGCGTTATCCTTGTTATATTGGGCAATCTAATCTTGTTATATGCCTCTTGGGGTCTTGGAGAAGGTATGAAACAATATTAGTGTGGTTGAGCCATTTGGGTGCCTTGTGCACTAAAGGAGCAAACTGGTGTTCTAAGAGCCCTTTTAGCATCAAGTTGTGACTTCATGGTTTGAGGTCTCCCTTTTTCTGCATCACCATACCCTTCCAAGATATTTGACCCTTTCCAATCTTTCTCACATGCCCTATCTTCATGCAAAGGGTAGTTGTGGCATTTATGAAGGAGGTTGGACAATTTGGTGGCCTTTATGAGCAATCAAGGACAGTAGATAGAGCTTTTCAAGGATAGTTTGCAAGCATTCTAAGTGAATTTCTAGTCCTTTTCCAACACTCTAATCACCTAAGAAAGAGGCCTATTCCTGAAAATTATAAGTCATGCCCACGAAATAAATAGATCACCTGCATATTCTGCCAAGGAGAACAGTCAAAAACTAACTCTTTTTCCCCAAGAGGGACAATAGTTATGATCAATGTAGTAGATCCACCACATATTTTTAAATGAATATATATCACCCAAGAAACAAGCCTAATCTTGAAAAGGATAAGTGGTGCAGGAGCACCTTGGCATTATTAGAACTCCATGAAGCAATTTTTGGAATTTGGTTCAATATTGTTGATTCCACTTTGTAATAATATTATTTGAGTCATTTTTCATATCTCTGAGGTCATTAGAAGGGTCAACATTCAATTTTTTGTCAAACTTGAACAAATGTAAAAATTTGTAAACTTACCATTTGTTATGTAAAAGTTGCATAGAAGGATCATAGGTGGTTCTAGCAATTAGGAAGTAGTTAGAAGTCTGAAATAAAGTTGAAATTCCTTTATAAGGGCTTTGTAAACCATTTGCAACTCAAGGGTGGTTGTAGAATTGATTTGGAATAAAATACTCTTTTTAGGCATTATTTACAGAAATTTGGTGTTTCCAGGTCTTGTACAGAATTGTACAAGCTTGAATTGATGCACAATTATTTGTAAGTGTGTGTAATGTCAATCAAATTCTGGATGGACTTGGTTTCATGCATTTTGGCAACCATTTGAGTTAGATATCATCATTTCTCTCTTAACAGTTTGAAACCCTTACTAGGGTTAACAATGAATCAAATTGATTATGTTTCTCTTCATTCTATTGGCCAAATCATCTATTTTTTAGTGATAATTTTATTTTATGTATATGCTTTCATATTCAAGAGGTTTTGAATTAAGGCTATAAGATTTGAGGCGTGGAGGATTAATGTTCGACTGGTTTTCCCTAAGTTTATAGTCTAAAACAAGATATTTAAGGGAACACAATCTAGGGTTTTATAAAATCTTCAAGGAAGTGGGAATATAATGGTTTGTTAAGCTTGAGTAAGTAAAAAAAAAACATTTTTGGACCATTTATCAAGGGAAAATATGATTGGAACCTATACATCCAATAAACATTGTTTGCCATGAAGGCCTAATGGGGTCTAATACAGTCTGAGATAGTAGTTTTTCAAGCATTTGTTCCAAGAGACCTATATCTCATCTTGCAATATGTTTTAAATAAGGAAAATGGGTAACTGAAATTATAATGTTATTGGGCTTTCATGGAGTAATTTTTGAGAAAATATTTGACAGACCCTGTGATAGATATACTAGAGAGAGGATAGGGTAATGAAGGAATCACACCTAGAACATCAAATATGTGTTCTTGGGGCTTGGAATGAGTTTGAACATGTCAAATTATTCCTAATTAATTTGTATCAAGTGATGGTTTGATGGGTTGCACTGTATAGGCTAAAGTTGATGTTTGTAGCAAAGGTGCCATGGTATGCATTTTAAGGACAGTCATAATGAATTGACAAAAATTGAAGAGGGAGACGTGTTTGTTGTTTTGGGTTGAATCGGGGGTGTTTAAGGTATTTGAAGATCTTGAGTGAATTTGTAACTCCTATTTAAAGACTAATTTGAATATATTAAAGCCATGTAATAGGTTTAAGGTAGTCAAAGAGATGAGAAAATACAAACTTGTGATATTGTCAAATATGTGAAAAAGAGCAAGAAAATCAAGAAAATAAAGGGATAGGTCGTTTGATTTAAAAGGAAGTTTTCTTAACTATTTGAAACATCTATAAAGCATTTGGAAAGCGAGGAAAACAACAAGTTTTGTCATCTTGAAGATCTTAGATCAATAAAAGTACCTTGTTTCAATAAATTTCTAAGTTTCTTCTTGATTTCATTCACTTGTACGATTGGTGTAGTAGTTTAGGACTTTAAATCTTAGTTTTTTTATAGATCAGAGAGTAAGCTTTCATTTAAATCCAATTAGGAGGGAATCCACCAAAAATATCATCAGTTTGAGTCCATTTAGTAAGGTTTGGTCTACAACCCTCAAATAGGATTTTGAGAGTCCTCAAAAGGAAAGTTAGCCATTCCACCGATGTAGGACCAGTTAGATCGGTGGAATGGGTTTTTTTTAATTGTTTCAATTAGAATGTGTGCTTAATGTATAGGGGAAGGTGAGATTTTGGGTTGTATGATGTTTCATAGGAAAACCAAAGTTTTCCCAATAGAAGTGAATGGCTCCAAGGTGGCAATCGATATAAAGGGATGCATGAAGGTGGCTGATGATTTTATAAAACTTATGCAGGATTTTTCCATGGTGTTTGTGGTGCTGGAAGGAGTATTTAAGGTTTGTAAGTACCTTATTCAACAAACCCTCCTTTGTAGGGCTTGATTTGTGCATAAAATAGGGGTTTTTTTGGAATAGTGATTTATGGAGCCTTTATGTCGCTAAAAATGTTTGATTCTTCAGTTTTGTGACATGATGAATGAATGTTTTCAGTCCTTTGGTATTTTGGTGATAAACTGTGAGCACTTTATGGGTAATTTAGGCCTAAATTAGTAGCCCTTTCCAATGAACAAAACTCAACAATAAAAGGCAACTTTCAGGGCAGAGTTCTTTCACAGTGATTTTGAGAGTCTAACAAGGAATCAATGTCTATTCCACCAATGTAGGGTAATATGGTCGGTGGAATGGGTTAATTTTAATGTATTTTCACTCTTGTGAGGTGTGTAGTTGCAGGGGTAAAAAAAATATGATGTTAAGTTGCTGATTCAAGATAAAAATCTGAGTTTTTCCACTTGAGAATGGAGGTTTCAAGTAGGTTGTTGAAGAAATAACATGTGCATGGGTTAGAAGATGATTCCAAAGGATTTTGCAGATATATTGAGACATTTTTTAATGATTGGTCAGAGTATTGGAGGTTTGTAAGTGTTTCATTCATGAAACCCTCCCTATTTTTGGTATTTTCACCCTATAAGCAAGGGTTTATTGATTTTGTGTATTGTTGGGTGTTTTCCACCTTGAAGATTGATGATTTGTCAGTTTCTACACCTTTTCTAAGACTGTTTTGGGTTTGGAATAGTTTTGGTGTTGATTAAGGGGCATTTGGTTTGTTAATTAGACCTAATTGAGCGCTTTTACCAGTGGACAACATGTTGGTTCTCCTATATTTTGTGAAACAAGTGATATCTCTTTTGAAGTATGTTAAAAAGGATTGTAAAGGGTATCTAAAAATGTAATTTTTTTGATAGGTTGCATTGTGGTTAAAAGGAAATCACCTGATTTAAGGGTTTGTTGTCTTACAAGGTAAATGGTGGTGCATTTGCTTGAAACTGTAAAATCTGACAAAAAAGTGAAATGGAAAGGTGTTTATACTTTGAATCTAATTTCATAATATTCTTAATGATGCTTCTAAGTTGGGATAAGGTAAAGAAGACAGGTTTGTTGACTTTGATGATCGGATGAGTGAGTAATGTGAACCCTTTGAGCAGATTGATGATTGAATACAAGATAATAATAATGATTTTATTGTATCAAGAGTTTGTAATCTGTAAATGGACTATTGGAATCAAAAAGTGGTGATTTGATGGTCTGGTAATGGGCTAATAGTAGAGATGCAAGGTTTAGTTGTCTTATTGCCTGGTTGGAATTAGAGGCTAATGAGCATGGTAAATGAGGGGATTCTTTTCATAGGTCCTGATTTGAGTTTTGTTTGCTTTTGATCAGCTTGATGGTGTAGAATATGGTTTTGTTGAGGTGGAGCACTGCCTTGATGTCTTGAAGTTGTGTAGATTGGAAGACTGAAGAGTGTTTTTTGATGAAAGGTAAGTGAAATGTTGAAGTTTTTATATTTGATCTTCTCCTAATTCAAATGGGGTTTGATTTACCCTAATGAAATGAGGTTGTTGATGGTTTTGGTATGATTCTCTGCATCATACTTCTAATGATGATTTTACAAATCAAAGTAGATGGTGTTACATCAGTGATGCACATGTGAGCAAGTCATCCTTATCAGATGTTCTTGGAAGTGAAGCGTACTTGTTGTTTTATCAAAAATTATAGCATTGGAATGAATGAATTTTATACCTGATGTTTGGCATGCTATTTTTTATTCTTAGTTTTGTTGTTGCAATTCAAAATGGAGAAATCATTTAACAAACAGGTTTAAAATAAAAGTGTATTTTTATTCGATTGAGAGGCACACAAATCTTGTTCTGAAATATGCTCTTTTTCCCTGTGGTTTTGAATTCACTACTACAACTGATTGCAAGATCACTTATATGTGTGCATTTATTCAAATGAGAAAGTGTTGGAATGTTGGGAAAATAAATTATTAACATAGTGAGTCTTATGTCTGATGAGTGCTTTTTCAAGTGGATTGTTGGGAAGATGGAATCTGAGCCTAGTGAGGGTTTTTTTAATGTATGAAGAATGCATTTTCAAAAATCAAACCTCAGAAGAGTAGATTTGGATTGTACCTATAGATGTAATGACTGATCAATACCTAGATGAGTTATTAAGTACTTGTATCAATGAGAAAAATATTTATAGAATGTATTCTTTGCATGTAAAATATAGAGTCAAATCAAATTTAAGATCGAAAATAAAAAAGTGAAAAATATCTTTATTTTTTCTTTTGTAAACCTACTAATTGCTTTGCTAGTAGGGATTAAGTTTACACATCCAAAATTTCAGGAAAACTCTTTTACTTTGTGCATAGGAGACTCAAACTTGGATATAGCTTTTACAAGCTCATTCAAAAACCAATTTTCCACAATCTTGGAAAGACTTGCATACCCCCAAAATAATAGTAGAAGAAATATATGTCGCAAGTATTATTTTCAAGGGAAAAATCCAAAAAAAATAAAAATAATAATAAAAAACCCATAGCCCTTTATTCGAAATAATTTTTGGGCAGACTGAAACAATTTTTTAGGGTTTTTTAAGTTCTCTAAATTTCAAACTTCGTGGATTAAATTCAATGAACCCTGTGACTTAGGTCACTACTGATGGAAACAAATAAGGGATGTTCTTACTACCATTTTCAAGTAATCTTTCTCTCCCAAAGAAAACTAAGAAATGTGTTGGACACAGTAGGGTATTTGTCCTATGCTTGTCTTGTGTCCCATGTTACACAAATGAAACATGCAGTGTTGTTTACAAAGTTAAAAGATGGTACACAACAATAGAATACCAATGTGGCTATTTCACATACCATAGCTAAAGGAAATCCAAGTCATACCGGTGTCATGCATACAACTTTTGTAGGTATTTCTGGAGGTCCAAAAGGCCCAACTTGAAGTATAAGCTTCTACAAATATACCAAAAGAATGATTTGCTTACCATACACGAATAAGAATCATAGAATCACAATAGAAAAGGAATCCAAATCTATTTTCTCACTATAAATATGATTCCCCAATCTTACCTGTAAAGCTATGTGTTTTTGAGCCTAAGCGAAGACATTCTCTTGGTTTGGTTTTGGTTGACCACTTCTATGAGAAGGAAATAAGATGGCCTCAGTTAGATTTTCGGAAGTATAGATTAAAAAAAAATACTATATATTCAATTGTATTATATTCTCATGCATATCTATACCTGGTTGTAGCACGTTGAACAATCAAATTTTTATATCCCAATTTAGGGAAGCACATGCAATGTCTATCACAACTGGATCCTAATATTTTTGATAAAAGTAATTAGCATCTTGAATATGACACTAAATAATGGTGCTTGTATCAGAGTACTGAAAATTCCATTTCAAATAATATTTGTTCAGAATTTAAAAAAATATCAGCTTGTAGAAAGGCTCACCTGGCAGACACAAAACTCATAACCTTTTGAATTCCTAGTATCTCTATCTTTACATTCACCTGTGTTCTATGTAAAATTTCAGATCTTTTTCATCTTGTCTACTGTGATATCAGAAACAAACTTGAAAACAAATATGAAAAATTTGAAGCTTCTTATTTAAATTCACCATTCTCATAACTGAATTGCTTGTGTATTCACAGTCAAACCACCATATAATGAAATAATTAGGAATGACTTTATAGTTGTCATCAGTAGGTGGAAAATTAGTTTGAGAATACTAATTGTATCGATTCTATTGAGATAAAAAATGAAAATAGACTATTACCTATTTGTTTGCAGATGACCCATAGGTTGAAAAAAATGGTAGCTAGGGCATAGCATTTTCTACAAATGTTGATCATTAAATATCCAATGCAATAATCAATTCCCGCCACACCCATTGTAAGCTTTCCCGCTAGAAGAACCTGCATCCAAGTGTGATGCTGTGGCTATAGCAGCAGATGTGAGAGCCAACTCAGAGCCATCGAAAAGATGGGAAAAAACATCAGTTTCATTTTAATTTTAGGGAAAAAGTGTGGGAAAATTAATTATATTTTTAGGGAAAAGTTGTTGTTTCTATTGAGACAATATAAAATTTAAAAAATAACTTAAATATGTTTAATTTCTATTATCTTAATTTGAGATAATGTAAAATAAAAAAATAACTTAAATATGTTTAAAATAAAACTAGCAATTGCACCTTGGTGTGCAATGGGTATGCTGAAGAGGTGTGGAATGTCATTAAGAGAAAGTTTGGGTCTATTTTTTTCATTCATCAAAATGGTAGGGTCTTTATCAAATGATATTTTTTGTGTGAAAAAGGTCTCAATGTATTGTGAAGATTTCTATTTTTGTTTTTGCAAGTTTATAAATGTTTGAAAGGATATTTTCTTTTCTTGGTACAAATAAGGACCAAAAAAAGTAGAATTTTTCGAAACATTCTAGATCATTGAAGAAACCCACAATATTCAAAAATAAAATGCACTCTATGATGAATGTTAAAGGTGCAGTAAATCCACCTAGACAATTGTCTTCGAAGGTGGGAACACAAACAAAAACACCAAGTGCAAAGTCAATACAATTATATAATCCAAGAAAGGAAATGAGTAAGATATGATCCGGATTTGATAGGCCTATTATTTGGTTCTTTGCAACAAAGTATTGACAATGCAGTAATTAAAAATGGTGTGCAAAGCAATAAAAAAAAGGCTCCTTCGATAATTTCTAGTGAAGTTAGAAATGATGAGCTTCAAAAGTGAATAATGCCACATCCTACAAGTGTGCAAAAACCACTTCAAAGACTCCAATGCAAAAGCCTCGGTAGATCAAAGAAAGCTTTCAATGTTTTGTAAAGCCAACACTAAGACTTGTGAACAAATTTGAAGCAAGGTCAGTATTAAGGCCAACACCAAAACCCATACTTGTAAAATTACTAGATAAACTCACTTGTCCCCTATTTAAAGGTACACAACCAAAACTAACTCACTTCTATTAACACATGTATAATTTTAGTCTCTACTATCTTATTTTAGTTAAGTTACATACTCAAATTTTATATTAAAAATGTCACCTACATTAAATTCATTTTAGTCGTTCAACTCACATTAGATATATTAAAGGAGATGATTTTTATTTTTCAAAGTGTATTCTTGAAAATGATTTTATGTAAGAAATATATTGTAATATGGGTAAAAAATCATTTAAAAAAAATTGGCATTCATAATTAAACATACTTATTCAAATTATACAACATATTTGTATGACATAGACTATTAAATATTATAAATTTATATTTAAAAAATTAATTTAAATTTACAAATTATGGATAACTCCTTTTCCAATAAGTATTAAGTTAGGTAGAATATAAATGAACTAGAAGATCCAATTTGTATATATAGACATTAAAATGCTAATATTAAAATTTATAATAAGATTTTAAGAAATCAAAAGTTTTTATCATTACAAATATATACATGAAAACAATTCATATATACTTATTCAAATTTACTATGTATATGATTTACTTTCATATTTATTTTTTAATTATTATTTATCTGTATATAAACTTGTTTTACCCAAATTAAACAATTATAATTATATTTTAGAAATAGGTATTAATCATTGTACGATATTAATCTTGATATTTATTCATTTTTATTTGTCTAATATTAGTCATTTATTTAGTCATTTAGTTGTGATTTTACGCGATGACCAAATTAGTCACTTATAAATGACCAAATTAGTCATTTATTTGTCAAATTATACTAGTGTTATTCACGTGACTAAAATTTTTAGTCACGTAGTCATTTATTTGCCAAATTCTACTAGTACCTGTTCATGTAGGCCTAATCCTCTGCCTTGATAATTCATCTGTAGAAACATTTTTTTTGCAATAGTATATGATTTATCTTGGAAGTAGGGTGTTAATCCTTCTATGCTATGTCATGGACCTTCACAAGTGATAACTTCTTCATTGATAAAACAACTTTCCCTAAAAAAGGTAAGTGATCCAACTTTATAAGTGATATGATCTTCCATATGTGGGGTGAATGTCTGATTGATACCTTTGACTTGATCTTGTGAAATATAAGATTTTAATGCTTCTTCAAGAAGTGTCAATGATTCACTATCCACATGAAAGTCTTCCTCATGATTCAGTTCACAGGATGTTTATGATTTGCGACTTCTATAGGAGCCTTCTTTGTGATCTATTTTCGATATGTTTCCATAAGATTTTTCTAATTCACCACTTCTATAGAAGGCTTCTTCATGATCCACTTTTGGTATGTCTCTAGATTTTTCTATACCTTGATCATGTGTACAAATTTTAAGAGTAGGAGACTCTTGTTCCTTGGTAATGATATCAAGAGTATGAGACTCTTGTTTTGAATGAATACCATCTACGTGTCCATCCAAAGAAAGCATATCGTGGGTAGATGGAGGAATATGTACTATATGGATATGATCATCATTCATGACATCTTGTATAGATAGAAGAGTGCCCATTAGATCATTGTAGTATCTTAGAGATACAAATTCTTGATCTTGGTTAATGTCATAATTTCTTTCAACATGGGTCAATTTCAAAGGATGGATTGTCTACAAGGGATTCTTGGATATTGTTATTAGGAATGGTAAGTGGATCAATATCCACTTGATCTTTAAGGATTCCTTCACTATCCACAATCACGAGGTCAAGGGATGTCAATATGTCTTGGGAAGGACCATTGCTAGACCTTGGTGATAGATGTTGATCATGCTTTTGAATAAGTTCTTGAGATATGTCCTCTAATTCATTAGGTGATGTAGTGACATTTTTAATATGATCGTTGGTCGATGGATCATGGACTATGTCAATAGGATCAAATAATGTTAACACATCTTGAAATAGATCACTAGAAAGTGGCTCTTGATGAATATTGATTTGATCAATGGATGGGGTAGAAACATCTTCAAGGTGTTCATTGATGGAGAGATCTTGAACATTGTTTTCAACAACTATGGTGATGAGATTGTCAATAAGATCAAATGATGTTAATGTCTCTTGAGTTGGATCATTGTTGAGTATCGTTGGTGAGTTTTGATCATGACTGAAAAGTGGCTCTTTGTGTGTGTTGATTTGATCGTTAGTTGAGGTGGAAAAATCTTCAATGTGCTCATTAATGGATAGACCTTGATCATTATTTTCAACAATTGTGGTGGGGAGGTTTTTAGTGCTATCGCTAGTGGTTGAACTCTGATTATTGTCCCCAATAGCTATTAGCTTTTGATCAATTAGGTCTTGGATGATATTTTTGAGCCGAATACAATCTGATGTTGTGTGTCCCTTTACTTTGTGAAAATCACAAAAGTGCTTCTCATCATACCCTAGTTGTTTCACCACAGGCTCTTGATAATTCACATAAATGGGGATTTTAATGAGATTTTCTTGTACCAACTGTTGCAAGACTGGTAAGTGGATCAATATCCAGTTGATCTTTAAGGATTCCTTCACTATCCACAATCACAAGGTCGAGGGATGTCAGTATGTCTTGGGAAGGACCATTGCTAGACCTTGGTGAAAGATCTTGATCATGCTTTTGAATATGTTCTTGAGATATGTCCTCTAATTCATTAGGTGATGTAGAGACATTTTTAATATGATCATTGGTCAATGGATCATGGATTATGTCAATAGGATCAAATAATGTTAACACATCTTGAAATAGATCACTAAAAAGTGGCTCTTGATGAATATTGATTTGATCAATGGATGGGGTAGAAACATCTTCAAGGTGTTCATTGATGGAGAGATCTTGAACATTGGTTTCAACAACTGTGGTGACGAGATTGTCAATAAGATCAAATGATGTTAATGTCTCTTGAGTTGGATCATTGTTGGGTATCGTTGGTGAGTTTTGATCATGACTGAAAAGTGGCTCTTTGTGTGTGTTGATTTGATTGTTGGTTGAGGTGGAAACATCTTCAATGTGCTCATTAATGGATAGACCTTGATCATTATTTTTAACAATTGTGGTGGGGAGGTTTTTAGTGCTATCACTAGTGGTTGAACTCTGATTATTGTCCCCAATAGCTATTATCTTTTGATCAATTAGGTTTTGGATGCGATTTTTGAGCCGAATACAATATGATGTTATGTGTCCCTCTACTTTGTGAAAATCACAAAAGTGCTTCTCATCATACCCTAGTTGTTTCACCATAGGCTCTTGATAATTCACATAAACGGGGATTTTAATGAGATTTTTTTCTACCAATTGTTGCAAGACCGATTCAATTGGTTCCCCAAGTGGTGTGTATTTTCATTTGTTACCTTGTGAGATTTGCACTTTAAATTGACCTTGTGGCAATTGATTTTGGAGATGCGGTGATTGAGTTTTTTTGTTGATGTTGTTGATCTTGATATCCAATTTCTTGACATTGGAGATATTGTTCCTGATGTGATTGTGGAGACAACTCAATGCTTTGATGACATGGTTCAACCAATGGAAGAGTGTACTGATTTTGGGGTGGATGTCTCTTGGCGCAATCGATCAACTACTTTGGCAAGCAAAGCAATTTGATCTTGATTTTGATCTTGACACCTTTGATATGGTTGATTTGGTTTTTTTTTCAAGCAGATTTGTAATGCATCCTTGTGGTGCTTTATTGGGATTCTGAACAAGTTGATTATGGATAATGCTTTGTTTTGGTGTGATGCTTTCATTTGAAATTATAGGTTGAATTTTAACATTGTTGTGGTTGTAAATCATATTGCCTTGATTCATGTAACTTTTATTTTGCATGTTGTTACCTTGACCTGAATCAACATATAGAGTTGTTAATATATTGCCTGGATGTTGAACAACATTGGTTTTATTTGCAAGCATATTTATTCCAAATTTTACCAAGTGCGGATTTGATATGTTCATGTTTGGTAAACTTGTATTTGGCATGCATGGATTGCATAAATGTGAGTTTCAATAATCAATTTGCACTTTGATACTTTGAAAGTTCAGTTGATTTGGATTACTCATGATGTATGAGTCGAGCTTGAACTCCATGTTTCTCTTGTGTTTTGACCTTGTTGGAAGAGTGAACCTCTAAGGTGTTTAAGACCAATGATGAGATGGGAGATGAAAGGGGTGAATGATACAGGTGTTTAAACTTTCAGGAACTTTGGATTAACGCTAGACTTTAGGACTTGATTTGATTTGGTTTTGAATAAGGATAGTTTGACTAAGTGTGTTAAGTCAAACAAGGTGATAATGGATTGGATAATTTGACTAAGTGTTTTAAGTCAAAAAAGATAATAATGAACTTGTAAACCCTAGGAAGTTGTGTTATCTTAGAGTAAACTCGTACATAAGAGGATACTTTGACTATGCGTGTTAAGCCAAACAAGTGATTTTGAACTTGTAAACCTTAGGAAGTTGTGTTATCCTAGAGGTAAATTCACTCAAGAGGATTGATAATTTGACTAAGCGTGTTAAGTCAAACAAGGTGAGGTTGATTTTTCCTAAAAGTCTAGCATAAGTGATGTTTTCAAAGTTTCCAAAAGTTGTTGGTGAGGTGAGATTTTGATTGATGTTTGAGATAGTTGAAGTGATTTGACTTGATCCTAGATGAACCTAAGAGGACTTGTTTACAAGACCAAGGTTTTGAAGAACATGCTTTTCCCTAAGAGTATTTCAAACCAAAAGATCAATGTTCACATGAAAACCATAAGACATGATATTGCAAACAAATGTGTGGTTCAGTTGTCTATTATCTTACTTAGATTTAGTTATTTTTGACACAAGCACTTTCTTGATTATTTTTTTCAAATTGAATATCCAGTGTACTAACTTTCTTTTATCTTGCAAAGTGTATTATGTGGAAATAAAGGAAATAAAGGCAAAGGTTACCTATTGTTTCCTTTAGTGAGAAAATGGAGATATAAATTCAAATTTTTAGAAGCCTCTAAGGATAGAATCCCTAGGGCAAGCAATAACACTTGAATTTTGTCAATGGTGTTTTCTTTCTAAAGGGTTTGAAATTTTAATGATAGTGTTGAATGTTTGTTTCCACTGTTTTGGATCCAAGCAAAGTGTTTTCAATTCCAATAACATGCACAAACCTATGATGAAATGACAATATTTGTTGGGATCCCACTTGGACAAATCCAATTGCACATATTTAGTGCAGACGATTAGATGCTTGACCACACAGGCTCCCCCTTACAATGCACTAGCTTCTTGGATTAGCCAAGCATCAGTACCCATGAATCTCCCATAGCATACTTTTCATCTCTACAACAAAACCGCATGTATATGTGGGAAAGCTTCAAAGGACATGACCTTTTGCACCAACAAATAGATAGGATTTTGGCCTTTGCTAAACAAGGGGTTTTAATTTAAAATTTTCATTCGTGGAGATTGACCCATGCAACGAGAGACCATTGTTGCCCTTCTCGTCGGAGTCAACTAGTTGATACTGGATTTTGTTCTAGTACCCACTTTTATATTTCGACTGGAAATACTCTTGGCTTTAGAGTGTTATCGGTTGGGTCATTCCCTTGGGTGAGTACTTTTTCCCACAAGGCAGACCCTCTAAGATAAACAAAAGCGAGAAAAACTATTTATAGTTCGATCAACATTCATTTAAAAACAAAGGAATAACACATGCAATATGTTCACTCACACTCGCAAGATGTTTTGTTCAATTTTAGATCCCAAATCAAAGTGTGAAGGAAATTTTTTAAACAACTTAATATCACCAAAAAGACTTTTGACTCTCAAGATCACTTTGAAGCATGAGAGAAGCGCATATGCCTTTTAAATAATATTAATTTGTGAAAAAGGTTATAAAGCATGAAAAACACTTGTTCATTTTAGACCATAAAGCAATAATTTTGATTCGTTTTAAAAACATCAAAATGAGATATGAAAATTTTCCTTGTTTAATTTTTAGAACCCACATTGAAATTTAATAGGCTTCTAATCTTCAGTTTTAATCCAACTTTGAAAAGATCAAATCAGTGATTGATTTTAGACCCAAATTGAAAAGTGACTTGGTTCAAAACAAAAAACTAAAGCATGAATTGGAGCCCTGGATTATAACCACAAGCATTAAAAAATGTTTTTCAAGTCTTAATTTCAAAATGTCTCAAGCTCCAATTCATTCACCTTTATTCAAATCCGAATTTTAGTGCTTCAATCCTCTTTAACTCCAAGATTCTAATTATGTTCTTTGATTCCAACGTGAGAGCAAAATATCTGTCGTTGTCTCTTGATGCCAACCTTGATGTCAACCTATAAAAATCACAAAGTTGAGAAATAAGATTTATCTCCAACATTAATGGAATATCCAACATTATATTTCATTAATGTGAATCACTTAGTTTTAATTCCTAAATCAAAATATCCATCAAGTGTTAGTAAAAACCTTTCATTAAAGTGTCAAGGATATAATCAATTCTCAAAATGATTATATATATATTTTTTAACTCCCTCCAAACACAATCATTATAGTAAAAAAAAGTTTTGACCAATAGACAAAACTTTGCAAAGAGAAAACTCACTCTTTAAAGGCAAGCGTAAATATCTTAACACAAATCCTGAATGCAAGTCCTTACTTAACTGACGAAGGTTTCTAAAGTTTAATTCATCCTTTCATCTTGATTGGATAGCTACCAACAAAACTATCTTGAGCACCGTGTTCCATACTTCTAAGAAAGAATTTAAAAGTATTCAAATTGGGTATGATAGCATCTCCGTCAACTTAAATGATTTTACCTACTCGACTATGACCAAGAGAAATGCATTCAAGAATTTGCACGATACACAAAGAATGAAAGACCTGCTGAAAGGACGTTAGAGATGCCTTTGAAAGTAAATGCAAATTGGCAGGTGTAAAACCAACATGAAAAGATTTTAGAGACTTTCAAGTTAATGTAGCTAGCAGGTGTTACATCAATTTAAAAGTTTTTGGTAACCTCGAGCCCCAAAGAGATTTCATTCAGGAAACACATTCATTTTTCGGACTTTGCTTCTTGTGTAATGGCCAACAAAGAATGTTTGAATTCTTCAAGTTGAGTGAAGGGTGCGCCTTTATTTCCTTAGCTGTACATTTTTATTAGCATCAGTCTTATTAAATGGCAGCAAAGACAAGATCTTTAAATCCTGATATCTGTGCAGATATAGAATGGTCAACAAAAAGAAGCTTAAAAGAAATCAGACATAATAACATCTGAAGCTCAAATGTCGAGGGAACTAAGAGGAACAAGGTGAAATGACACTATGCAAGACACATACGTATGAATAAATGGTGACTTATTCTGCAAACTGCACAAGAAGAGTTGGAGTAACCAAAAGAGTCATTGTCAAATATGTTATCGTTCCATAAAGACCATTATAGTATTCATGGATATTTGACCTTTTGACATGAGATAAACATTCAATAAAGGCAGCCCAACCATTCAAACAACATAGTCTACTAATCAATCCAGCCGCATTCTGAAGTGAAAACCTACAAGACACGCTTCTGCACTCTCATCTCACCTACGATTATCTATGAGCAGCAGGGACGGTGATCTCTTTTGTGCAGCTAAAAGCATTAATAAATATTCTTTTGATTTGAATCGTTTATTTTCTTGCCTCACAACCACCATTTCAAACTTAGATAAAGAACAGTGATATCTTAAATAAGAACGATGTCAATTTTGAAGGTACCTAATAGTCAACGGAGAAGCTTGAAAAGACAAGAAGTATATGTAATTTCAAAATTTAAGCATGAATTCGCCCGCCATTACATGAATTCATAATGCTAGCATGCAGAAGCATAGACAAGTCACATGAAATTTTTGACTGTGCACGGAAGTACAGACCAGTCATATGAACTGTTTGACATCATGCCTCAGAAAAAAGAAGTATGTGATCTCAATGAATTTCGTGACTTCATCCTAATGTGTTTGGCAGATATAAAGACAACCAGCAAATAAATGCCTTTAGAACTTTCAAGTTAACACCATTGACAGATGAACGACCATATTCCATAGGGTGGACGAGCCAGT
Source organism: Sequoiadendron giganteum (assembly GCA_007115665.2). Lineage (NCBI taxonomy): Eukaryota > Viridiplantae > Streptophyta > Pinopsida > Cupressales > Cupressaceae > Sequoiadendron > Sequoiadendron giganteum. The sequence goes on from CM021102.1 coordinate 822,557,082, forward strand.
CTACAAAAATAATTAACCAGACTTCGAAAGACTTATTCTAAAGGGAAAAAATATGCCCTATTTCGTAGGAGAAGGCCTTACTAGCATTCGGTACTAGGATGAGAGGGGCTAAGAAAGTGTCGACCTGGCACGTGACTCTTATAGAAGGGGAGAGTGGAAAGTGGAAGCTTGTCAGAGGAGAATTTTTTTATTATATTTTCTTTTTGTAAAAAGAATAAAATAAAAACTGGTTGTGTTATTTCAGACGGAATCAGAACAACATGCCTTCCCTCTCAGAATTCATCGCTAGGGGCTTTCACAAATCTTTAGATATGATAGATCTTCTATAAAGGACAGAAGATGTGACAAATCCTCTTTGAAGGAAAGTGGATGTGATGGATCTTCACAGACACCTATTGACCTGCCTATGACCTCACATTCTATTGACACACCGCACCCAAAACCTCATCATTCAGAGTTCCTTGTCAGTGGATATGATACAGAACATGGGCAAGATACTTCTAGAAAATTTGTTGTAGGGAATGATTCAAACTTTTCCAAACTTTTCCAAATGATAAGCTTTGATAGGGCCCTGCGCAAAAAGAGATTTGTTAAAAAAAACCGTAAGAAACTTTCAAGCAAATGCAAGTAGCAGGTGTAAAGTTGAATCTCATAAAATTGTCAAGCAAATGCAATGTGTTAAGGATATGCAACAACAATATATTCAATCGATGCAAAGAAAAAAAATATGCGAAAAAAGAGAATATGGGAAGTATGTTTTCAAATAATGGTAAACGATTTAACTGTTTCGAGATCCAAGGCAGCATTTACTCAGAGTATTTGGAATTTCACTTTAAGAAACTATTTTGATTTGCAATCATGTTTACTATTGTTAGAATGGGAAAGCCTTTTGTGTTATCTACTATTGCAATGTCGGGTTCATAGCCAGAATTTATGCCCTATCATATCGAAAAAGATAAATTCTAGATTCCTAACCAAATGCATGTTTTTTTTTTTTTTTGCATGACAATCTTTTGTGGATAATGATATTTAAAAACCCCGTATATCAAAAGAATTATAGAGAAAATTTTGACAGAAAAATTCTAAGGACTGTGATCCAGATATCTAAAGCCCCCATTTTTGAAAGCATTCAAAACCCCATATTTGAAAGCTATTTTGTTTTAAAACTAATTAACAAAATGAAATAGAGGCTATCGTTCATTAGCCATCCTTCTAGCGTCAGTATGTGAAGACTAAAATCTACATCGATCCAAGATTGACAAATACGAGTTAAATTTGTCAATATTGAACAAATGAGACAAAACCTTCCCTATGAAATTATTGAGAAATGTAAAGGAAATAACCACATTATCGGACTAACAAGATGAACATGAAAGCAAGATGAATATGAAAACTATTCCTAAATCACTCAAACTTCAATCCCATAGGGGGAGTGGTGCTTCTCATGATGTTGAAAGGATGCCCTTTCCCACCCCCTAATAAGCAAGATTTCCAAAATGAAAGATGATGCCAATGCCAATGTTGAGATTGTGCATCAAGCTGTATAGTAGTGTCAAATTGTGTTGTAAGTTGTTGTTGTAGAAATTCTTTTCTTTTATAGATTCAAGATTGGAAGAGTGGGATATTTTGATGAATGTGGGATCATTCATGAGCCAATGACAAGATGCCACTTGTTCAGATGTGAGAAGATGAGGGTTGTGCAAGTTTTGACCAATGTGCCAATTTGAATTTGGATGAAATGGCATGTTTAGGGGGGGGTGAAAGATGAATTAAATGCTAAGTTTGACTTGTGTAAGAGAAATTTAAGAGCATTTAATGCTTTGTTTGATGGACAAATCATTTGAGAGGGAGATTCAAATTGGAAGAATATTCCATATTGATGCCCTTTTGAAAGTAATTAGAAGAATTAATAAATCAAAGAAATGATTTATTGGTGCAAGTGGGTGGGTTAGTTGAAAGTTTCGATTTGACTCCAGTTGAGTCAAAATCTAGAGAGTGGATGATTATGATTAGAGGTAATTAATCCAGATTAATTAACTTGGAAGATTTTAAGGGTTTGATATTTGGTTTAAATCATTTTGATTTATATAATCAAATAAGAAGAACTTAAATACTTAATTAAATAATTTGATTTATTTAATTAAATATGATAAAGCTAGGGAATTAATAAATAAATTGTTTTAATTAATTAATAGCAGTATTGGATGTTAATTAGAGCAGGTGTCTATTTTACGTGTTTATAGGTGAAGGAACTTGGATAATGGGTGGAGGTGATAGGGACCATATAAAAGGATGAGGATTGGGATACAAATGAGGATAAGATGGATTTTCCTTGTCAAAGGTGTCATAAGTGTGACCAATGTAAAAGAATTTAAGTATGATGGGGTAGCTTGTGATGGATGATTCTTGGTCAAAATGCATTTAGGTATGCATGGGTAAGTGATGGAATCTTGGAGAAAGGTTGTTAATAATGATGTCATCAAGAGGATTAGTTTTGTACTTTTCTTGATCAACAAGAATATCATTATTGTTTATTTCAAAGGGATTATCTAGATATTTTGTGATGAATATATTCATAAAAATAAAATGGATTTATGATTAGGATTGTTGATCAGTATGGATGATGTGACTTTAGATATCTTGACAACTCTAGATTTTAGAATAATTTTGATATTATATTTGAAGGGGTGAGGAAATTATAGATTTAGATGAATGGATGGATTGGTTGGATGAAATCAAGGTCATAGATGCATGAATCTTGATGTCAAGTCAGATTGGAATGATTTTGGGTTGGATTGTATGTCTTGGATGCAAAAATTACCTAGATTGGTGTAGATTCTCTAACTTAGTGCAAATGCATTGTAGCAAGTTGCAAATGTATTGAAGGGTGAAAATATGTTGAAAGGATGAGGATTTTTTCATTGATATGTCTATTAGCAACATGAGCATGAGTTTGAGCATGAGTTGTTTAGTATGCAAATATAGTGTTGTCATTGATGTGGACATTGTTTTTTGGTATGAAGATTGGTGTGCAGACTGATTGATCATGCATGAAGATGATAATACAATGCATAGATGCAATAATTTTTCATTTGGCATAGACAAGTGGAGTGGAGAATTGACTAGGTGTGAACATAGTTTTCAATGTACAAGACATCTAGTTTTTTGGTTCACATTGATCCATCTTGAAGGATTCTATTGTGTGGGTCTAAGAAAATTTTGTTGGATATAAAAAGTATAAACCCAAAGTTTCATGTCTTTTGGATCTTTGGTGCAATTTAGTTATGAATGATAAAATATCTAGTTTCCAGTGATAGTGTTTCCTATGCAAAATGTATGTTTTGATGAGACTGCACTTCACCACAAAATAGTATCTAGCCTTACAGATTTGTGGAGGTTTTTACAAGTATCATTTGCACCTAAGTTCCAAGTGGCATGAGTTTGGAGGTTTTTGTGTCGATTTGAGGATGATCTATTGGTGGATTTTAAAGTTAGGTCACTAGTGGTGCTTACCTAATATGTTCAGGGTTATGCAGAGTTTAAACAATTATTGATCAATTATGTGGGAGCTATTGTAGGTCCATGCTAACCTATTTGGATTTGGTAAAAGTTTTGATTGTGGCATGGAGAGTGTTTTGGGGCTGACAAGTTATGTTTTGCATGATACATCTAATTAGGCTGACCTAAGTGATGTCAAAGGTGTTTTATGTAAGGGATATATATAAGCATGACTTCACTTTGGCATTGAAGGACGATGCTAGTGAAGATATAAGGGTTGTTGATGTGAATTATTTGAATAGGAAGAAAATGCAAATCAAAGTAGAGTGTTAGTGTAAATTGGCATGAAGTGTGTAAACTTTGTATTTGAGCTTCAATGGGACTATAATTCCTGCATACAGTAGATACAATTGTAGCAGTTCAAAATTTGATTGTGTGCTACCCCTATCTTCTATATTTTCTTCATTCTATAGGAAGTGAGTCCAACTATAGTGAGTATTTTTGTAATACATGTTATAACCAATTGTAATATATTATGAGCTAATCCTCATCGTGGTTTTTCCCTTTTTAGGTTTTCCACGTAAAAAATTGGTGATCATGTGTTATGTGGAAAAAAATTTTAAATGCTTAAGTGGTTTTAGAGAATACTGATTCACTCCCTTCTTAGTATTTTGGGTGTTCAACAATTGGTGTCAGAGCTCAGTTCTTTGGAAGAAGCTTAACCACTTGAGGAAGGTCTTAGAGGTTGAACACATGGTTGTTAGAAGATATCCTACTCCTCCAAAAGAAATTCCTATAGTTGGATTCATGAAAGAAGATTGCATGGTTGACATGAGTGGAGAACTCATAATAGGCCTTGAATTTCTAGAAAAGAATGAATGTGAGAACAAAGATTTGAAGGAAAATGTTAAAGAAGCAAATGAATGCATCAAAAAATTAAGGGAGAAAATCAAGAAGTTTAGATAAAGACATAAGGATGTTAATGAGAAGTTGGAACAAGAAAATGAAACAATCACCGGTCTGGAAGTGCAAGTTGAAGAAGGAAAAAAAGTTGAATAATACTTGAATGCTAAAGTGAGAAGAATATTTAAAGAATGTTCAAAGCTTGAACAAGAAATTGTGAATTTGAGATCAAATTTGGAAAAAGTAAAGTATCAAGAAGATATATGTTCAAGAAGAGTACTACAATGCTTGATGAAATGATTCCAAATTAGAAAGGATCTAAGGAAAAAGAAAGATTAAGGTTTGAAAAAGAAGAAAATTCAAAATTAGATTAGACACCAAATCCTAAAAAGAAGAAAAATGAACAAAAGAAGATTAAATACAAGAAGGACAATGGCAAGTAGGTCTGAAATCGGAAGAATGAAGTCAAAATACCACCGATCAAAAAAAAAAAAAAGCACAATGGTTTCCATCTTTTAATAGTTTATGTTATTCTTACAGTATATTTGGACATAAGACCATGGAATGTAAAAGTGGAATGAATCAGAATGTTCCATCTTTTCTCGATCAATGTTTTACATCCAAAAGATTTGGTCATAAGGCTACTAAATGCAAAATTCAAATAATGAATAGCTATAAAAATTGTGTGATCTTTTAATCTTTCAATGGATATTGTTATTTATTTATCATCAAAGCTTGCGCCTCTCTGACAGTCTTATGGGAAATTCAATGAGTGGGGGACAATATGCACCTCACTGAATACCTTTGGGATTTTTATACAAAGTCAACTCTTCTCTGAGTTTGGGAAAAGAGTAGAAAAAATTGTAAAAAAATAAATATAAAATATAAAATAATATATTTTATGGACAAATATTTGTAATATAATAAAATTTAACTAAAATAAAAGAGGAGATTATTTTAAAATCTAATTAAATTACAAGGAAAGACATTTATCAGTTGTAAGATTTTGAAAGTTCTTTTTACATAAATAAAAAGCAAGGATAAGATATAAGATAAGATAATAAGATAATAATTATATATCTAAAATAAAATAAAAGAGTAAAAATAAGATAAGATAATTTAATAATAGATAATAATATTATAATAAAAATAAAATAATATATTAACAAAATAATAATATAGTAATATAATAATGCAAACACAATAGCATATTTTTGTATTGAATATCGTAGAACCAAAACAATATACAAGGAGATCCATCACAAAGTATTTTTCATGAGGGTAGCCTTCCACCCTATAGAAACTAGTAAGCACTAAATCCCATTAAATACACTATATGGGCATTAACATGACTATTAGAATCTAGGAAGATCTATAGATTAGAAAACAAGCACAAAGAGAAATATGAGAAACAATAATGATTATTGATCATTGAATGAATACAAAGAAGGATTGTATATCCTTATGTAGACTCAAATGAACTCAACATCAGATCTTTGATTGGTGGAGTTCAACTCAATATGAGATGGAGTTTTGACTGAGACAAAAGTGACATAACACAATGCATGATCAGTTAAGTCACTTAACTGATTGAAATGCATGATAAATGGAATAAAATTTGAAATCAGAATTATATGATCTCTTCCTAAGTTTGCATTAAATGTTGAGTAAATTATTGATGATTAATTTACTCCAACACCCCTCCTGAATGCAAATTGAGGAGAAGCAAAAACTGATGAAGGAAAATAATGCAATGATGAAAGCCTCTGAAAACTGCTCACGTGTCCACATGTCAGAAAATAATGATGTTGATCCAAGATATTTTGAAGACTGATAGAGAACAAGTTGCAAAGGTGATGAATATGGTGGACAACATCGATAATGTGGCTGTCAACAATTTATCTAAATTAAATAAGAAAGCCACAACTATTGAAGAACTACAAAGATGCCCTTCATTAGGGATGATGCCATTATTTATCCAATGCTCAATATTGTCTCACTAGAAAGAAACTTTGGAAGCACATGAGGATGCGACTCTGGAAGCTCATGTAGTCAAGAACCCTGCTAGAAAGAAATTCTGGAAGCACTCGAGGATGTGACTTTGGAAGCTCCTATAGACAAGAATTTAGAACAAAAAAACACTTCTGACTACCAATTGAAAGAGCAGTACAAAGCTCCGTAGATAATTAGCAACTTTAATATTCTAAGTTGTTTATTCAAAAAACAAAATGAACAAAACCTATACTAAATACAAAGAAACATGCATGCATCTAGATATAAAATTATTGCATTTGCCTCCCTTGAGGATGAAAACTTCACCAAAATATGCCTGTAAAAAAGTAAATCACAAGATTGAGTCTCTGCTTTTCCTTCCGAATGCACGCAGGGTGTCAGCTTCTGTTGAGGGTTGCACAATTAAATTCACACATTCCAATGAACAAGCTAGGACAGAAACAAAAGAATCACTCCTGCAATAGTGAAAAAATTGCGCCCTCCAATAATATGCACGTTTCAATCGCATCGGTGAAGGATCTTGGCCTGATAGCATGGTTTGAAGGCATTTGAGATTGCATGGCTGCGTGGGTTGGAGATCGCAACAGGGACAAGGCCAAATACTGATTCACACTACCAACGTGGTGGAGTTAGATTTGCTTGGTCACCAAAGAGAAGTGCATTAAACTGTATGGAACGACCTGCAACTATTAAACCAAGCTTGCAAATAACTACAGCGCGACCTCCAAAATGGTTGTGGCCTCCAAATTGAATCACAGAGATCTTCAAAAAAGAAAGAATCTACGACAGATCTAGGAGATCAATTGGAGTGGAGGTCTCTTTGCAGCGCTAGAGATATAGACGCCACTGCACACCAATGATCCTGAAAAGAATTGTGGCTATGCCCCAACACCACCGACCTCTAATGTGCCTTGGCAGATCTTCAATTCCACAATATGGTGTGGAAAAATCGTATATGCAAGCACCCATGAAAGGACCCCTTTATGGCCTCAAATTTTCATGGATGCAATAAGAGATCCGCCATGAAGGGAGTGGAAAGTTAGCAGGTTTGCAAAAGCCTACAAATAATGCCTCAATCTTGCGTAGCTCTACGACATGTTGTACCACAATTATGACCTGAATTCATCAATTCGAGCCTGTGAATGGCTATGTGAGTTGAGTGGACTGACAAGACTGAGATGGGTGAATTTTTTTTTCTATGAGCCAACAGGTTGACTCCAAAAGATGCCCCAAAATGATTTTAGAGACATCTAGCCATCTTCTTCAAATTATAAACTCACAGTAATGGAAACAAACTAAATACACTAGTTCAACTATGAATCGTATTATTTCTACCTAAAGCTCTTATACCATATTAGAATCTAGGAAGATCTAGAGATTAGAAAACAAGCACACAGAGAAATATGAGA
>CM021102.1:822568009-822581114 GCA_007115665.2 Sequoiadendron giganteum
TGTCCTTCTCTGCAGTTAGTAGTTTGTTGGTGGACGGTTACTGCAGCCACCGCGGTCTGTTTCTTAACCATGATGGTAGTGCGGTAAAACCCTTTCCACGCAGTGCTCACGATTACCGCGGCCATCGCGGTCTATTATTTAACCGCGGCGGTAGCGTGGTAAGCTCGTTCTTGGCAGCTCTCGCAGTTACTGCGACCACTGCGATCTCCTCGTAAATCACGGTAGTAGCGTGGTAGTCAACGATGGTTGACTTTTTGACTTTTCTCGATGGCGTTTGTTAGTGGGTTATGCGGTGGCATAAAAGGATGTTTTTTGATTGGATAGTCTTCTTTATGATTAGGACAAATTATTAGTTCGACTTGACTATGTTTAGGACATTTTACTGTTGGCATTTTGCATGACATTAAAGTTGTATTAAATTTTTGTGTGGCTGAAATCTTTTAAATACTGGAATATAATTTTGTTATCGATATAGAAGAAAATTTATATAATATTTTTCTCTCAAGTAGCAAAGGTGATTAAAGTCTATTCTGTGTCAAATAATTTGCAGTGTATTTTTATTTTATCTCTACTATTTCCTTTAGTTGTTGTTGTCCCCACCAAAAACCAATGCAAAAAGGAGGATGAGAGTCATTATGGACCAGCTAGACCCCTACATCCCACACCTTTGAGCCTTAGCAATGAACTTCCTGCTTCAATCTCCCCTTTTGTGATGTTTTCGATGCTAAGAAGAGGAGGAGCCTCCCCTCCCTTCCCATTGTTATCCACCTTTTCATTGAACTCCTTCTGAAAAAAATCTAGTGCTCTAAGGAAGACCTATGTGGTATGTTGCCACCCATGTCCAAAGTTTACCTCCTAGAGGCTCACCAAAATTGTGCCATCTTCTATTAGTTTTAGAAACTTTGTTTTGGACACTTTGACCATAAAAGCAACTTGCAAAGCAATATATGAGAGGGTAAGTCTTTAAAAAGACTCAGTAAATGCATGCTTGACCCCGAAAATTTTATCTTCATTTCGCTTTTTCCAAATAAACCAGAGAATTTTAGTTGCAATAAGAATCCAAAACTACATTAGGCCTTTTCTATCTTTATTGAAAGTTACTAGCAAAATTGTATCAAGTCTTAAATTATTGTTTTTATCCAAAATACATTAGTTTTTGAAAAATAAACTCCATACTTCCCTTGCGAAAAAGAAGTCAAATAAAATATGGTTTATTGATTTTGGGACTCTACAGATGCTATAGGTCTCCATCTCTTCTGATTTTCCTTTGATTTGTAGTCTTTGCATTGTGAGGAGCCATCGAAAGCAAGCCTTCTGAGGCTCCAAAACATTTGACTAGCAACTTTTAAAATATATTGTCCATTCTCTCTTACTTAACTCCATTTTACAGGCTTGGTTTAGGAAAGTATATATGTCTTGCTAACTAATGAGGGAGTTATATATCTTTCTTACACTAATCTTTGAGAGATTAGAGACATCGCTCCACCTGTAGTCTTTATACTGTTCAAAATCTATCATATGGTTGGCATTGCGGGGTATTTCTTTACATGTCTCCTTTAGAACAAAGTGCGTTCTCCAGTTTGAGGCTGGTAGATTGAATTCCTTATTGAGATAGTTCCACTCTCTTAGGCCTTCTTCATTTATTATGTCTGTGAGATATTTGATACCTTTATTCTCCCAAGCCTTATTTGCGTACCCTTGTTTTAGAGCCAATGGTTTTCCATTATGGTATAAGCTCCACCAAATTGATCTATGTGCAAATATCGTGTTATCTGAGATAACCTAGTTATTTTGAATGTGCTCTTTTATAAATTCTCAAGCCTTCCAAAGACTCTTGAAGACCACAGACCCCCCAGGATTGATTGCATACTTATAGCATATTATATCACATAATGGAAGGCCAGTCCAGGACTTTGTTTTTTTAGGGGCACCCCTTTCAATGTTATTCTAGATCAACACTTTCCATGGTTGATCTGCATCAAGGGCTTTCAAGATCCATTTTTGTGCCAAAGCAATTCCTTGTAGTTTGAGATATTTTAGCCCCAAGCCACAATTAGCTTTGCTTCAACAACACCAATCCCACCTTACCGAGTGTTTCTATTTCTTTCCCTTCCCATCAGACCAAAGATAGTTTTTGATCCTCTTCTACAACTCCTCAACCTGATAATTGCTAAAAACCCAAACAGAGGTGAAATAGATATTGTAGGAGGCCAAAATTGTCTAACACACCTGAATTCTCCCAACCAAGGAAAGTAATTGCTTGTTCTAAGCACCAATCTTCTTGTATATCTTCTCATGAATCCAGAATCACATCTCCCTTAGGTCTCGGTTCACAACAAAGGGAGTTTCGAGATATCTAACTTATTTTTAGGGGCCACTTGATTGCATACCCAACTTAGCCAACCAACTTGGGGGTTCTTTCTTTCAACCAAGCACAATTGATTTAGCAACCAATACTTTTACCCTAGAGGCCACACAAAATGTGTCTAGTTTTACCATTAAGTTAGTGAAGTTAACTTCATCTAGCAAAGGTAATAGAGTTGTATCATTTACAAAATAGATGTTAATAAGGTCCTAATGGTTTGGAAGGGAGATACCTTTTACTCTTGGTGTGCCCCTATCAAACCTTAGGATGAAGTGCAAGGAATCTGCTACAATAACAAATAGGGCAGGAGCCAAGGGGCACCATTGCCTAATTGACCTTTTTAAGATGACTTCTTCAGTGAGAAACCCATTAATTTCCACCTGAGCCACCATCTTACCAAAGGCATCCAAAAATTCAAAGGCTTCAAGTATTAGGCGTATAAACCTCCACTCTATCCTATCATACATGCGTTTTCAAAATCTAGCAGCACCATTATTGCTTCTTGATATGACACTTTTACCTATTCCATTGCTTCCCTACTAATTATTAGATTTTCAAGAATATATCTACCCTTAATGAATCTAGTCTGGGTGTTGTTTATGAATCTCGAGAGGATATTCTCTAGTATTTTGGCCAAGATTTTAGCAAGGATTTTGTAGGAGACATTTAAAAAGGTTATTAGTCTCCAATTTTTTATTAAGGACTTATCACCTTCCTTAGGTAGAAATCTTATGATGCCTTTGTTGATGTTGCTCCCTACTGTACCTTTTCCAGGGCCCTGTGTAGATAGAGTGAAAATCATCAACTATCCCAATCACGTAAGGTTTCATAGAATTTAGCTAGGAGGCTATCTGCCCCCAATATTTTTTCATTCTATAGCGAGTTGATGGCATTTTTTATTTCATCTTTTCAAATGTCTTTACTCAATTCAACTGCTTCACACTTGGTTATCCTCTTAGGGAAAATTCATTTTTATTAATTCTCTTTCATTGGAGCATCCACCCCCCTCACATTTAGAGGAGAACAAGTTCTAAAAGAACCTAAATTTAAATTTCTTTTTTATGTCTTGTTTGTCTATGAAAACTTCACCATTCACTTGAAACTGTTTAATCTACTCTTTGATACCTTTCTCTTTGAGCAACCTGAAAAAAAACTTAGTCCCCTTGTCCCCACTCTCCAACCAATTGATTTTTTATCTCACTTTGAGCCCCTGGATCCTAAAGTTTCATATTTTCCTCAAAGCATCTTTGGCAATTCTAAGTCTATTTCCAAGCTCAATATCCTCGGGGGCCTTATGTAGACAAGCCTCTACATGCACCAATTCCTCATGCAAGAGGCCTTCTTTCCTTCTTCTATCTAAGGCTCTCCTTTTTCCAATCATTTAGAAAAGAGATTTCCACCCCATGGTGTTTACTTTCACATCTTTCAATTGCATTTAAGTTTTTACAGAGCCCTTGGTTGATCTTCCTAAGGGACAAAACCCCATCCACACAGTCACTATCTTGGATCAAGTTCGTGTTGAGGATAAACCCCTCGCCTTTCTTCTTTGCCACTTTACACCCAAATTTGAGCAGAAACCTTTCCCTTATGGGCTGATGACAAGGTGGAGGGGTGAACCTCAACTTTACACCCTTCTCTTAGTGAGTCAATTAGGAAGAAGTCTTTTTTATGTAGAATTTGTCAAGACGATGGTATATTCTTTTAGAGCCTTTTTGTAGGTTACACCATGTGAACCATATACTTGTGAGGTCCTTTTTCTGACCTTCAATCAAATCTTCTAAGTTCAATTTATTTTTCATTCTTGAACAGAAAAAAATTTCATTACCTTTCCATTCCATATTTATTCCCCCAACTTTGTCCTCCTTGTTCTTTATCATGTTGAAGTCCCCTCTGACAATCCAGGGGATGTTTTCTAAATTGCCAAGCCAGCTCCACAACTTACACCTTTCAGTGTGCTCATTTGACACATAGATGGAGTGCACCCCAATCTCTTGGTCCTCAAACATAATAACATATTTATAATATATAATAATAATAATAATATATTAATAAAAATATTATTATATCTTATATATAGATTAGTAATTTATAATTAATAATTATTGAATAAAAATAGAGTTTTGACAAAAAAATATATTTATCATGAAAGAAATTAATAATAATAAAAACAAAAAGAATGTAAATTCAATTACTTGCTAAGTCACACATAAAGTATATCTAAATTAAGGAAAAATCTAGATTTCTCTAAGTTTATTTCATTCTGTTATTTAACCCTTATTATTAATTGTTTAATCCAACTACATGCAACTAGAATTTGCAGCGCATCCATGCACAAACACATACTCTCTAACATATTAACATACATATAATTTTTAATCAGTGTAATCTATGAAGCTCCTTTAGATGAGTGCTAGTATACAAAAAATATAAAATAAAAAATAATATCTTTTATGGACAAATCTTTGTAATATAATAGAATTTAATTAATATAAAAGAGGAGATTGATTTTAAAATCTAACTTTTACAAGGAAGGACATTTATCCAATCGTAAGACTTTGAAAGTTTGTGTAATTAAAATAAAAAAGCCAGGATAAGATAATAAGATAATAATAATATAATAATATAATAATATAATAATATAATAAGTATATATCCAAATTAAAATAAAAAAGTAAAAATAAAATAAGATAAAATAATAAGATAATAATATTATAATAAAAATAGAATAATATATTAACAAAATAATAATATTATAAAATAGAAATAGACAAACATAATAATTATTAATAAAAATAGAGTTTTGACAAAATTATATTATTCATGGAAAAAAAACTAATAATAGAATCTATTAATAATAATAAAAACTAAAAGAATGTAAATTCAATTACTTGTTAAGTTACACATAAAGTATAACTAAATTAAGAAAACAATAATAAAAAATAAGTGCATGTGAACTGGTGGCCATGTAGGTCATTACAATAAGCCGTTACACCAAGCGCCGACGGGCTGAAGTGCATGTTACTTATTTAGAACACACAGGTGCCCATCTGAAAATAAGGAAGCCGAATTGCAGAGAGGGAAAACGAAATGGAGATAATTGCAGAGAGGGAAAAGGTAATGGAGATAATTCCAGGTCTTCCAGATGATATTGGCAGACAGTGTTTGTTGAGGCTGCCATTAACGTCACACTACAAGCTCGCTCTTGTTTGTAAACGTTGGAAAAGCATTGCATGCAGCCCACTCTTCTATCAAGACAGAAAGATGTTTGGTATGTCACAGGAATTGATCATATTACCCTGCTGGGAAGAAAGAGATGGTAAAGGTTGCAGAATAAAGATCTACGACCCTCTCCAAAACTCGTGTGAATTAACCCTGCCGTCATTTCCCCCTGAACTTCCATATTTTTCACGGTGCTCTTATTGTATTCCCTTCAACCACAAATTGTTTGTCATGGGCTTTCTTACCCAATGGCCAGAGCTCAAAATTCACAAAGCACTTGTCATCTACGATTTTACTTCTGGTATTATCTTACTTCTTGCTTTTCTCATTCAATAAAACCATAGTATTTGCTTTTTTCATTCAATAAATATATAGTATTTGCTTTTTTCATTCAATAAGTATATAGTATTTACTTCTGGTATTCCCGTGTTTCTTTGTTTTAGGGAGATGGAAGCGAGGCCCCGACCTTCCCGACAGTAGACATAATTTCTGCTGTTCGCTAGACTCAGCTAAAGGACTGATTTACGTTGCTGGAGGATGTGGCAGCTATGATGAGGCATTGGATACAGCCATAGTTTATGATATAGAGGAAGAGCAATGGGAGTATCTTCCTCGCATGCTTTGGAGCGAAGATCAGTGTCGCAGTGTGTTTACTGATGACAAGTTTTATGTGGTGAGCCGTATGGAGGGGCATATACAGGCTTATCATCCCAACACACGACAATGGAGAGCCATAAGCAGTTGCTATGATTGCGGTATTCAGCCTGCCTTAGTATATTACGATTTCTTTGGGGAAATTTTCGAAAGGGATTATCCGGAAAGCCAATTTCGCCTACATCCTGAACTCCTTGTATTTATTGGTGCCACAATGTGGCATCAACAGATATTAATTGCTGGAGTCGATATGAAAAGTGCGGTGGTCTTTTATCTGTTTGAGCATGGAGAAGCAAGAAAAGAAGACAAGTGGACTCTCATCAGTACTTTGTCTAAATCAGATTTCCCACACATAATCGATACCATTGGAGCTCTGACTCTGTGATTCTTCTAATCGTAAGGAATTTCAGTGTTGTAATGAGATCTTTTGTGGAGTTGGCCTATAAAGGCATGAAAGAAAGATAAACAAGAGAATCTTAAATTAGAAACATATTGCTTGTAGCCATTAATTCAATTAGACTTTTGGTCTATAAGATTTTGATTGTTCAGCTCTTTTGGGCTCTCATTTACAATGAGTATAAGATTTTGATTATTGAATTCTTTTTGGCTTTCATTTAGAACATTCAAAACTGTAATGTTTGCAACGATACTAATGACATGGTTGATAAGTACTACTTTGATCCTATTAAGTGGTTGGATTAGATTATTATTATGTTTTTTAATCTAAAGAAAATTATATGTCAAGAATAGTACAACATACTTGGATTTTGAATGGATGAAAGCTATTAGATCATTATTTCAATAGTAGTGCATATTATTATTGCATGGTCATTTGAATTTTTTTTATATTGATCAAAGATGAAAATATTACAATGATAAAATAATACAAGTCCGGAGAAAGGACTATGAAAGGAATGAGCAAAACATCACTAGAGACAGCAATAATACAACCCACAAGATATTCAGTTATCCATCCCAACAAGTAATAACAAAGAGGACTAAATCAACCAGCATTACAATTAACCCATGACATAAGTGTCCAAGTCTCCCTTACACATTAAACTTGAAAAAGTATTGCAGGTGCCTGGCACAATTGTATTCCCCTTCTTGAGGCTATAAAAATTGATATTTGATCACCTCTAGACATTTATTATAATCAGCATTTCCTTTGTGCCCCTTCTTTAGTTGAGAACATAAAAAGATGAATTGAAATATTATATCAGAATAAAACTTTTGAATGTGTGTTTCTTGATGCAAAATGTTATTAGAAAATATAGCTAAACATTTTCTTTTATAGATTTCCAACCCAACTTCTTGATAACTAATATTTAGACCTTACAAAATATTTGAAAAATTATAAAAAAATCTTTTTAATGAACATGCATTTTCAACACACAGTAAAAGGAATATTTTATAGATTTTAATAAAACTGAATTTAAAAAACGTGTGTTGATTCTCTATCAAAACTTGAACTATTCTTCATCTTCCTATTTTTTTTTACAATTTTCTAATGCTTTCTACCCCATCTCACTTGACATCTTTGGCCTGGATATTTGATAATCACTAGTAATCTCTACATGAACATTTTCTACCTTTGAAATGATGGAAACAATGGGTATAATGCAATGAATATTTTTAGAACATTCTTGCAAAACCCATTTTGTACATATTCTGCAATAATTTCATTCCATGAGATGACATTTCTCTGAGGCACATGCTTTGTATATGATTCCACACTTTGTATACATGTCTACCACCTGGCTATTGCAACTAATGAGATTACTCTATCCATTATGCTTTGATGGATGTCCATACCCTGTCGCAAAGCTCCCATTTTGGCAGAAGCGTGAGGATACTGGTAAAATTTCATTGAATCTAGTTTTACACCTACCAATTGCATTTGTTTGAAATTTTATAAATATTTTCAACAAGTCTAATCTGTTCAATGTCTTTGCATTCCGAAGAGTAGAGTTAATAACATAGAGATTTTTTTGAATATGTTGCACTATCAAATCAATAACTTCTTTCACAGAAATATAAATTCATCATATGTTAGCTTCACAAATCTGGAATACCACTTAAAGAATGGTCCTACATCTTGATCTCTCTCAAGAGTAGCACACCTTATTCTCCTTGACAATCGTGTATCAACATCTTTTGGATAGGCACACTTCTTTGATGAAGTTTGAAATCATAGCTAGAATATCAATTGGCTTCCATTGTTTTGATGGATGTTTCAGAGCACCATTAGGGCACAAGATGGGATGATGCTGGAAAACATTATGGAATTGGTGTTACAACTATTGTTTGCAAAGAGTTTCTGATGCCTTTCAACAAACCCATTTTGTGCAGATCTGCAATCATCACAATCCACAAGATCAAATTTCTTTGCGTCATCTTGCCAAACAGTTCACACGCCATGTCCATGCTTCTGTGTTTTGCATATAGTACTACCATTCGAGCTCTGACTTCGTGATTCTTGCGATTCAAAGAATCAGTGTTGTAATGATCTCCGAATCTTCATAAAGTGAAAAATCCGTCTATTTTTGTGAAAAAACTGTGTTTTAATGATTTCTGAAACTTTAAAAACTAAAAAAATTCATCTATTTTGGACTTTCGACGAGGTGAACATTTTCATCTGGCATTAGGTAACGGATGGTCAGGAGTGTAAAACCTCCTGGACTCGCTGGTTTGAAAGATATTGTGGGCTTGCTGTAGAAACTGATGTAGAGTTGTCAGAACTGTTGAAAAAATATAGAGATTGAATTACTCTATATTCTTATTTATTACATTGAACAAAAACCCCATTATTTTTAAGTATGCAGAGCAATACATAGACTGAGATGGCTCCATACTGAATTGTTTTAGGGTGTGTAAGCATAGCAGAGGTAATGTTACTGGTTTTTTTGACAATTCCACATGAGGAAGGCTGTGGTAAGATTGTCACAGAGCACCTTGCAACCATTGTTAATAGTTGTGCCCTTCAGCTTCTGTATATGTACTGGAAATATGAGGTGAAGGACACAATTGTATCTTTGCCAGTAGAAGTCCCTGGTCAAAAATCCAAGGAATACCTGGATTATAGCAGGCTAGGCTACTTCATCTGAAGCAGATGAATCAACCAATCAAAAGAAACCAAAACGCGTTTTCCGTTGGAAACGGCCGTTTCGTAGCCGTCTGGGTCGTTTCACACCGTTGGTATACAAATATGTGTGTATTTTCTGGAGTTAACGATTGATGTCCGTTTTTCTGCATGCAATAAAGCCCGATATGTAGTTAGAATAAATTCGATGGAGTTATTGAGTATGTGTAATTAATTTCAACATTCCTCCCATGCCTTGATTCAAGTTAAATTCTGACTAGTAGACTCTAGGAAAATATTTAGAGGAGCCACCATATCGCTTTCTATTTGTATTTTGTATGGTGGAGATGTGATTATAGTTGTACATTTAGGGACAATTGCCAAAAATGCTATTTCATCTCTAAATTTTGCATGAATCCTAAGATGGAATTTTTACATATCTATGTGGCGAGTTTTAGATTGATACATTCTAGGAAAATATAAATAATATATTATTGTATAATTTATAATACTAGCACTTGCATCAGGGGTGCAAGGGTTAGGTCGATAGGAAAATATATAGAATTAAACATAAAGAAGAACTGTAGTGTAAAATATAATAAATTGTCTGCAATATACATTTGGAGATTGGAAATTGAATGAAAGATTTGGAACAAGTTTAATTGTGATTTGCAAATTTTAAAAGATGTATGACATATTTGAAGATTGAAAATTGTAAGATATATTTGTTATTATTTCAACTTTGATGATTTTGTATTATGATTCGATGTGCTAGTCTGGAATGATTTGGCACAATCTTTTTGCATTGATATTTCATATCACAATTAATGATCCATAATCAAGATGAGGACAAAATATGAATGGATTTTAGACGAAGATAAGTAAATTCATGGTGAGGTAAAGGGAGGGTATGCAAATAATGTGGAGTGAAGTGAGAAATTCAAGAGCATAAATATTAAAAAATTATAGAAAAAAGAATAAAAAGTGGATAGAGAAATAAAGATACTAATAAAATATAATTTTTGTTCTTTATAAGTTTAAGGATAGAAACTAAGAAGTTGATAGAAAAATAAAGATACTGATAAAATAGACTTTTTTAATCTCTATAGAATAAAACGTTGATAGAAAAATAAAGATACCGATTAAAAAATTTATTTTATCAATATCTTTATTTCACTTGCAACTTTTTTTTCTTTTTTCCTATATTGTTTTAAAGTATTCTTGCTCTTGTTTCTTCTCACCTTGCTTCCCATGGTCTCCACACCCTCTTCTTGACCTTACTTACCATGTATTTAGATAGCTTAGTCTGCAATCTAGTCATCTTTTTCCCTCATCCTAATGATGAATCAACCTGAACCATTGATGCAAAAAAGTTTACACAGTTATTTCCAGAAGCATACTAATTCATGTACATGGACCATGGTAAAAATCATGTCTATTAAACATAGGCATAATGGTAAAGATACTCGACTTATTAATAATTACCTCCTATGTGTATGTTATGTGCACCTAAAATCTAAGAGCTCATGGCTTTTCTTTGTATTTCATAAAGTTTGAGCTACATCAGAATTTTTGCAATCAATTATAAGAATTATTGTTTTCAAGTGATTTGGAATGATCCTTACCTGAAAACACATAGAAAATATAACCTAGAAATCCCTAGGATAGAATTTTTTCAGCAATAGATAAATATATTTATCTTTTTATTTTTCAGCAATAGGTATACATATTTTTTCTCCATTTATGCATTCACACTAGACCTACTAATCTAATAGACTTGCTACAATACACAACATGCAGATTTGATCCCTTTATTGATTCTCTATATCATGTCTTACTCCTGAGGGTTTTTGTTCCCAAGATGTTTAGTTCCATGCCTGTACATGGTAATACTAATTGTGCAGCTACTGTAGTAATCTCACTTTGATGGCAATGTGAGTTGAATGTTTTAAATTTCAGAAGTATTTTTTTTTCTCCTTCCAGCACTATACTCCCTCAATCTTGTGATCCACAATCACATGCAATTTATCCCTTAAACAATAGAATCTAACTAGTAAGTCCATCCCTCAATTAAAGGGGTTAATTGGTTAGAACTGAAGGACTTGACCTCTTCTTAACTAAATACTCAACAATTCCTAACTAAATGTCTGAAAGACACAAGGAATAATAGAATTACAACACTACCTATCTAACTGCTACTCCTATGCTACCAAAACACTCACTCAACTAACCACCATGTTTAATTATTCCATTTTCCTAACTGAAAGTGCTTACAGTCCTATGTAATTACTAAAAGTAACTATGATGAAAGTAAATAGTATCGTGGAATAGAAAGGGGATATTACATGCTTGTAGTTGGTTATAATTAGTGCAAGGCACCTAAGCATTCAAGTTGTAAAGTGTTAGGTATTTTGGTGTGTTAAGTCTTTTTGGTTGTAATAAGGTCTATTAAGACCACGTGTCATGTTTTAGGGTGTTTTGAGTCATGTTAGAGTCCATTTTTGTAAATAATGTTAATGTTACAAAAAGATGCAAAAGTTGTCAAAACAACTTTCCATTTTTGCATTTTTGGGTCTAGTTGAGAAGCGAAATGGTTAGGGAGTTAAAAATAAGTTGGGATCAATCGTATTGGCCTTGGAATGTTTTAAAAAAATTTGTGTACATTGGCACAAGGTATGGTTGTTGAAAATTTGAATTTTGAATATTAAGAACTATGGTTTTCTGTGTTTTTGAGCATAAGTTATTCCTACATAGCAGAGTACAACCTTGTACGACTTGTAGGTGATCATTTATGTATTGGAAGTGAATCTTTGCTCATTTTCATCATTTCTCATCATTTTTCATCAATTTTGTGAAGAGATGGAGCATTTTTATTGCAAATAGCCAAGAAACCCTAGTTTTGAGGGTTTGAGTGAAATAAAATGAGTTTTTGACCCATTACACCAATGAAAAGGTTTGATAATTGGTGAAATGGGTGTAGATAGGATGTGTTTAGTTTTTGTGTAGTTTTCATGAGCAAGGATAAGAATTTGGGAAAATTTGGTTGATGTCCTAATGGATTAAACTCATGTTTTGTAGGCAAATATGATGCATATATGTTAGGGTTTGAATAAAATCTCTTGGGAATTGGTTGGTAGGGGTTGGAATTGATTGGGCAGACCCAATTTGACATGTTGGAATGATTGGTTTAGAGTTTGGAGTCCTAGAGATCAAAAACTCAGTAATGACCTATTTGCATAAGCCTAATCAGACATTTTCCAAGCGTAGTAGCAAAATTTAGCCCTTGGTGTTCCAAAACAATCATATTTGCAATCTTGATATGTTATCAAATGGCTTAATGGGTATCCAAAATGGGTTTTAGGTTGTGGGTTGGAGGTCTTACCTGAAGGTTATGATAAAAATACCATGTTTGTTGTGCTACAAGGAATAGTGTCAAATTGTGAGCAAAGTCATTCTATTTGAGGTGTTAATATTTTGACAAAGAATTGTTTGAGTTAGTCTGATTGTGAGATCCCCTACTTTGCATCAATAATCTACAAATCCTATAAAATTTCCTTGTTGTGCATAACACCAACCATGAAACTCATTCTTCCAACGGTTTAAATGAAGAGAATTCTAGACAATGACACATCTTATAACACTTGCATTTATAATGTTTGTCTGCAACCACCGACAACACAAAAAAGTAGGGAAAATATTAAAACATGTTTACGAAAAATGGTTGTATATTGGCAGTGGAAGGGAGTTGTATATCGATGAAAAATAGTTGTATACCAATGGTGGAT
>CM021102.1:822581214-822598576 GCA_007115665.2 Sequoiadendron giganteum
AAAGTAAAACTTCAAATATTTTCTTTGAAAGAATCCCCATTAAAAAATTTATGGGCCCGCTATGGCCACTCCCCTACTGCATTCTTGTGAGGCTGCATGAAGTCATGCGGACCGAAGGGAAAGCACATTATGAAGCCAAAAATAAAATATTTAATGCGCTAATGAAGGCCTCATAAATTATTGAAAATATTAAAACCTCTGTATACTCCTCCTTGCTCCTTGCCACTGATGCTCCTCACAGGATAGTGGGGAAAGTTGACCTTAAACAGTGTTTGGGCCAAATATAATAAAATTTGAGTGTCAGTGCAAAAATGGAGCTTCTTCAAACAATCTGATACATTGTAGTAGTAAGCTCGAGATGTATTTGTCCATACTGGAGGCATTTTAAAAGAGCCAAGATGCTTTTTACTCTGGTAGGGGCAATTTTACAAATGTTGGGTCATTTTTTATGATTCCAAGCACCCAAAAGATGACTAGAACAGTGGTGAAATTATTTCCAACACATGTGGATAAGTCTAGACATGATTTGGAAGGTGAAAAACATCGTTTGTAGCACATATACAACTTCAAAAAATTTCCCTAGAGCCAAAAACATGATTGCACTATGAAATTTGCTCCCTCTACAATAAAAGATCTCCTCCTCACAGTGATGAAATACATTCAAACCATGTGGAAACAATAAAAATGAAGTTCCAACACTAAATATTGGAAATTCATGGTTAGAAAATGCTTCCCACTCACCACCCTGCTCATGAGCAAAAGCTTTTGTCGGCTTGCGGGGAAAACTCTCTTTAATAAAGTTAAAAATTTATAAAGCTTTGAAATATTTAATGTTTCCCTAAAATTCCTTTATCCCCATGCAATTTCAATTTTATAATATTTAAAATATGCAAAGCATTTGAAATATTATGTTTTCAAAACTTTACGAACTTTGAGAATTTCAATTTTGCATGAAAACTGGGATACTTGGAGCCGCAAAAAATTGCGTAGGGGCATTATAATTTATTTAGAGAAAACTCATTTCCTCAAAACTTGCATCACCGAAATATTTCTAGTACCTCCTTTGTAAACTAGTTTGTCAGATGCCTTCACTGCAAATAAAATGCATTAAAATAATGCTTCATATTATCTCCTATTTTGATGAAAATGGAGTTGGAGATGTTTTGGATAAAAATGAGAAATGGGTTTCCTTTAGAATTGAAAATTTTGAAACTTTTTAGAACACCAATTTTGACCTGATCGTAGTCAGAAAACAATTAAATAACCATCAAAATTCATTCTAGGTGCTTGAAATTAAGAAGGCTTGTTACCATTTGAACTAAAATTTCAGTTCAATAAATGGCTTAGAAAAATTCATCTTGAGGTGCAAGATATTAATATCCAAAGTGGCTCAGTCAGACTCTTCTACAATTGCACCTATCAAAAACCAATTAAGGCTCACCAAGTCACCATCCTGAAAAAAAACCAAATCTTCTCTTGGGAAATTTCCACTAGAAACACTAAATCATTTAAATCCATTGAGTATGTGTGAAAGAGGGCTTTCCTTCAATCCAAATTCTTCACAAGATATTAAGGGTCAAAGTTGACCTCCTTGAAACATTCTAAAAATGCAGATGCAAAAATAGACCAAACTGCATTTACTTTTGATCTTGAAAAAATATCAAATTTGATCCCGAGACTTTGAAACTAGACTAGGGAGAATATGAATATGAGGGGAATGTAGAGCACCAATTCATTTTCCATGACAATCATCCAGCTATAAAATGTCAGTTTGAACAGGAGGCCACTTTGCATGCTTGAGAGTATGCAAACAATAGAACAGTCCCAAAACCCTCTAAATTTTCTCTTCAAAACTCTATCAAAACTCATCACAGGAGACTAAAATCAGATGTACATTTTCTAATATGACAAATTAATACACTCACCAAGGGATTTTGCATTGAAGCAAATGGGCTTTGAATTATGACCCTCCAAAGTAGGTCACTAGGACATTTTCTAGGTGCATTTTTGAGTGTGCAAATCATTTTTTTCATTATGGGCACTTAAAATTTTGCAAAATTTTACAGTCCCAACACCACCATCAAGGCTTTCTCAAAAAGGATGGTGTCATCCACAAACTATTGTATAGTAGTTGGGTCAAGGGTGGTGGCAAGTTTGATCCCCTTAATATAGCCATTAGTTAGCATCTTAGAGACATTCATGCTTAGGACATCAACAACCATTATGAATAGGTAGGTAAAAATGGGATCACCATGTCTTAATCCTTTACCAGCATTAAAGAACCCATGAGGGATCCCATTAACCATAACAGATTACTTCATCGTAGATGTGCATTCTGAAATGAGCTTCACCACCTTTTGATTAAACCCAAACTTGGTTAATACTTTGAGCAAAAAACTCCATAGGACTTTGTCATAAGCTTTTATGTTTATGTTATGTCCATGTTGATACTTAATAATCATCAAGGATGATGATTCACAAGGGAGGGGAATATGTTACACTCCATTGTGTTATTACCTATTTACTTTTACCTTGAAGGGTTAAAATACTTTAATATATATATGCTTGTGTTTTACATATGAATTTTGGTGGAATATGATGAATGAATGTTCGGTTCAATTTGATGTTTTATAAAAATTTTGACAATGAAATATATGATGCATATGATTGTATAGTTATTGGTTAACTGCTGTTATGATGTACTAAGTTGGATATAGGAACATGCTCGAACCTCCGAAAAAGAGGGGGAGTATCACTCGAGAGAAGAACTTGGTATGGAAACCCTATGAACCTAATTGATCATACACACACTCATGCCCTAAATGGTCTAAGTTTAGTCAAGTTAGTTTGGGTAAATGGTAGGAGTAACCTCCTGTCTTGGTTGTGAATGTTTTGTATTGGTTTATGATCATGTTCTATGAGTATTTTGACTAGAGATATATGATTGAGTCTTTATATCAAATGAGAGTTATTCTTTGTGTGTTCATATTGGTATATGTTGATCAATGAAGTATATAGATAGAATGTATATATGTACATATGTACATGTCCATGATAACTCATACATGTGAGTATATATGTGCATGAGTATATGTAGGTAGACATATCTACACATGCTCACAAACGGATGACTCATATATATGGCAGTATTGATTGGAAAAATACATGTATATATACACAAACTTCATGTATATACATCAATCAATGAGTACATGAATATATGTGTTTGAATTTAATGATTGAAATAATGATATATAACTTATATATTAATGTATATGTATATAGTACGTTACTGGAAACGTCGATACATATATACTAATATACGTATATATATGATTATTTAATATATGCTTATATCTATTAGCAATATATGTATTTAATAATCAAGTGAATGTTTATATATATATAGTAATATATATACATATATATATTGTGTGGTATATATACTTTAATAGTATATATATAATTTTTGATTTATATATTGGAAGCACACAGTATTTAACATAGCACATTTTATAAAGAACTGCATATGTGTAAAGGAAAGCACATATGATAACATTGTTGTTATACATATTAAAAGTGCAATTAATAATGTGAATCGTATAACATAGTTTTGTTTAATGTACAAAGCTATGGCTAAATCTACACATAAAGTAAAATAAGACTAAGTCAACTAAGACTTAGAACTCACACATGAAAGAAGGAAACAATTTTCATGTTGCAAAGAGAATGAATATAGTTTTTAAACAAATGGAATAAGTCTTTGGTAATTCTATTTTATGGGGCGCTAAAATATGAATATGTGGGACCAAGTCTGAAGTATATGAAAAAATAAAAAGTCTAAAACCTGCGCCTAAATCTAGAAAAGCAATATGATAACCATAAAACTTAGTCAAAGTATAGATGGCAAAGTTTAGAGAGGTTAGTTGACTTGCAAACTTAATAGGAAACCTATAGCTTCTCATTGTTGTCCCTTGACATAGTAAAATATTCATGTTGTCTCTAATAAAGAGGTTGAATCAACAAATGGAAGAATGTGGACTATCATGTGCTACAATAAGAGTCTTATTAGTTGAGTCGTTGCATGTGATTAGGAAGGTGGAAGAATTAATAGCTTGTTTGTAGCCTTTGGAAGCTCAAATTTTAGTATATATAGAGGTTCCCTTCATATCATTGGTTACACTTTTTATTCTTAACTCTTTGTTGTTATTCTACCATATTTTTTATGTAAGTGAATTAGAGAGATTGAGAGTTAGTGAGTTGCTTTATTATTTTGTAATTATATTATTGAGAGAATTTGTAAGAGGCTAGTGTTGGAGGTTAGTTGATCCTTGGCATAGTAGAGTTCATGGAGATGAAGGCTAAGGTTGGAAGATAGCATTATCAAGTTGGAACTTATTATCCAAGCATGTTGATTTCTACTCTTCTGTTCCTAGGTTTGATAGATTCCAGATTTTAAATTTCTATCCTAGGGTTGGTTCATTTTTCTTAAAAATTGAAATGAAATTTTTTGTCTACGGATGGCGTCGGAATCAAAATTTATGTTTACAAACCCCTTGCATGTGCTAGGACAGACCCCCAATGCGCCAAAACAGTTACTAAATGCGCTAAAAGATAAATCTGGGATGCACAAGAACAAGTCGTCTATGCCCCGAAATAGTTCATGTATGCACTGAAACAGTCCTTGAATGCCCTGAAATAGTTTGGGGATGCGCTGAAACAGTTTATCTATGCACCAAAAGAAAGCTCGTATGTGCCAAAGTGCAACTCCAGTCTATCACCTGTCAGAAAATTCCTGCAATAAAAAGATTAAAACGGGGGGATGCCCCACGGTGGGCACCAAAAATGTGTCGTTAGAAAATGTGGATTAATCAAATAGTAAACTAACACACCAATAAGACATTATATTAAAGAAAACTAATTAGAAAGCATAAATGTAAACTCTATTGACAACAACTTCTTCAAATTCGTCCCATTGCACCCTATCTCCAAGGATTTGATTAAAGGTGCTAGCTCTCAGTTGTTAAGCAACAACTTGTTGAAATGGAAACTTAGGAGAATGAGATTAATTGAAAATGCATGTTCATGACTATATGATTTAAGCTATGAAATTTAAATGCTATATGATGCTAGAATGCTAATAATACTAGAATGCAACTATAGTAACTATGTATGAAATCTAGGATTCGAGGTCCTTTTCAACTCATAAGAGGGTTGTATTTATAGATTTTTGAAGGCAAGAAATCCAATTGGCGAGGATCAATGGTTGAGATTCAAATCTATTAAGATGAATGGTGAGAGATCGAGAAGTTGAGAAAAAGATGGAAGGTTGAGAGAAAGATGGGAGATGTTTCCTCAAACACAACCTTTTCCATTCAAAAATGAAGGAAATTTTCCATTTGTGCACTTCATTTATGAAGAGTTAGTTGATAGTTGAGGAAAAATCCATAATTAAATAAATAGATTTATTTAATTACATTTATGTTTGAAAGGTAAATAATGTCTTTGTTTGGAAAGATTGATTTTTGAATGCATGCTATGTTTGTTCTTATGAACTTAGATATTTCCTTGTGTTATAATAATATTGAATGCATGATATGCTTGTTCTTATGAACCTAGTTGTTTTCTTGTTTGGAATAATCTTTGGAAATACATTATATGCTTGTTCGTGAGAACTTAGTTACTTCCAAGTAAGTAATATTCTTGTGAAATTCTTGTTTGAGTCGTAAAATAGTGAAACCCTATTATTGGGATTACATTTATATAATGTTAAAGTATGTGTGGCTTAAATGCTATTAGAACTATACTTATTTCATTAGTCTATATGGATATTGAATGGGAAATGAAATAAATAATAAGTTGCTAATCTATAGTTCTTTTATAAATATGTCAATTTAAACATAAGAGATTGGTAAGGTTATTCCTAGGGTTAGTGAAATCCATGGGAAAGGGAGTAATCTAGCTAGACACTAGTTTTTGTACATGTATGGTTAGTGTGGTTATACTTGGGGTTAGAGGAATCCATTGGTAAGGGTGTAACCTAGCAAATCAATTTATTATAGACTTGGGTATTCCTGGGGTTAGGATAATCCATGGTTACTTGGGAATTACCTTGTTGAATATTTTATTATGTTATCACCTTAGAGTGAATGTGTGTTATTTTTTTGTTCAATACTAAATTGAGCTTAAGGGTGGGTGGATAGATGAATCTCACTCGAAGTATTGGGTATTGAATTCTTTGGTCAAAGTAGTGTAAGTAGCCACTGTTTACACTATCAGTTTATTGTGCTCCATGTTTGTAATCTAAGTGGGGAAACCAATGTATGGTACAACTCTAGATATATAGGACACAACACTATGCTCAAGAAGGTCAGGATTATGGGGTTACCAAACCAATCTCTTCATCGAAGGGTAGGGCCATCTTACTAGTTAGGTAGATGTGTGTGGGACCATAGTAAGTCCATGGTTGGTAGAAAAGTGCTTGATTGACACTCTCCTTCATATAGTTGGTGACCAGTATTTAAGGATGTAGTTCCAGTTTGGGGACACCTAGAATATATGCACCAGTGATGGGGACATCTAGTAGGTATGTACCAACATTGAGGAAATCTAAACCATTGTACTCTATTTATATATCTTTATCATTGAGTTCATAGAAGCTATGTATGTAAACATGTAACTCTATTCTTATTTAGAAATTATAAATGGGAAATACAATCATGTAATTATGTGATGTGAAATCATTGCTTGAACTATTGAAATGATTCGAGGTTATGCAAGGAGAAATTTTGGAATGGTTATGTTTCAAATGTGCATCTTATTATCATGCGAAAAGGAAAAAAAATATGGTTCATAATATTAGTATCACAAAGTTTAACTTGTGAGTAAAACATAGTAAAAATAATGGGTAGAACAATGGACATGTTACAATTTGACTTCAAAATCCCTTTTGTTTTTGATAGAACTGGCTTCCTTTTTTATTTTTTTTGACTATGATTTCATTTAACTGGCTTCAATCATGGATTTTAATTTTTTATAATATAAACCAAATAAACTTCTTTGTCTTAAGCATAGGTTTAATATTTTAATAATTTAGGGAGTGGTAGTAATAGGAATGTATGCATGATATAAACATACATCAAATGAAATATATATTTGGAGTTTCAAACTAGAAATTTTTCTTTGTTGAATAGTTATGGTATTATTTTTAAGATTGCATAACAAAAATACAATTAATGTTTATTATTGATCTTCCTACAAATTTGTGAAAAAGGTTTTCAGGAGATTTCCTAGCTAAGAAATTCTTCAAACAACTAATGGGCAGTGAACCACTTTCAAATATAGGCTCAGAAATATCTCACACGGATATTGTATACACCTAAGATTGGTCTGGAGAATCCGATTAATTAAATATAATTTATTTGATTAATTATCCTAAATTCCTCTACTATTGAATAAATAGAAATATTTATTTATATAGTTCACATTCACATTCACATTTAAATTCTTCTAATTCTTCTATTATCTCATCTTAATTAAATAAACAACATTAAATAATTTGTTTGAGTTAATTATCATTTCCCCTATTTTATTCTATCACATCAAATCTTAAATTAATTAAATAAATATTAAACACTTTATTGATTAATTACCATATTCTTCTATTTTAATTTAATAAACAACTTCTATAGTTTGTTCTATTAAATTATTTATCCCTCTTTGGCTAATTTAAATAAATTAGAAATATTTAAATAAAGGAATAAAGAATATTACTCTATATAAATTAGATATTCTATGTCTAGATTATGTCAAAATTAATTGATTCAAACTTCACGGGAAATTTTGGAGACAAATTGGAAATTCATCTCTCAATCCTCTTCCATCAATCCTTCCTATTCTCTTGCCTGGTGTTTTCATGGGTAGAGACAATTCCCAAAATCTTCACAATCTCCTCCATCTCTCACCATTCAATCCTCCAGATTGAATCCAAGTCTCTACTTTGTTGCCCCTGTGCAAAGCTGCTGCTAGGAAATCTATAAATACACCTTCATTCAACAAAGAAAGGATCCAGATTATCAAGTTTGTGCAATTTTACTCTGCAGGAAATCATTCAAGCATTCAAGCATTTGCATCATAGCTTTATTTCATAATCATGGTTGTATTTAGTTTATTGCAGCTTTCTTTTATTTGAATTCATGTCAAGTTTAGTAATCATCATACAGGATTATTTTCCTGTATTTAGCATCCTTCTCGTTCTTCAAATTATCATTTTAATAGTCACATTGCTTACATGATCTAAGAGCCATAGTGATTTAATAAATCTTTTGAGATAGAGAGCAAAATGATGCTTTCAAATGAATTCCTTGTTTTAATAGCTTAATTCGTGATTGAATTCTTTGATATAATGTCGTATTAAAAAAAAAATCAGTTGTTTTACTCTTACATATTTCACACTTACAATTTGGCACCCACCATGGGGCAATAACCCCATATTTTGCATTTTTTTCTGAAAAGTGTCATGCAAGTTTTCGGTGTGTTCTATTTCAACGTTTCTATCAAAAACTATAGCGCTTCCGTCAAAAACTATAGCCCATCCATGAAAAATTATGGCGCTTTCGTGCTCTATTTTAGTGCTTCTATAAAACTATAGCTCATCTAATAAATTTTTTAGTGCTTCTACTATAGCGCTTCCATGAGTTGTTTCAGCGCCTTGATCACCGATCTCTAGTATAGCTGATATAGCGCTTCCATGAACAACTTTGGCACTTCGGTATTATGTTTCAGCGCTTTCAATTTTAGCGCATCTAGTAAATACTATAGCATTTTCATTGACTGTTTTAGTGCTTCTATAATTTTTTATCTAGATCCGACGTGACCACAGCCAGAATTTCATTTTGATACATTTGGACTAAAATGAACCAATCCTAGGATAGTCATTTGGTTTAAAATTTCTCAATCCTAGGATAGC
The DNA here is from genome assembly GCA_007115665.2 of Sequoiadendron giganteum. NCBI lineage: Eukaryota > Viridiplantae > Streptophyta > Pinopsida > Cupressales > Cupressaceae > Sequoiadendron > Sequoiadendron giganteum. The sequence continues at coordinate 822,590,183 of CM021102.1, forward strand.
CATTTTGGTTTAAAATTTATCAATCCTAGGGTAGCCATCACACTTTTTCTATATCAGTTAAAATGGACACCATAATTTTTGTGAAAAAAAATCTTCACGTAGATTTGCAAAATTTATCTTTTGGGCTTAAAATGAATCATTTATCTATTGTGCTTGTGTGGTGAATAGGCTTATGCTCTCCCCTTAATTGGGTGATCAAATTTCTAGAATCATCCTTTATTTTCATGAAAATTTATGCTTTTGTTAAAACCTTTAGAAGGCCTACCATAGTGGAAAAAGTACTCACCCTACGGGGATGACCTAAGTGGGAACACCTAAAGCCAAGGATTCCAACCCACTCTAATCAAAATGCAAGTTGTTGATGAAAGTCCAACTTGATGGTAGTGTGCAAGATAACCATCCTCAAAATCTTTGTTCTAATGATTGGGAGGTCTCCCAAGGGAGTTTATCGTTTTCCACACTGCACGGAAAACCTATCTAAGAACCATAGCATAGTATCCAACTGATTCAGTAACTAGACATTATAATACTCATAGTGCAAGGGGAGGGAAGAATCTACCCCCAAGACACTCACCATATAATTTCCAAGGACCGTTTTCTCAGAGGACGAGAAATCCAACTTTGAGTATACACCTGGAAATGACAAAAACACGGGCGCCCTCTAGGGGGTGACATGGCTATGTGAGTCAACACAATTTTAAGATCTGGGTTGTTGAGTATAACAATGACCTTTTTGACTTTAAGAGTGAGTCTATCTGAAAGTATATATTTGTCAAAACAAACCAGTGAAAATCAATAAGGACCATTCGTGGTTCTTGAATATACACTATCTATTCAGATTCTAAAACAATTATTCTATAATTTTCTTGCTGTGTTCTCAAAATCATTATAAATCAGATAAAAGATCATCTAGAAAACTGCAAATCAAATCGGGTTAGAAAAATTCATGATTCGAGAGTGGAAATCAACAAAGTTTGTCAAGAAAACCATCAACACCAAGAAACCCAAGAGACCACTTGGTTGCCAAAATATTTTGAGAAAAAGGCATTTCTTATATCAAAGTTGAAAGATCTTGCTACAACACTGAACCTTCATTCATAGGTATCATGATTTTTCTAGAGGTCATACTGCTGATTACGCCGTAGAACCTCTTTATTCACGAGCTTTCTTCCAGAGGAGAGCCCTCACACAGTATCATAATCATAGTCAATGCATACATCAGTCCTACATCCCACAATCGAAGATAGAATACGCCACAAGGCCAAATCAAATTTTGCAATAAAGAGTCTTAAGCATCCACTCTCCGTTTTAGCGCTCTGGAAATCTGTTTCACTGATTTGGGACTCTATTTTAGCGCTTCCATAAAATAGTACTTCTAAGCACTGTTTCAGCACTTCCAAGGACTGTTATAGTGCTTTCAAGCACTATTTTAGCACTTTCGAGCACTATTTTAGCGCGTCCATAAAGATAGCGCTTCCATTATCTATTTCAACACTTTTGAACTCTATTTTAGTGCTTTTGTGAAATAGCGCTTCCAAGTCCTATTTTAGCACTCCTGAACTCTATTTTAGTGCTTTCAAAACAAAGAGTTCCAAAACATATCAGTCAGTTTGTTTGTCATCTAAACATGGATTTTTGTCAAAAAAAAAGTATCTTTTTAATAGAGTCACTATCTAGAAACCAAAATCAGATAGGTTCCTACAAGTTACCAGTCCTTTTTCAAAAACACAAATCTTGCAAATCATAAAAGTGTCAAATCAAAATAAAATCTCGATTATTACGCTAAGGTTTCATCATCAGGATATTATCATCCTATCATCATGAAATAAGGTATAGTAATCAAATTTTTAACCTAGTCTTATCAATAAGATATATCATCTTATTTGACTTTTTTGAAAATTCACTTGACATTTTCCAACATAGAAGATCAAATTTTGGTAGAAAGAACAAAACACTTGTTTTCTAATCTTCACCAGGTTACAAAAATAGAGGCTCTTAGAAAAGGAACTTGAAACATCAAATACAATGGTAAAAGAAAATCCCTAGAATAGTCTACATCAAAGTGACAAAAATGAAATAACTCCAAAAGTCATACAAATAGCCCAACAGGATCCAAAATTCCATAAATTCATGGAAAAGATCTTAGAACAAGACATGGAGAAATACCTCTTAATGTTGGTTGAATTAGGTGCTAAGCTTCCCAAAGACTTTGACGTAAATCACCTAAGAGAAGCACCTAGAACAAGTGAAACTGAAATACCACAACACACACAAGGTGTAGATCCGGTTGTTGCCTTAACATCCCAAATGCAGAACTTACAACAACAAATACAAGACATGACAAAAGGAAACACCAAAAGGTATGCAATAAAAGAAATTTTTCCTTATCCTTTTGACTCAATAGTCGACATGATACCTTTTCCTCGATATAGTGAATTCCCCAAGTATGACAAATACAATGGAAAGACAGATCCGATTGATCATATCCACGAATTCAAAACCATGAGCCTAGAATTTTCTCAAGAGGAAACTTACTTGATGAGATTATTCCCAAGAAGCTTGGGAGGTTTGTGTATGGAATGGTTTTCTAAATTACAACCAAGAATAAGGACTTTTGAAGAACTTGTCAATAGGTTCATATCCCGGTATTCTTTTAACATCCAACATGATGTCACAATAAAGGATCTATATAACATGAAACAAAACAAAGGGGAGACATTCTTGTCCTTTTTACAAAGATGGTGATGACTATTTGCTAGATATCCTCGCTCCATTCCTGAGGAAGAGAAAATGGAGTTGTTTATAGACAATTTGATGGACGAGATGAGTTACAGAATCGAATTACAATGTCCTCCTACATTCGAAAAGTTGATAGAAAATGGAATTAAGATTGAAGAAGCGTTGGTCAAAAGAGGGGTTATTAAACATTACAACAACAAATCAAATAACACAAACTCCTCAAATCAATACCCCAACAATGACAAACCAAAATTTTGGCAAAAGAATAGAAATACAGAACCAATGAAATGGAAAATGATTTAAAAAATGCCAAACTAGTTTTTAACTTGATAGCATCCACTTCAAAAAAAAATCAAAACAATGATCAAATCGTCAAGTCCAATGTCATTCAAAACAACGAAATCATAAAATTACAAACATATCAAAAATCATCAAACCGACGTAGGTTCACACCTTTAGGCCAAACATTGGAATCAGTGATGAAAGAACTAGTCACAAGTGGTCTTATCACTACGCGGGAAGTGAGATTATGGGATCCAAAGGTAAAACCACCATGGTGGAATGATGCAGATTATTGCAACTTCCACAATAATAAAGGCCACAAAACTAATGAGTGCATGGAGTTAAAACACATAGTTCAAGATCTGATCGACAATAACAAGGTATATGTAGAGGGACACCAAAATAATAATGATCATATAGCCTTCAAGGACCCTTTACCAAAATATGACAAAGGAGCATCATCTTCTACGAACAACAAATATAAAAATATCAGTCATGTCTACGATACCACGATCCTTTGTCTTACCGAAGTAGAAAATGATAATACTGTTGGTCATAACATGGATGAACATAAAACCAACGACACAAGCCCTTTAAATTTTCTCCCAAGCATACAAGTCTTTGAAAATCAAATAAACGTTTTAAAAATAAGAGAACGACATGATTATCAACCAGTAAATGTAATGACAAGGGGGCAATCCAAGGTAGTCTTAAAGGGAGTTGCACCTAAAAACAATACTCCACCTCCATCTCATTAAAACATTGTTGATCACCTTCAAAACATTACAGCACAAATATCGATACTAGAATTCCTCAAACTATCACCATCACATAAGGAGGTTCTAGAACAAGCACTAGTTGCCACTACAATACTGAAAAATCTAGATGTTTGCCAATTCTAGGCTATGGTGGGGCATTTGACTACACCACACTATCTATCATTCTCTAAATAGGATGATGTGTAACTTAACCATCCCCATAACACCGCACTCCATATTGAAGTCTTGATCCACAATCATTGTGTCAAAAGAGTCTTAATACTGGTTTGAACATTTGCACTCTAAAGTTAATTCGTGTACTAGGGTATTCAGATGATGCTATTGATGCCTAAAGGAAAATGAAAATAAAGGCATATGATGAGGAAGAGAGATCTTCTAAGGGATTGATTGTGTTACCCATTCAAGTGGGACCGATGATGAAACACATAACATGCCAAGTACTGGAAAAAGAGTTAACTTACAACATACTCTTAGGATGCCCATGGATCCACAAAATCTAGGCAGTACCTTCCACATATCACCAATGCTTAAAATTCCCAGTAAATGGACAGGAGGTGATTATATCAGCTGATTATAATCATCCTTAGCATTGTGACACACTCATAATCTCTCAAGATGCCTTTGTGCCTCACAATAGAGAAGCATGCAGTTCACATTCATCAAATGAAGAAAAACATCCAAAAATTATCACTAAGTGGGTAGAGAAAAAGGATAAATCAAAAGATGCAAGTATTTTGATACTTAATTAACAGACAATCCAGATCCCCAAACTTATTTATCACATAAATTTCAAGAACAGGTCCAGCTGACAGACAAGGGAATGAGACAATATTCTATTGAGCAATCGCTTAATCTTTCAATTGATGCCATCTCCAAAGACATATGGCCAACCATCAATGATCAAACATAAAACATCACTATCTATCATAGTTCTAGAAAAAAGATTTGTAAAAGTTGGTACTATAGAGGATGAATTAGATGACAAAGCTATCCTCAATTGGTTATACAAAGATGGAGAACCATTGACATCAAAAAACATCAACATCAACGCAAACAAATATGGAAAAGGGAACGCTATTCTAGAAAAAATGGGTTATGAAGGATAGGGACCTATTGGAAAAAGGAAGGAAGGCATTGTAGAACCTATTCAACCTCTTACTCTTCATTCAAAAGATAAGATAGGACTGGGATACTCAGAAGAACAAAAACAACAAATGACAAACAAGGCTGTTGAAAGAATCCTTCAGGTTAGAGATAGCTCTGAAATGGATTCTAATGAATATGAATGCAATTTTTGTTTCGATATATCTTACACAGATATCCAAATTGATGTAATAAAACAATATGCTCCTACATGTGAGGAGGGACAAAGCTCTGGGTCTAGACCATTCGTATTAGGATCACTAAATATCAATGACTCAAGTGGGGAGAAACAGACATCGAGTGAACTAGACGATATTGAAGAGGGTACCATTATTGATCTCGACATCCCTAATAATGACTATGATGACATAGCTATCCTAACCCTTACTCCCATTAACCTAAGTCAATTTGATGACTTCATGCCTTTAGTCCATCCCAAACTTATTGATTGGGAACTTGTTGAACCTATAAATGTACCCATATTTGCAAACGATGATGCCATCATAAATTTCCTATGTTGTGATGAACCTGGTACAAGTTCTATCCATAATTCTCATAAGAACGTGACTTGAAAGGAGAGTTTCAAATCTTCTAGTTGTAAAAGTAAAAACAAGAATTTTGGATATAATGGTGAAAACCTTTCTATGGTAGAATTAGATCTTGAAAAAGAAAAAATAAAGAACGCATCTGATGGTGAAAACCTCCCTGAGGCACTAAAAGATGGGAGATTTGAAACTCTTCTAGAGAATTATCATGAACGGTCATCAGTTCTGGTGGAGCCAACACAGTCTATAAAAATTGGCACTGAAGAAAGATATTTTTTTTTTTACATCTGCCTAAATCTATGACAGAATAAGAGAGACCAAAATTTATCAAATTATTTAAGGAAAAAAGCATTAACTTTTCTTGGTCATATTTTGATATGCCAGGCTTAGATCCAAATCCTCTAATGCATCATTTGTCTTTGCCTAATGGAATCAAGCCTATAAAGCAAAAATTAAGAAAAATGCATCCCCATATCGTATTAATGGTAAAGGTTGAGCTAAAGAAATTATTAGATGCTAGATTCATAAGGTCTATTGATTATGCCAAATGGATATCAAATATTGTACCTATCTCAAAGTCGTACAATAGCATTAGGATATGTACATATTTTAGGGACCTGAATAAGGCATGCCCAAAGGATGATTTCCCATTGCTTAATATACATATCATTGTAGACTTAATGGCAGGGCATGCCATGTTGTTAATAATGGACGGTTTCTCTGGATACAACCAAATTAAGATAGCTCCAAAAGATCAGGAGAAGACTACATTTACATGTCCATGGGGAACCTTTTGCTGGAATGTCATGCCATTTGGTTTGAAAAGCGCAGGGGAAACCTATCAAAGAGCAATGACCACAAACTTTCATGATATGACATACATCTTTATGGAGGATTACGTGGATGATATTCTGGCTAAATCTTGTTCTAGGGAAGGACATCTGCATATCCTGAGAAAAATCTTCACAAGGCTAGAGAAGTTCAATGTCAAGCTAAAACCTAAGAAATCTGTCTTTGGGGTCACATCAGCAAAACTCTTGGGATACATAGTCTCAGAAAAGGGCATTGAAGTAGATCCTGTGAAATTTAAGGCAATAATGGAAATGTCACCACCTAGAAACATCAGTCAACTCAAATCACTATAGGGAAGGCTCCAATCAATCAGGAGATTTATCTCCCAGCTGACGGACAAAATTCATCCATTCAATCATCTATTGCATAAAAATGTTGTATTCAAATAGGATAATGGGTGTGAAAAAATGTTCGACCAAATAAAGCAATATCTGATCTCACCGCCTATTCTCATGCCTCCTATAGAAGGAATACCTCTGATACTGTACATTGCAACAACAAATCTCTTTAGGAGAATTATTGGCACAAGAAGATTGTGAAGGAAGGGAACATGCCATCTACTACATTAGAAAAACTTTAAACGGCTATGAAATAAACTACACTTTCATTGAGAAATCTTGCTTGGCAGTGGTGTTTTCTACTCAACAGTTGTGACATTATATGTTGACTCACACAATCAGGCTCATAGCAAAAATCAACCCCTAAAAATATCTACTCAGTAAGGTTGCCTTAACAGGTAGACTGGCCAAATGGGTCATGCTTTTAAGTGAGTTTGATATTCAATATGTGGAAAGAAAATCCATCAAGGGTCAAGAAATCACCAAACAATTGGTTGAGGCTCCTTTACCAGATGATCGACCTATGACAATGGAGTTTCCATATGTAGACATTTTGACAGTGACGCCACAACAATGGATATTGTATTTTGATAGATCATACACACAATGAGGATCTGGAGCAGGGATTTTGTTCATCACTCCCCAAGGACACACCATCCCGAAATCTTATAGACTAATGTTTCAATGTACCAATAATGTGGTGGAATATGAAGCATTAATCATTGGGGTCAAAATCACAATTGAATGGAAGATCATAGAATTATAGGTATATGGGGATTCTCAACTAGTCATTTATCAAGTAAATGATGAGTATCAGACGAAAGATGAAAAATTGATGCCCTATAAATAGAAAATAGATGATCAATTTTTGTTTTTGTCAATATCAAATTTGATCAAATTCCAACGACAGAGAATAAAGTGGCAGATACTATGGCAACAATTTCTCCACTCTTACAATTGCCAGAAAAAGGTGGTCGTTATGAGTTTATGGTAGAACAAGTATCATGTCCTTTTTATAATAGTTTGGAATCCAGTACCATATGCCATTTAGATACCATTGAAACCTCCATCTATGAGACAACCTATGCTTACCTAAAGGACAATATCCTCCCTCCCAATCTTTCCAGGAACCAAAAACGCAATTTCATCTGCCAACCCGCCTAGCATATTTTAATCATTGACATCCTTTATCATCGAGGTCTTGATGGTACCTTACTCCGATGTTTAGAACACAATGAATCTGAGACAACCTTAAGTGAGGTTCATGAAGGTATTTGTGGCACTCATTCGAGTGGTATAACTCTAGCAAAGAAGCTCCTCTGTTTAGGATATTATTGGCCATGTATGGAGAAAGAGTCTTATTAGTTTGTAAAGAAATGCCAAAAATGGCAGATTCATAGTAATCTAATCCATGCACCAACTCAATAATTGCATCCATTCAAATCAACATGGCCCTTTTTTCAATGGGGACTAGATTTGGTAGGAAAGATAAATTTGTCTTCATCCAATGGAAACAAGTTCATAATCACAACAACAAAATTATTTACAAAATGGATAGAAGTAGTTCCTCTTACAACTATCACTGGAAAATAGATCTCGTCATTCATATTCAATTACATAATCTGTCGGTATGGCATACCTCAATCTATTATCACTGAAAATGGACGGTCATTCAAAAACCAAGATGTCCAAGAATTATGTGAGAAGTTTCATATC
>CM021102.1:822598676-822615068 GCA_007115665.2 Sequoiadendron giganteum
CACCATTATATCCAAAATTCTTGTTTTTACTTTTACAACTAGAAGATTTGAAACTCTCCTTTCAAGTCACGTTCTTATGAGAATTATGGATAGAACTTGTACCAGGTTCATCACAACATAGGAAATTTATGATGGCATCATCGTTTGCAAATATGGGTACATTTATAGGTTCAACAAGTTCCCAATCAATAAGTTTGGGATGGACTAAAGGCATGAAGTCATCAAATTGACTTAGGTTAATGGGAGTAAGGGTTAGGATAGCTATGTCATCATAGTCATTATTAGGGATGTCGAGATCAATAATGGTACCCTCTTCAATATCGTCTAGTTCACTCGATGTCTGTTTCTCCCCACTTGAGTCATTGATATTTAGTGATCCTAATACGAATGGTCTAGACCCAGAGCTTTGTCCCTCCTCACATGTAGGAGCATATTGTTTTATTACATCAATTTGGATATCTGTGTAAGATATATCGAAACAAAAATTGCATTCATATTCATTAGAATCCATTTCAGAGCTATCTCTAACCTGAAGGATTCTTTCAACAGCCTTGTTTGTCATTTGTTGTTTTTGTTCTTCTGAGTATCCCAGTCCTATCTTATCTTTTGAATGAAGAGTAAGAGGTTGAATAGGTTCTACAATGCCTTCCTTCCTTTTTCCAATAGGTCCCTATCCTTCATAACCCATTTTTTCTAGAATAGCGTTCCCTTTTCCATATTTGTTTGCGTTGATGTTGATGTTTTTTGATGTCAATGGTTCTCCATCTTTGTATAACCAATTGAGGATAGCTTTGTCATCTAATTCATCCTCTATAGTACCAACTTTTACAAATCTTTTTTCTAGAACTATGATAGATAGTGATGTTTTATGTTTGATCATTGATGGTTGGCCATATGTCTTTGGAGATGGCATCAATTGAAAGATTAAGCGATTGCTCAATAGAATATTGTCTCATTCCCTTGTCTGTCAGCTGGACCTGTTCTTGAAATTTATGTGATAAATAAGTTTGGGGATCTGGATTGTCTGTTAATTAAGTATCAAAATACTTGCATCTTTTGATTTATCCTTTTTCTCTACCCACTTAGTGATAATTTTTGGATGTTTTTCTTCATTTGATGAATGTGAACTGCATGCTTCTCTATTGTGAGGCACAAAGGCATCTTGAGAGATTATGAGTGTGTCACAATGCTAAGGATGATTATAATCAGCTGATATAATCACCTCCTGTCCATTTACTGGGAATTTTAAGCATTGGTGATATGTGGAAGGTACTGCCTAGATTTTGTGGATCCATGGGCATCCTAAGAGTATGTTGTAAGTTAACTCTTTTTCCAGTACTTGGCATGTTATGTGTTTCATCATCGGTCCCACTTGAATGGGTAACACAATCAATCCCTTAGAAGATCTCTCTTCCTCATCATATGCCTTTATTTTCATTTTCCTTTAGGCATCAATAGCATCATCTGAATACCCTAGTACACGAATTAACTTTAGAGTGCAAATGTTCAAACCAGTATTAAGACTCTTTTGACACAATGATTGTGGATCAAGACTTCAATATGGAGTGCGGTGTTATGGGGATGGTTAAGTTACACATCATCCTATTTAGAGAATGATAGATAGTGTGGTGTAGTCAAATGCCCCACCATAGCCTAGAATTGGCAAACATCTAGATTTTTCAGTATTGTAGTGGCAACTAGTGCTTGTTCTAGAACCTCCTTATGTGATGGTGATAGTTTGAGGAATTCTAGTATCGATATTTGTGCTGTAATGTTTTGAAGGTGATCAACAATGTTTTAATGAGATGGAGGTGGAGTATTGTTTTTAGGTGCAACTCCCTTTAAGACTACCTTGGATTGCCCCCTTGTCATTACATTTACTGGTTGATAATCATGTCGTTCTCTTATTTTTAAAACGTTTATTTGATTTTCAAAGACTTGTATGCTTGGGAGAAAATTTAAAGGGCTTGTGTCGTTGGTTTTATGTTCATCCATGTTATGACCAACAGTATTATCATTTTCTACTTCGGTAAGACAAAGGATCGTGGTATCGTAGACATGACTGATATTTTTATATTTGTTGTTCGTAGAAGATGATGCTCCTTTGTCATATTTTGGTAAAGGGTCCTTGAAGGCTATATGATCATTATTATTTTGGTGTCCCTCTACATATACCTTGTTATTGTCGATCAGATCTTGAACTATGTGTTTTAACTCCATGCACTCATTAGTTTTGTGGCCTTTATTATTGTGGAAGTTGCAATAATCTGCATCATTCCACCATGGTGGTTTTACCTTTGGATCCCATAATCTCACTTCCCGCGTAGTGATAAGACCACTTGTGACTAGTTCTTTCATCACTGATTCCAATGTTTGGCCTAAAGGTGTGAACCTACGTCGGTTTGATGATTTTTGATATGTTTGTAATTTTATGATTTCGTTGTTTTGAATGACATTGGACTTGACGATTTGATCATTGTTTTGATTTTTTTTTGAAGTGGATGCTATCAAGTTAAAAACTAGTTTGGCATTTTTTAAATCATTTTCCATTTCATTGGTTCTGTATTTCTATTCTTTTGCCAAAATTTTGGTTTGTCATTGTTGGGGTATTGATTTGAGGAGTTTGTGTTATTTGATTTGTTGTTGTAATGTTTAATAACCCCTCTTTTGACCAACGCTTCTTCAATCTTAATTCCATTTTCTATCAACTTTTCGAATGTAGGAGGACATTGTAATTCGATTCTGTAACTCATCTCGTCCATCAAATTGTCTATAAACAACTCCATTTTCTCTTCCTCAGGAATGGAGCGAGGATATCTAGCAAATAGTCATCACCATCTTTGTAAAAAGGACAAGAATGTCTCCCCTTTGTTTTGTTTCATGTTATATAGATCCTTTATTGTGACATCATGTTGGATGTTAAAAGAATACCGGGATATGAACCTATTGACAAGTTCTTCAAAAGTCCTTATTCTTGGTTGTAATTTAGAAAACCATTCCATACACAAACCTCCCAAGCTTCTTGGGAATAATCTCATCAAGTAAGTTTCCTCTTGAGAAAATTCTAGGCTCATGGTTTTGAATTCGTGGATATGATCAATCGGATCTGTCTTTCCATTGTATTTGTCATACTTGGGGAATTCACTATATCGAGGAAAAGGTATCATGTCGACTATTGAGTCAAAAGGATAAGGAAAAATTTCTTTTATTGCATACCTTTTGGTGTTTCCTTTTGTCATGTCTTGTATTTGTTGTTGTAAGTTCTGCATTTGGGATGTTAAGGCAACAACCGGATCTACACCTTGTGTGTGTTGTGGTATTTCAGTTTCACTTGTTCTAGGTGCTTCTCTTAGGTGATTTACGTCAAAGTCTTTGGGAAGCTTAGCACCTAATTCAACCAACATTAAGAGGTATTTCTCCATGTCTTGTTCTAAGATCTTTTCCATGAATTTATGGAATTTTGGATCCTGTTGGGCTATTTGTATGACTTTTGGAGTTATTTCATTTTTGTCACTTTGATGTAGACTATTCTAGGGATTTTCTTTTACCATTGTATTTGATGTTTCAAGTTCCTTTTCTAAGAGCCTCTATTTTTGTAACCTGGTGAAGATTAGAAAACAAGTGTTTTGTTCTTTCTACCAAAATTTGATCTTCTATGTTGGAAAATGTCAAGTGAATTTTCAAAAAAGTCAAATAAGATGATATATCTTATTGATAAGACTAGGTTAAAAATTTGATTACTATACCTTATTTCATGATGATAGGATGATAATATCCTGATGATGAAACCTTAGCGTAATAATCGAGATTTTATTTTGATTTGACACTTTTATGATTTGCAAGATTTGTGTTTTTGAAAAAGGACTGGTAACTTGTAGGAACCTATCTGATTTTGGTTTCTAGATAGTGACTCTATTAAAAAGATACTTTTTTTTTGACAAAAATCCATGTTTAGATGACAAACAAACTGACTGATATGTTTTGGAACTCTTTGTTTTGAAAGCACTAAAATAGAGTTCAGGAGTGCTAAAATAGGACTTGGAAGCGCTATTTCACAAAAGCACTAAAATAGAGTTCAAAAGTGTTGAAATAGATAATGGAAGCGCTATCTTTATGGACGCGCTAAAATAGTGCTCGAAAGTGCTAAAATAGTGCTTGAAAGCACTATAACAGTCCTTGGAAGTGCTGAAACAGTGCTTAGAAGTACTATTTTATGGAAGCGCTAAAATAGAGTCCCAAATCAGTGAAACAGATTTCCAGAGCGCTAAAACGGAGAGTGGATGCTTAAGACTCTTTATTGCAAAATTTGATTTGGCCTTGTGGCGTATTCTATCTTCGATTGTGGGATGTAGGACTGATGTATGCATTGACTATGATTATGATACTGTGTGAGGGCTCTCCTCTGGAAGAAAGCTCGTGAATAAAGAGGTTCTACGGCGTAATCAGCAGTATGACCTCTAGAAAAATCATGATACCTATGAATGAAGGTTCAGTGTTGTAGCAAGATCTTTCAACTTTGATATAAGAAATGCCTTTTTCTCAAAATATTTTGGCAACCAAGTGGTCTCTTGGGTTTCTTGGTGTTGATGGTTTTCTTGACAAACTTTGTTGATTTCCACTCTCGAATCATGAATTTTTCTAACCCGATTTGATTTGCAGTTTTCTAGATGATCTTTTATCTGATTTATAATGATTTTGAGAACACAGCAAGAAAATTATAGAATAATTGTTTTAGAATCTGAATAGATAGTGTATATTCAAGAACCACGAATGGTCCTTATTGATTTTCACTGGTTTGTTTTGACAAATATATACTTTCAGATAGACTCACTCTTAAAGTCAAAAAGGTCATTGTTATACTCAACAACCCAGATCTTAAAATTGTGTTGACTCACATAGCCATGTCACCCCCTAGAGGGCGCCCGTGTTTTTGTCATTTCCAGGTGTATACTCAAAGTTGGATTTCTCGTCCTCTGAGAAAACGGTCCTTGGAAATTATATGGTGAGTGTCTTGGGGGTAGATTCTTCCCTCCCCTTGCACTATGAGTATTATAATGTCTAGTTACTGAATCAGTTGGATACTATGCTATGGTTCTTAGATAGGTTTTCCGTGCAGTGTGGAAAACGATAAACTCCCTTGGGAGACCTCCCAATCATTAGAACAAAGATTTTGAGGATGGTTATCTTGCACACTACCATCAAGTTGGACTTTCATCAACAACTTGCATTTTGATTAGAGTGGGTTGGAATCCTTGGCTTTAGGTGTTCCCACTTAGGTCATCCCCGTAGGGTGAGTACTTTTTCCACTATGGTAGGCCTTCTAAAGGTTTTAACAAAAGCATAAATTTTCATGAAAATAAAGGATGATTCTAGAAATTTGATCACCCAATTAAGGGGAGAGCATAAGCCTATTCACCACACAAGCACAATAGATAAATGATTCATTTTAAGCCCAAAAGATAAATTTTGCAAATCTACGTGAAGATTTTTTTTCACAAAAATTATGGTGTCCATTTTAACTGATATAGAAAAAGTGTGATGGCTACCCTAGGATTGATAAATTTTAAACCAAAATGGCTATCCTAGGATTGAGAAATTTTAAACCAAATGACTATCCTAGGATTGGTTCATTTTAGTCCAAATGTATCAAAATGAAATTCTGGCTGTGGTCACGTCGGATCTAGATAAAAAATTATAGAAGCACTAAAACAGTCAATGAAAATGCTATAGTATTTACTAGATGCGCTAAAATTGAAAGCGCTGAAACATAATACCGAAGTGCCAAAGTTGTTCATGGAAGCGCTATATCAGCTATACTAGAGATCGGTGATCAAGGCGCTGAAACAACTCATGGAAGCGCTATAGTAGAAGCACTAAAAAATTTATTAGATGAGCTATAGTTTTATAGAAGCACTAAAATAGAGCACGAAAGCGCCATAATTTTTCATGGATGGGCTATAGTTTTTGACGGAAGCGCTATAGTTTTTGATAGAAACGTTGAAATAGAACACACCGAAAACTTGCATGACACTTTTCAGAAAAAAATGCAAAATATGGGGTTATTGCCCCATGGTGGGTGCCAAATTGTAAGTGTGAAATATGTAAGAGTAAAACAACTGATTTTTTTTTTAATACGACATTATATCAAAGAATTCAATCACGAATTAAGCTATTAAAACAAGGAATTCATTTGAAAGCATCATTTTGCTCTCTATCTCAAAAGATTTATTAAATCACTATGGCTCTTAGATCATGTAAGCAATGTGACTATTAAAATGATAATTTGAAGAACGAGAAGGATGCTAAATACAGGAAAATAATCCTGTATGATGATTACTAAACTTGACATGAATTCAAATAAAAGAAAGCTGCAATAAACTAAATACAACCATGATTATGAAATAAAGCTATGATGCAAATGCTTGAATGCTTGAATGATTTCCTGCAGAGTAAAATTGCACAAACTTGATAATCTGGATCCTTTCTTTGTTGAATGAAGGTGTATTTATAGATTTCCTAGCAGCAGCTTTGCACAGGGGCAACAAAGTAGAGACTTGGATTCAATCTGGAGGATTGAATGGTGAGAGATGGAGGAGATTGTGAAGATTTTGGGAATTGTCTCTACCCATGAAAACACCAGGCAAGAGAATAGGAAGGATTGATGGAAGAGGATTGAGAGATGAATTTCCAATTTGTCTCCAAAATTTCCCGTGAAGTTTGAATCAATTAATTTTGACATAATCTAGACATAGAATATCTAATTTATATAGAGTAATATTCTTTATTCCTTTATTTAAATATTTCTAATTTATTTAAATTAGCCAAAGAGGGATAAATAATTTAATAGAACAAACTATAGAAGTTGTTTATTAAATTAAAATAGAAGAATATGGTAATTAATCAATAAAGTGTTTAATATTTATTTAATTAATTTAAGATTTGATGTGATAGAATAAAATAGGGGAAATGATAATTAACTCAAACAAATTATTTAATGTTGTTTATTTAATTAAGATGAGATAATAGAAGAATTAGAAGAATTTAAATGTGAATGTGAATGTGAACTATATAAATAAATATTTCTATTTATTCAATAGTAGAGGAATTTAGGATAATTAATCAAATAAATTATATTTAATTAATCGGATTCTCCAGACCAATCTTAGGTGTATACAATATCCGTGTGAGATATTTCTGAGCCTATATTTGAAAGTGGTTCACTGCCCATTAGTTGTTTGAAGAATTTCTTAGCTAGGAAATCTCCTGAAAACCTTTTTCACAAATTTGTAGGAAGATCAATAATAAACATTAATTGTATTTTTGTTATGCAATCTTAAAAATAATACCATAACTATTCAACAAAGAAAAATTTCTAGTTTGAAACTCCAAATATATATTTCATTTGATGTATGTTTATATCATGCATACATTCCTATTACTACCACTCCCTAAATTATTAAAATATTAAACCTATGCTTAAGACAAAGAAGTTTATTTGGTTTATATTATAAAAAATTAAAATCCATGATTGAAGCCAGTTAAATGAAATCATAGTCAAAAAAAATAAAAAAGGAAGCCAGTTCTATCAAAAACAAAAGGGATTTTGAAGTCAAATTGTAACATGTCCATTGTTCTACCCATTATTTTTACTATGTTTTACTCACAAGTTAAACTTTGTGATACTAATATTATGAACCATATTTTTTTTCCTTTTCGCATGATAATAAGATGCACATTTGAAACATAACCATTCCAAAATTTCTCCTTGCATAACCTCGAATCATTTCAATAGTTCAAGCAATGATTTCACATCACATAATTACATGATTGTATTTCCCATTTATAATTTCTAAATAAGAATAGAGTTACATGTTTACATACATAGCTTCTATGAACTCAATGATAAAGATATATAAATAGAGTACAATGGTTTAGATTTCCTCAATGTTGGTACATACCTACTAGATGTCCCCATCACTGGTGCATATATTCTAGGTGTCCCCAAACTGGAACTACATCCTTAAATACTGGTCACCAACTATATGAAGGAGAGTGTCAATCAAGCACTTTTCTACCAACCATGGACTTACTATGGTCCCACACACATCTACCTAACTAGTAAGATGGCCCTACCCTTCGATGAAGAGATTGGTTTGGTAACCCCATAATCCTGACCTTCTTGAGCATAGTGTTGTGTCCTATATATCTAGAGTTGTACCATACATTGGTTTCCCCACTTAGATTACAAACATGGAGCACAATAAACTGATAGTGTAAACAGTGGCTACTTACACTACTTTGACCAAAGAATTCAATACCCAATACTTCGAGTGAGATTCATCTATCCACCCACCCTTAAGCTCAATTTAGTATTGAACAAAAAAATAACACACATTCACTCTAAGGTGATAACATAATAAAATATTCAACAAGGTAATTCCCAAGTAACCATGGATTATCCTAACCCCAGGAATACCCAAGTCTATAATAAATTGATTTGCTAGGTTACACCCTTACCAATGGATTCCTCTAACCCCAAGTATAACCACACTAACCATACATGTACAAAAACTAGTGTCTAGCTAGATTACTCCCTTTCCCATGGATTTCACTAACCCTAGGAATAACCTTACCAATCTCTTATGTTTAAATTGACATATTTATAAAAGAACTATAGATTAGCAACTTATTATTTATTTCATTTCCCATTCAATATCCATATAGACTAATGAAATAAGTATAGTTCTAATAGCATTTAAGCCACACATACTTTAACATTATATAAATGTAATCCCAATAATAGGGTTTCACTATTTTACGACTCAAACAAGAATTTCACAAGAATATTACTTACTTGGAAGTAACTAAGTTCTCACGAACAAGCATATAATGTATTTCCAAAGATTATTCCAAACAAGAAAACAACTAGGTTCATAAGAACAAGCATATCATGCATTCAATATTATTATAACACAAGGAAATATCTAAGTTCATAAGAACAAACATAGCATGCATTCAAAAATCAATCTTTCCAAACAAAGACATTATTTACCTTTCAAACATAAATGTAATTAAATAAATCTATTTATTTAATTATGGATTTTTCCTCAACTATCAACTAACTCTTCATAAATGAAGTGCACAAATGGAAAATTTCCTTCATTTTTGAATGGAAAAGGTTGTGTTTGAGGAAACATCTCCCATCTTTCTCTCAACCTTCCATCTTTTTCTCAACTTCTCGATCTCTCACCATTCATCTTAATAGATTTGAATCTCAACCATTGATCCTCGCCAATTGGATTTCTTGCCTTCAAAAATCTATAAATACAACCCTCTTATGAGTTGAAAAGGACCTCGAATCCTAGATTTCATACATAGTTACTATAGTTGCATTCTAGTATTATTAGCATTCTAGCATCATATAGCATTTAAATTTCATAGCTTAAATCATATAGTCATGAACATGCATTTTCAATTAATCTCATTCTCCTAAGTTTCCATTTCAACAAGTTGTTGCTTAACAACTGAGAGCTAGCACCTTTAATCAAATCCTTGGAGATAGGGTGCAATGGGACGAATTTGAAGAAGTTGTTGTCAATAGAGTTTACATTTATGCTTTCTAATTAGTTTTCTTTAATATAATGTCTTATTGGTGTGTTAGTTTACTATTTGATTAATCCACATTTTCTAACGACACATTTTTGGTGCCCACCGTGGGGCATCCCCCCGTTTTAATCTTTTTATTGCAGGAATTTTCTGACAGGTGATAGACTGGAGTTGCACTTTGGCACATACGAGCTTTCTTTTGGTGCATAGATAAACTGTTTCAGCGCATCCCCAAACTATTTCAGGGCATTCAAGGACTGTTTCAGTGCATACATGAACTATTTCGGGGCATAGACGACTTGTTCTTGTGCATCCCAGATTTATCTTTTAGCGCATTTAGTAACTGTTTTGGCGCATTGGGGGTCTGTCCTAGCACATGCAAGGGGTTTGTAAACATAAATTTTGATTCCGACGCCATCCGTAGACAAAAAATTTCATTTCAATTTTTAAGAAAAATGAACCAACCCTAGGATAGAAATTTAAAATCTGGAATCTATCAAACCTAGGAACAGAAGAGTAGAAATCAACATGCTTGGATAATAAGTTCCAACTTGATAATGCTATCTTCCAACCTTAGCCTTCATCTCCATGAACTCTACTATGCCAAGGATCAACTAACCTCCAACACTAGCCTCTTACAAATTCTCTCAATAATATAATTACAAAATAATAAAGCAACTCACTAACTCTCAATCTCTCTAATTCACTTACATAAAAAATATGGTAGAATAACAACAAAGAGTTAAGAATAAAAAGTGTAACCAATGATATGAAGGGAACCTCTATATATACTAAAATTTGAGCTTCCAAAGGCTACAAACAAGCTATTAATTCTTCCACCTTCCTAATCACATGCAACGACTCAACTAATAAGACTCTTATTGTAGCACATGATAGTCCACATTCTTCCATTTGTTGATTCAACCTCTTTATTAGAGACAACATGAATATTTTACTATGTCAAGGGACAACAATGAGAAGCTATAGGTTTCCTATTAAGTTTGCAAGTCAACTAACCTCTCTAAACTTTGCCATCTATACTTTGACTAAGTTTTATGGTTATCATATTGCTTTTCTAGATTTAGGCGCAGGTTTTAGACTTTTTATTTTTTCATATACTTCAGACTTGGTCCCACATATTCATATTTTAGCGCCCCATAAAATAGAATTACCAAAGACTTATTCCATTTGTTTAAAAACTATATTCATTCTCTTTGCAACATGAAAATTGTTTCCTTCTTTCATGTGTGAGTTCTAAGTCTTAGTTGACTTAGTCTTATTTTACTTTATGTGTAGATTTAGCCATAGCTTTGTACATTAAACAAAACTATGTTATACGATTCACATTATTAATTGCACTTTTAATATGTATAACAACAATGTTATCATATGTGCTTTCCTTTACACATATGCAGTTCTTTATAAAATGTGCTATGTTAAATACTGTGTGCTTCCAATATATAAATCAAAAATTATATATATACTATTAAAGTATATATACCACACAATATATATATGTATATATATTACTATATATATATAAACATTCACTTGATTATTAAATACATATATTGCTAATAGATATAAGCATATATTAAATAATCATATATATACGTATATTAGTATATATGTATCGACGTTTCCAGTAACGTACTATATACATATACATTAATATATAAGTTATATATCATTATTTCAATCATTAAATTCAAACACATATATTCATGTACTCATTGATTGATGTATATACATGAAGTTTGTGTATATATACATGTATTTTTCCAATCAATACTGCCATATATATGAGTCATCCGTTTGTGAGCATGTGTAGATATGTCTACCTACATATACTCATGCACATATATACTCACATGTATGAGTTATCATGGACATGTACATATGTACATATATACATTCTATCTATATACTTCATTGATCAACATATA
Organism: Sequoiadendron giganteum; assembly: GCA_007115665.2. NCBI lineage: Eukaryota > Viridiplantae > Streptophyta > Pinopsida > Cupressales > Cupressaceae > Sequoiadendron > Sequoiadendron giganteum. The sequence continues at coordinate 822,610,229 of CM021102.1, forward strand.
CCAATATGAACACACAAAGAATAACTCTCATTTGATATAAAGACTCAATCATATATCTCTAGTCAAAATACTCATAGAACATGATCATAAACCAATACAAAACATTCACAACCAAGACAGGAGGTTACTCCTACCATTTACCCAAACTAACTTGACTAAACTTAGACCATTTAGGGCATGAGTGTGTGTATGATCAATTAGGTTCATAGGGTTTCCATACCAAGTTCTTCTCTCGAGTGATACTCCCCCTCTTTTTCGGAGGTTCGAGCATGTTCCTATATCCAACTTAGTACATCATAACAGCAGTTAACCAATAACTATACAATCATATGCATCATATATTTCATTGTCAAAATTTTTATAAAACATCAAATTGAACCGAACATTCATTCATCATATTCCACCAAAATTCATATGTAAAACACAAGCATATATATATTAAAGTATTTTAACCCTTCAAGGTAAAAGTAAATAGGTAATAACACAATGGAGTGTAACATATTCCCCTCCCTTGTGAATCATCATCCTTGATGATTATTAAGTATCAACATGGACATAACATAAACATAAAAGCTTATGACAAAGTCCTATGGAGTTTTTTGCTCAAAGTATTAACCAAGTTTGGGTTTAATCAAAAGGTGGTGAAGCTCATTTCAGAATGCACATCTACGATGAAGTAATCTGTTATGGTTAATGGGATCCCTCATGGGTTCTTTAATGCTGGTAAAGGATTAAGACATGGTGATCCCATTTTTACCTACCTATTCATAATGGTTGTTGATGTCCTAAGCATGAATGTCTCTAAGATGCTAACTAATGGCTATATTAAGGGGATCAAACTTGCCACCACCCTTGACCCAACTACTATACAATAGTTTGTGGATGACACCATCCTTTTTGAGAAAGCCTTGATGGTGGTGTTGGGACTGTAAAATTTTGCAAAATTTTAAGTGCCCATAATGAAAAAAATGATTTGCACACTCAAAAATGCACCTAGAAAATGTCCTAGTGACCTACTTTGGAGGGTCATAATTCAAAGCCCATTTGCTTCAATGCAAAATCCCTTGGTGAGTGTATTAATTTGTCATATTAGAAAATGTACATCTGATTTTAGTCTCCTGTGATGAGTTTTGATAGAGTTTTGAAGAGAAAATTTAGAGGGTTTTGGGACTGTTCTATTGTTTGCATACTCTCAAGCATGCAAAGTGGCCTCCTGTTCAAACTGACATTTTATAGCTGGATGATTGTCATGGAAAATGAATTGGTGCTCTACATTCCCCTCATATTCATATTCTCCCTAGTCTAGTTTCAAAGTCTCGGGATCAAATTTGATATTTTTTCAAGATCAAAAGTAAATGCAGTTTGGTCTATTTTTGCATCTGCATTTTTAGAATGTTTCAAGGAGGTCAACTTTGACCCTTAATATCTTGTGAAGAATTTGGATTGAAGGAAAGCCCTCTTTCACACATACTCAATGGATTTAAATGATTTAGTGTTTCTAGTGGAAATTTCCCAAGAGAAGATTTGGTTTTTTTTCAGGATGGTGACTTGGTGAGCCTTAATTGGTTTTTGATAGGTGCAATTGTAGAAGAGTCTGACTGAGCCACTTTGGATATTAATATCTTGCACCTCAAGATGAATTTTTCTAAGCCATTTATTGAACTGAAATTTTAGTTCAAATGGTAACAAGCCTTCTTAATTTCAAGCACCTAGAATGAATTTTGATGGTTATTTAATTGTTTTCTGACTACGATCAGGTCAAAATTGGTGTTCTAAAAAGTTTCAAAATTTTCAATTCTAAAGGAAACCCATTTCTCATTTTTATCCAAAACATCTCCAACTCCATTTTCATCAAAATAGGAGATAATATGAAGCATTATTTTAATGCATTTTATTTGCAGTGAAGGCATCTGACAAACTAGTTTACAAAGGAGGTACTAGAAATATTTCGGTGATGCAAGTTTTGAGGAAATGAGTTTTCTCTAAATAAATTATAATGCCCCTACGCAATTTTTTGCGGCTCCAAGTATCCCAGTTTTCATGCAAAATTGAAATTCTCAAAGTTCGTAAAGTTTTGAAAACATAATATTTCAAATGCTTTGCATATTTTAAATATTATAAAATTGAAATTGCATGGGGATAAAGGAATTTTAGGGAAACATTAAATATTTCAAAGCTTTATAAATTTTTAACTTTATTAAAGAGAGTTTTCCCCGCAAGCCGACAAAAGCTTTTGCTCATGAGCAGGGTGGTGAGTGGGAAGCATTTTCTAACCATGAATTTCCAATATTTAGTGTTGGAACTTCATTTTTATTGTTTCCACATGGTTTGAATGTATTTCATCACTGTGAGGAGGAGATCTTTTATTGTAGAGGGAGCAAATTTCATAGTGCAATCATGTTTTTGGCTCTAGGGAAATTTTTTGAAGTTGTATATGTGCTACAAACGATGTTTTTCACCTTCCAAATCATGTCTAGACTTATCCACATGTGTTGGAAATAATTTCACCACTGTTCTAGTCATCTTTTGGGTGCTTGGAATCATAAAAAATGACCCAACATTTGTAAAATTGCCCCTACCAGAGTAAAAAGCATCTTGGCTCTTTTAAAATGCCTCCAGTATGGACAAATACATCTCGAGCTTACTACTACAATGTATCAGATTGTTTGAAGAAGCTCCATTTTTGCACTGACACTCAAATTTTATTATATTTGGCCCAAACACTGTTTAAGGTCAACTTTCCCCACTATCCTGTGAGGAGCATCAGTGGCAAGGAGCAAGGAGGAGTATACAGAGGTTTTAATATTTTCAATAATTTATGAGGCCTTCATTAGCGCATTAAATATTTTATTTTTGGCTTCATAATGTGCTTTCCCTTCGGTCCGCATGACTTCATGCAGCCTCACAAGAATGCAGTAGGGGAGTGGCCATAGCGGGCCCATAAATTTTTTAATGGGGATTCTTTCAAAGAAAATATTTGAAGTTTTACTTTGCTAGGGGAATAGTTAGAAAGGTGCCAATAAAATATTTATTTTCCTGAGAAATAATTAATGTCTCTACTGTGTGAAGAAGGGATTCAAGTGTTGGGAAATAATTACGTGGGGGTGAAATAAAATGTGCACGGGTAATTATTTTATGGCCCGAACAAAAAAAATAAAATCCCTCATAAGTGAATGAAAGTAAAACTCTAGGTACTTGGGAAAATAAAGTTTTGTATAGCCAGATGAGTAACTAAAGCTTCTACTATTAAAATTAGAAGGATTTTGGGTATGTGCAGGATCATCATGGAAAAATCAGGCCCTTAAGTGACAATAAAAATTCAAAAATTCAAAGTTAGGCAACTTGACATAAAAGTTTGAATAAGTTATCTATATTATTTCAAAAATATGTAAGAATAGAATATGTATTAAATTGAATGTAGTTTCTAAACTACTAGGTTTATTTTTTATTTTTAAATCTATTTGGTGAAATTTTGAAATTTCAATACAGTAGTACTTAAAATATTTAAGGAAAAAATAAGAAGTAGATGTTTGTCTGACCACCCTAACCACAATAAAATGATAATTATTTTTTATAATATTTTAGATGTAAGTATAGGAATCATGTCCTGATGTGATGCATATTTTTTTGTAATTTTTTTCCAAGTAAATAATTAATTATTATTTTTCTATTACAAATTTTAAAAAATATAAAACCTCATATGTGTGACCACCTTAACTTGGTCAAAAATTCATGAAATTCATTTTTTCTTTTTTTAGTCTATAGTATGTGAAGCATAGAATGTGGTGCATGTTTTGGATTCAAAAAATGTGATATCATTTGAAAGCTATAGAGGTTTTTCAATTAGCCTATCAATCAGGACTTTAGTCATAATTCAAATAGAAAATGAATAATAATAATTTATTAACTTCGAAGTAAAGCATAATTTATATTGGTGGAAAGCTGAGAATCTCCTTTAAAAACCCTTTTTTCTTTCATCAATTTTGGGTTAAAAAAAAGTTTTCAACCACATGGACCATCATATCACTTACATATCACCATTTTTTGGCCGATCATGATCCTCCACATACCCTTTTGGCTATGGAAAAATTGAAGATGAAATTCCAAGTAAATATTTTAACATTCTTTGCTAAAGAATAAAATGTAAAATGCAAATGTAAGGCCCACTGGAAAAAATGATAAGGCCCACAGGAAAAAATTATTTTAGAGCTTAATAAAGTGAGTTGAGATATTTACTATATGAAACAAAAGTAGAGTAAAAGGCTTTCATGGGGAAAAATAAAATTATTTGCAGTTGCAGAGAAAAATAGAGAAGAGAGAAAGTGTTTTTAATAGTAATGGAATATTTGTTGTTGTTGAGTGAAAGTAAGAGAAAAATGCGACTATTTTTTTATAGCTGCAAATAAAAAGATAAATTTAAAGGGATTCCATGATAAAGAGAAGATATTTGCAGCTGTAGGGTAATGATAAGAAGTGGGTTTTTCTACAATTGGTGGAAATGATTGATGGCTCTTCATAGAAAAGATAAAACTTTTAGTTGCAAGATAGGAAAATGCGAGGGAAAATGCAAGAGGCATGAATTAAAGTGCAGATTGAAAATTATTCAAGGGAAAAGAGATGGTTACTAATTAATGGAGCTAAGTATCCCAAGTGTTTGATGAAGATTTCCATTTAGGGTTTCTTCTTCCATAAATGTAATTTGTTGTTTCATTTGAAAGCAGGTTGCTCATTCTTTGTTCTCACAGGAATTCCATTTTGTAATAGGTTCTCAAATGTATAGTGTTTGTTAAATTAGGTTTCTAGATTAATTTTAGTCATGTAATGAAGAATGAAATTACAA
>CM021102.1:822616497-822693280 GCA_007115665.2 Sequoiadendron giganteum
GTGAAGTATCTAAACAACTACCCCTTGACCAGGTGTATCTCTGATGAACACCCCAATAGTTCCTTGATATGGAATAATATTTGTAAGGTGAAAAATTTGTTGCAATTTGGGTTGAAATGGAAGTTGGGGAATGGTAACAATATTAGGTTCTTGGAGGATCTTTAGTTTATTGAAATTCCTCTCTCAATTGGACTTCAATAACCTGATGGTTCATGCTAAGTTGTTCTTTGGTAGGAATGTTAGAGACTGCTTGTGCAGTCTTCCTAGTTTTATGAAATGGAAAATATTGGAGTTATGTTTTCCTCTTTTCCCTAAGCTAAGACACCTTGCAAGGACCTTGCAGGACATCCTCTCACTAGCTATAATTTCCATCTCAAACCTAGAGGATGAATTTTATTGGATTAAGGAAAACAAGGGGAACCTCTCCGTCAAGACTTGCTACGATTTGTTGTTAGTACAGGGGAACCAAGACATGTTATGGAAATAGCTATGGAATAGATAGCTAACTCCAAAATTTAATCTTTTGGTGGATAGCTTGTCACAAGAAGATTCTCACTCAGAACAACCTAAAGCAAATGGGATTTCAAATCTCGAATAGATGCATTCTTTGTAAGAATTACATTGATTTTTTCCCCCATCTATTACTCCACTATCTATTTGCTACTTGAGCTTGGGAATTGGATTTCCAAAGATTAGGGATTCACTGGACGATGAATACTGACCTTAAGAGTTTTATAGAAAACTAGGTTGACCCTTTTCAACACCCTCTACCTAAATAAATCTAGTGACAAATCCCTCCTATTTTATGTTGGTGCTTGTGGAAAGAAAGAAATAACCAAATTTTTAGAAGTGTGGAAAAAATCCATAAGAAGGTATTTGACATTGGTCTTAGACTCATCACTGAGAATGTCTCCTTATATGTTTGGAAACCCCTGGACAAAGATCCTATTGGGTGGTAGGTCAACATGGCTAAATCATGGAGAAAGAAATTAGCGATCAAATCTTTTGACAACTCTAAAGCTCTGGGTAGACTTACTACAACATGGAAACCCCCTGATATCGGCTGGAAAAAGCTTAACTTTGATGGTGCAATGAAAGGGAATCCTGGGTTGGCAAGCATAAGAGGCATTATCAGAGACCCACAGGGAAACTTGGTGTCAAGGTATGCTAGTGGCATCAAAACATAGACATCCATGATAGTTGAGGCTAGATCATTTCTCAAGGGAGTTAACATTACTATCACTCTTGGCATAAAAAATTTCACATTGAAGGAGACTCTACGGCGTTGATTGATTCCATCAATATTAATCATTGCCAAGTTTAAAGTATTAGAGACATTTTGTTGGATATTATCTTCCCGCTTACCAGATTTGAAAGAAAGAAGCTGACTCATATTTTTTGTGAGGGAAACTAGGTGGTTGATTCTTTATCCAACCTAGGCTCTTCATGGGTGCTATATAAATGTTCAGGAAGATTGGGGGTCCTCCTCATGAACATACAAGGAACTATCCTTTTTGAAAAACAAAAACACACTACTATGAATGATGAAAACTAACATTTATTTTTTTACAAGTTGCATTTGGTACTAATCCCTTAGGCTCATGATGATGTGGATGTTGCATAATGAGTTGGAGGGGTGCAGGCAAAAGTTTAGATGGGATTCAATATTTTGGTACTACCCCCTTGGGCTCATGGTTTATGTGGCATTGGACTGATGATGTGGAGGGGTGTGGGTGGAAGTTTGGATGGGGATCAGGAAAAATTACGAGGAGTAGATGGTCATTTCAAAATATTCATGAGTTGTCTTGTCAAAAGTATCATTTTCAAAACCACATTTATGAAAACATGTGTAAGGCCAAAATTAACTTTAAATTTTTAGCTAATAATGATCTAATTAATATCATGATGGATCTTGGATTATCTTTCAGGTACTTAAGAAATATATTTTTTTAGCCCTATGGCCCTAATCTCTTTGGGAATGACCACTGGTATGTGCCAAAATCTGATTGCCTTAATTAGGCAATATTTTGTGTTATGGTATGGTGGTGCTGATAATTTGGTTGTGTTTTTTTCCTATTGTCTTTTAGAAATACCTCTCACTCTGTTATTTTAGTTGAAAATCCATGATTTGGGAGTGAAAATGGGTGTGATAGAGTTTGAACTGAGCCTAGTTCTTGTGAAGAGTATTGCAGGGACCCCCTTGATTGGCACATTTTTTTTTAGGGAGGCATTGTGTCTCGCTAATGGAATGCCTTAACAAGCATGATGAGAAGCTCTCAATGCAGCTCACAATCTCGTGGAATGACAAGAGAGTCATAGTTGGTGGTATCTCCTTTGAAATTAATGAGGAGGTCATATCCAAGGCCATGGGCCTATCATGCACAAGCCAAAAGCTTAAAAAGAACACTAAAGTGCAGGATTTTGAAAGCCTCCATACATTCTACCAGGGAAATGAGAAACCAACAAATTTTCACATGGGGTTTGAAAGGGAATCTTTTTCGAAGCCTTAGAACTAGGTATGTTTAGCTATTATGAAGTATATTATGCTAGAAGGAAGATTCAAAAGTGTTTTTATTTTACCATCTACCCTTATTGAATTATTTTAGACACAAAATCCTCATAAGCTTTACCTTTTTCCTACTTTCATCTCTTGAAATTTATGTTCGGGAAGTTTTTGAATTTACTATCAGCAACCCTGAAAAACTAACACCTTTAACCCTACACTAAGGCTTGATTCTTTGTCTGTATCAGTTTCATCTAGCCCTTTGTCCCCCTAAACCTATTTTGGATGTCTGAATCAAGGAACAAGAAGCCTCTAAACATTCCCCTAATAAACCTTCTTCGCTCACCTCGATTGGACCCAAAAGAAAGAATCCCCCTGTGCCTAGTGAAAACCACGATGACCCTAAACCTAAACCCTTGGCTAAGAAGAAAAAAGGGGGTGTGGGTCTAGCTTAGTCCAAAGAGGTTGTTGCACTTTGTGAATTGAAGAACACTCCCTCTAAAAAGGATAGTAAATTGGCTTCCAAGAACAAACCTAAGAAAAAAAGGGCAAGAAGGGCACACCATTCCATATGGTGGAAATAGACACAAACATAGAGGAGGGGGACTCTATTGACAAAGATTCCCTTGGGGTCTCTATTTTTTCCAGTAGTGTGGACTTAGGGGTGGAGCAGAATAGTGTCAAAAATTCTAACAGATTGTCCAAGAACAAAAAGGAGGACCGTGTTGATGATATTTCTAGTGATTCTGAGCAAAAGGGGGAAAGAAGGAGAGAAAACATGATACCATTGAATAAAATGGGGATTATGTTGAAGGGTCAAGCCATTTTATAGAGCTAAAAAAATGATCTATGAAGATTCCACTCTAGAATCCTCTAAACACCTGGCTGGGAATGAGGGAGAAAAAAACGTGGGGATTGAGAAGAAAGAGGGGCTCGACAATCTGATGTATCGAGCTGAAAAGCTAGAAAGGAAATTCACTAGGCTAATACGCTTCACAGTTTAGGCCATCCACAAGTCTATTGTTGCTTTGCCTGATGTGCTACATGAGGAGGTTGACAAAAAGAATGTTGATGAAGGACATAGCAAAAAATGGGTGGGTGAAGAGGTTCTAGAACTCCTCTTTAAGGAGTGGGAGGGATTAGTAATGTAATGGGTTGGATATGTGTTGTTGGGAATTGGTTTTTCTTTTTATTTTCATTCTACTTTCGTTGTAAGCTTATGGTATCTATCTATTGTTTCTACTACTAGACTATATGATGTTATTTTTTATTTTTGATTCTTTTTGGATCTTTGGGCTCCTAGTGTAAAGGGTACTACACCCTGTAAATACATATTATCTTATTAAAAACATAAACATAAAACATAGCATCATTAGATGTCATTGTTTCTCAAAGTTTTCAAAATCTAGCATGACTTGAGAAATTTTTTACTTCATCTCAACATAGTCTTCCCAAGTCGAAAAATCATCTGCATGCTAATCCCACTGGACCTTGAATTATAAAACCTCTCTATTACGTCAGTGAATCTTACGTGTTATGAGAACCTTGAGAGGCATGATCATTACCACTCCTGGGTCTTGTACTTGTAAATCATTCCAATCAATGGCATGGCTATCCCTTGGTATGTAGTTCTTTAGGTACAACACATGGAAAACATTATGCATTTTGGATAGAGCTAGTGGCAAAGCAATTCTATATGCAACAAGGTTGACTTCCTCGAGAACCTTAGAAGAACCTACATAATGTGGAGCTAGTTTAGATGACTTTCCAAACTTTATGGAACTCATGAGGTTTAACTCTTAATAAAAACTTCTCCCCTACTAAGAAATTTCTAGGTACCCACTTGGCATCCACATAACTCTTTTTCCTATCATTGGATTTTTCTAGCCTCTACTTAATAATACCAACTTTCTCCTCCATTTCTGATAGAATTTTCGGCCCAAGGCTTATTTTATCTTCTAGCTTATTCCATCGTATAGGAGTTTGACACTTTCTACCATACATTGCTTCAAATAGAGCCATCTTGATCATAGAATGATAAGAGTTGTTATATGAAAACTCAACCAAAGGTAGGAAATCTTCCCACTTGTATTGTTGATCCATGCAATACATACTTATCAGATCCTCTAAAACTTGATTCACTCTTTCAGTTTGACCATCCTTTTTTGGATGATACACTTAACTAATGTTTAGCTATGTTCCAAGCGAATAAAACATGGTTTTCCAAAACCTAGAAGTCACACGAGCATCCCTATCCAATATAATCTTATAGGAATTCCATGCAACCTAAATAGGTCTTGAATGAAATTTTGAGCTATAATAGGAGTTCCATCCATCAGATTCCTTGGTACAAATCTAGCCACCTTTGTAAGTCTATCCACTACTACTAGAATGGCATTGTGCTTATTCCTTCACATTGGTAGACCTTGCACAAAATCCATGCTAATGATTTGTCACTTAATTTTAGGAACTTCATGAGGATAAAAAAGACCTACAAGGTGATGATGCTCTGCTTTCACCCTTTGACATTCTAGAAAATTTCTACAAAAATTACAATATCGCCTTTCACTCCTTTTCAAAAATACAATGGCTTCACATCAACCAACATCTTAGTCACACCAAGATGTCTAGAATATGGTGTGATATGAACTTATTTCCACACTAGATTCCTTAATTGCTCATAATTAGGTACGTAGATTCTTCCTTTAAACCTTAGCAAACCATTAGGTTCAAAATGAAATACTTTAGACCTTAGGTTTAGTGGATTATCGATGAGTGATTTCTTGACTTGATCGTAGTATTCATCACCCTTGGACTCTTGCAACATTTGACCCTTGAAATTTGTTTGAATCGATATCATGGAGGAGATATGCCTCCTACAAATTAAGGCATATGCAACTTGATTATCCTTCCCCTTGATATAGTTGATGTTGAAATCATAGTCAAATATTAAATCTAACCACCTTCTTTGTTTTGCATTCATATTCGGTTGAGTAAATAAGTACTTCAAACTATGATGATCGGTCAAAAGGTTTTCCCAATAGATTGTGTCTCCACATTTGTAATGCATGAACAACAATTGCTAACTCCAAATCATGCGAAGAAATTTTTTATTCATAAGGCTTTAGCTTCCTTGATTCATAGGTTATGACTTACCTATTCTACATCAATACTCCAACCAGAACTTCTCCTGATGCATTAGTCATAACAATAAAGTTACCATCTAGATTTGGTACCTTTAGTATCAGAGTTGTGGTCAACTTCTCCTTGAGTAGATTAAATGTTGCTTAACATTTTTTCATCCACTCAGACTTCTTCCCTTTTCTTTGTAAGGAGATAATGGGAAAATATATCTTGGAAACTTTCCTAACAAATTTCTGATAGTAACTTGCCAAACCCATAAAAATTCTAACTTCTAGCACGTTCTTAGGCACTGGTCATTCAAGTACTACTCTTATTTTAGTTGCATCAACTACAATCCCATCAACTGAAATCACATGACCTAGATACTGTACTTCATTCTAAAAGAAAGTGCATTTAGAGAGTTTACCATACAAATTATTCTCTCTGAATTGTTGGAGAACAATCTCTAGATGCTTGAAATGCTCCTCTTCATTTTTGGAATAGATAAGAATATAATCCAAAAATACCAACACAAATTTATCCAAGTAGTCTTTGAATACATTATTCAAATTAAGTTCATGAATGTTGCAGGTGCATTAGTCAGTACAAAAGGTAGGACTGTGTACTCGTAATGACCATACCTTATCCTGAAACGTTTTTTAGATATATCTTTTTCCTTGATCCTCAGTTGATGATAACCTAATCGTAGATCAATTTTTAAAAACACTACTTATCCTCACATTTGATCAAAATGATCATCAGTACGTGGCAACAAATACTTATTATTTATTGTTTCCTTATTAATAAAATGTTAATAAATGCACAAGTGTAGTGTGCCATCCTTCTTCCTTACAAAGATTATAGGTGCTCCCTAGGATGAAACACTAGGTCTAATCAGGACTCCCTTGTACAAAAATTCCTCTAATTGAGCTTTCAAATCCATTAATTCAATTGTAGTCATCCTATAAGGCACTTTGGATATAGACTCAACCTTGCAACTATGTCAATGGAGAAATGAAACACTCTCTTGGGAGGAAATCTAGGTAATTCCTTTGGAAATATATCCATAAATTTCCATAGAATATGATATTTATCCATATCTAGTTTTTCAGATTCTACCACCTCACCTTCTTCAGCATCTTAGGGTTCTTGAGGTCTATAGTAAACAACACCATCTTGAGAAATGAACTCATTGTATTCCTCAATTTTCTCCATCTTTACAAGGAAGAGTTGACAACCTTTCTTCTTCACCCTATGCATTTGTATGGAAGATATTTTTTGTAGCTTTACTTCTCTTGGTGCTCCTTGCATGGACACCCAATTACCTACATCATCTAAAACTTCCACTATTTTAGTATGACAATCTACTTTGGCTCTGTGTTTGCATAGCTAGTTCATCCCTAAAATGAAATCATAGGATCTTAGGGGTGCTACATATAAATTCACTTCTGAGGAGAAACTTGGAAGCTCGAACCTTTCTTCGAATAGACATTGCTCCACCTTACCTCTTATCTAGTTGGCATATTCAACCACCTAATACTTTTCCATATAGCCAACTTTTCTAAATATAATACTAGCTATTCTAGGTAAAACAAAATTTTCAATGGCACTAGTATCAATAAGAATGGAAACAGGTAATCCTTGTAAGATTCTTTTCTCAATAAATTGTGTCAAATGTTTTGCCGACGAGTGTTTTTTTTCTAAAGGTTCAGAGTGATTGGATTGGTGTGACAAGTGATTGCTCTTTCCGAAGTTAATTTGGAGGAAATTTTCGGTGTGACCTTGAATTATCAATGTGAGCTCTCTATCTCTCATCGACGTTAGAAGTTTGGTTGAGATGTTCCATTGGGGAGAGTCTTACCGATCTTAGTGGAATCGGGGCAACATTGTCCTTTGGTTGGACCTAAGAATGTTATACCTCTTTCGATGGTCTTGTCGATGGCTATTGATTGTTGATGTGACTCTTGTCGATTCGATGAAAGGTCATCTAGCTTGGGTCATCGGGGAGACATGGAACTTCAATGAGACATTTTGAACTTCTTCTAATGCACATTGGTTTTCCAATGAATCTATTCAGTTGAACATTGGTGTGACAAGTACCGATGAGGTGTTTCAAACTGCATTTGAACTAAAGGTCATCAGGATGACTTGGGACCTCGATGAAACATTTCAAACTATCTCTGATGCTTGTTGTCTTATTGATAAGGCTGTTTGGTTGACGTTGATGAGACTTTTGTCGATGCTCATGGTCATAATGGTTCTTTTGGGACATTGGGGTGACATGGGAAATCGATGGGACTTTCTAGTCTCTCACTGATAGTGCTGGTAATGTTGGTGGTGTCGATGCTAAAATTAGTACAAAGCTGGCATTCTAATCCATACGATTATAGGAAAATTACCAGTTGTTTTAAATTTAGAGACTCTCCATGTGTGTCATCCTTGTAAGATCCTATTCTCAAGAAATTGTGTCAATCTTTTTGCGGACGAGCGTTTTGTGTCTAAAGGTTCAAAGTGATAGGATTGGTGTGACAAGTGACTGGTCTTCCCAAAGTAAATCTTAAGGAAGTCATCGGTGTGACCTTGAATTATCAGTGTGAGCTCTCTATCTCTCATAGACATTAGAATTATGGATGAGAAGTTTCATCAGGGAGAGTCTTCCCTATCTTGGTGGCATCGGGGTAACATTGGCCTTTGGTTGGTTTTGAGAATGTTATACCACTTTCGGTGGTATTGTCGATGGCTATTGATTGTCAGTGTGACTCTTTCCAATCCAAGGAAAGGTTGTCCAACTTGGGTCATCAGGGAGACATGGAACTTCAATGAGACATTTTGAAGTTCTTTTGATGCACGTTTTTGTGCTGATGAGTCTATTCTAGTTGAACATTGGTGTGACTCTTGTCGATGAGGTGTTTCAAACTGCATTTGAACCAAAGGTGATCAAGATGACTTGGGACCTCATTGAAACATTTCAGACTATCTCTGATGCTTGTTGGCTTGCCGATAAGCCTATTTTTTTTTCATTAGAGACTCTTGCCGATGCTCATGGTCGTGATGGATCTTTTGGGACATCGGGGTGATTTGGGTTATTGATGGGACTTTCGTCAATGGTGTTGTTCATGGCGATGGTCTTGAAGGTGGACCATGGTTGAACAGTGCTGACTTGGTTGACCTGCTAAGTTGTATGATAGACATCAAGTGAGAAGCATGGAAAGCTCACCTTTAAACACAACTTGACTTGTTTCATGTTCACTTATCAGAAACTCAATGGATTTTTAGAATAGAGTGTTGTCTCTAGTAAATTATAGTTTAATGGAGCTTAAGGAGTTTCAAGTGAGAAATTGCAGGGTGTCGCTTACAGTTAAGTTGTGGGAAGAGCCTTTCTCCACATGTATTGAGAAAGAAGAATTGTAGAAAGTCTTCAAAGTAATTTTCAGTAAGCTTGTTATTAGATTCTATTTGGAAAATGATGCATTACTTTAGAGTGTTCAACAATAATACTTCACCAAATAGTCCTCGAAGAATAGGGAACAAGTCGGCTTCATTTTAAGCAATGTATTAAATATGTTATAGTTCTCTATGGGTGAATATATATTTAGGTTTCCTAGTCAAATTCGAGGGAAATATAGTATTAATTTTATTTTGTAATGTTATGAAAAAGGGTTTAGATACATAAATTGTAAAGGTTTTGTATTTTGGTCATGTAATGGGGTTGTCTTTTTACAATGCAAATGGTTACTTAAGGGGATTTGATACTCAAATGGTGATGGGTTTATATTTTGGAAATGTCGGGAGGGTTGTTTTCAGAAAATGTAAAAGGGGTATGTCGTTTGTCAATGTAAAGAGGTCAATATTAGGGAAGAGTCAGTCATGGAATATAATTAGAAATCTTATGTACTTACTCGAGCTATAACCAGGGTTTTTCTTCTTGGTTCTTTCCCACTTGTATGCTTTCCTGAACCAGGGTTTTGTAATATCTATATTTTAATATTAATACAATTATAGTGGCTTGCCACTTTTTCCTAAAAGAAAAGAAAGAATGGAAACAAGTGTACCAAAAAAAGTACCAGATATTTCCACCAAAGTGATATGGTACTCATCTTGTTGATTATCTAATGAAACATGAATCCTTTATTGGAATGCTTCTCATAGAGAAGGTAGTGGATTCCCTTGTGGTTGTTTCCCTGGTGGTTTATTGGGTCATTGGTTTGCAAAGTGATCTCCATCAAAAGTATAAAACCCTCTCAGTGGTCTGATCCTTATTGTAGGTCTTCTAGAACTGCTTTTATTCCTTCCAAAATTGTTGTTATTATTGTTGTTCCCCCTACAGTCCCTCCTTGAATTATTCCACTTATTATGGGATCCTTTGTCCCCTTTCCTTTGTTATTCCTACCCTTCACTAGGCTTCTTTGAAGCTTGATTACCTTGTGACCAATTGAACTTCTTACGATTCTTCTCACACTATTTTAGGATAGACTTAAGCCTTTGTTCTTGAATAATCTATTTATCCTACACCAATTCCATGGTAGTAGGAACATGCATGTCTATCTCACCACATATTTGAGAATTCAAGCCCATGATAAACTTCCTAATATGAAAGTGCCCATCCTTTTGGTACATGGGTATGTACCTTAGGAGATGAGTGAATTTCTCCCAATACTCTGTTGGCATAATGTTTTCATTGATGTCAAAAGGTGTCATTAATGCCAAAAGGTGTCATTGATGTCAAAAGGTAGATCATTGGAGGCTTGGATTTCATTGAGCTCAAAGGATCATGTTTTGGAAGAGCTAGTGCAATATGATGGAGAGAAGAGAATGTTTTTCAAAATTACAATGCTCCTCAAAAAGGTGTAAAGTTGTCAAGAAATGTTGTCAAAATTTTATAGAGGTTAATTCCAAACATCAGAGGAAGAAACTAAGGTCAGATTCAATATAGGTTTTTTGAGAGCTTCTCAAAGGTGTGAATTACAGATCTAGTGGATGTGTGGTGTGCTCAAAATTAATTTATTTATGTCTTATGGTCAAACTAGGGTTTTATATGAAAAACTAAGGTGTTATATTCATGGAAATTGAACAAATTTTATATTTTGATGTTGACTATGTATAGGTGGTTGCAGGTTGCTTAAGTCATCACTTAAGAAATTGGTGTTATTGAGGTGACTGGCCTCTTTACCTAGTGCTATCGATTGATGGATTTTATGTGTGCATCACAACACCCTTCACATCGCTGCTTGTGTTCATTGTAACCATGTCTAACTTGTGATGTGTCATGCCCTTAAAGAAGATCAATGGTGAAGGTTAAAGGATGTAAGATCCAATGGATATCACATGATGTCTTCACATCGTGTTTTGATGTTTTCCTCAATGGGTGTTATGAGCAATTTGTGATGAATTTTGATTAATGTAAATGATCAAACTAGATCAGATTGAACAACTCCCCACCAGCCCATGACATGTATGGTAAGTCCTCGTCTTTCCCTTGCAGGATTGTAGGCTATATGTATACATGGAGAATTATGATTGCATCACATCATTGTTTCACATCATAGTTGTGAAACAAATGAAAGGCATGCAATACGTGATATGAAAATTTAGTGGATAATGACATCAACTTGGACACATGACAACATCATGTTGACTTGTTGAAGAATTTGTGGATCCTCGGCTAGCCCCACCGAAATGCGAGCTAGTGACACATGTGCCTTGTGAGATGGTTGGTGAAATGTGACTACATCACCTCATTTAGTTGCATTGCTATTGTGAATAAAACAATGCCAAGCAAGATATGATGGGATTTTAATGATGAAGATCAAATATTTGTGATCAAACGGTGATCACATTATCTCTTCACATGATAAAAATGAAATTTAATGCCCCGAGTGAAAATGCGATGGGTTAAGTGTGTGTGATGGTTAAGGGATAGAGATATGCGATACCAGTTAAAAGGAGATTGGTCCAATGACAATGTTTTAAAGCTGAAAGGTTAAATGAGAAGTGATGGATTGTGGCACAGAGATCAAACATCAATGTCCCAAGTTTAAAGTTGAAGACATTTAATGGTTATGATAGTGTGAACAAGCGTTTTCGATTGTAAACCAACAATGTGAATGAATTTAATTGGTTTACTGAATCTTGCAACCAATCTGATTGGTGATAGAATGTATCGAGCATTGACATAGACTATAAAGGTGGTAAAGAAAAAAATCAAATCAAATACTCAAGGATATGGAATTAAATGCATATTCAGTTTAGGGTTTTATAGGTTTCTATGTTTATTAGATTCAATGAACCTAAGCTTGATGAGGAGTGTGAATGGCTTGATGAATAGGTGGCTTGTTGAAGAAGATAATGAGTAAACCCTAGCAGAGGATATGTATGAGTGTTTCCAAAGCTTGAGGTAATGATTTTAGGTCGATGAAGGGATACACAAATAAGACGATCATAATTTGTCTGTGTTGATGTATGTTGTAGGTAGAGTGAACTTTCAAGGCAGATAGATAATGCACTAAAATAAAAAGGAAATTGCAGCAAAGTAGTGTACATGTGAGCTTTTAATGCAGACATAGAATGCACTTAAAAAAAGTAGGTGAAAAATAGAGAGAGGTGAAGAGCAGAAAATTATGTTGTAGAGTTAGCAACAAAGGAAGATTGAATTGTGTTCAATAGAATAAATTGTAATATTTTTCATTATAAATCTGATTGGTGGGTTTCATCAAATAACTGGGTGGGTGCTCAGTGTAGTGAATAGGTGCTTCCTTGTAGTGGTATCTCCTAAAACTAGGGGATTGGTGTCTCCTTAGGGTAGGTACCCTTAAACATTATACTCATAAGATATTCAATGTGAGGTTGGATTAGGATAGTAGATCTAGTAGCTATTCTCACTGTGGTTTTTCCCATCTTGGGTTTTCCATGTACATCCTGTGTTATCTGCATTTGTGTGTATACTTATTTCTCTACTTGGTTAATTTATCTGCATAAGTGTTAAGGGGTAAAATTTTAATTAATCTATTGATTCACCCCATCTTAGTAGATTTTTGTGTTCCAACATACTCGTTAATTAAGGAATCTCCTTGTCTTGGGTTCTAGAAGTTGGTAAGATTTTGATCAAGGAAGAGTTGAGGCAACCACCATTTCTAAAAAATTCCAAAAATTTTACTCCACATAAGCATTAGGGAACTTAGCACAAGCTCCATCTTATTATTCATCCACCAATTGGATGCTTCACCTGATAATTGGAAAGCTCCCCAAATGACTTTAGTGACCTCAGAGTAATTTCTGATTTCAAAATACTTCTCTATCTCAATGAGCCATGCCTCAGCCACATCCCCACTAGTTCTTCCTTCAAACTTTGGAGGAGTGATCTTTATCATGTCATGAGATATCTCACGATCAAGTCATTTCCATTTGCTTCCTTTCGACCAAGATTGAGATTCATCATCTCCATGTTCACTAAACTGAGTAATTTCATGGGAACTTTCCCCTTCTTCATCATTAATAGGAACTTCCTCTTCATTTTCAAGAACTTCCTATTCCACCCTTTATTTTCCCCTTACCTCTTGCTCGAGGTTTCCTATTCTTTCTCTTGTTTCATCCATCATGGCTAAAAGATGGCCGAACTTAGCCCCAAAATTTTGGGCTCCTTGGCCAACTTCTTCGCTTTCCCTAAGGTTAGTTCTAGTCTTACCATTTTCAACAAGAAAGGTTAGACCTAGAGGTTTCATTTTCAATTAGATTCTAGGAATGTTTACATATTACTTAAAAAAATTCCAAAGAACAAACATTCATAAAATAAATTTTATAAAGAGTGTATACGCAATTTTTGTCCAAACATTATTTTCTTTACTTCAATAGGATTTCAATATCCTAGCATTTACATGGAATGAATATTCAAATAGTTAGGGGGAGAGTATCCCTTGGATTCACTCTTTGACACATAAATACACAGAGTATACCCCTAAGATTTTTGTTCAAATAAATCATCAAAATGGAAATAAGCCTCAGACCTATCCTTAGATACATAATTCTAGGGAACATATCCTTTTGCACCACTTGAGGTTATTACAATTAATTCCACAATATGAAGAATATGAGGATCCCTAAATATCATTGTAGGACTAACACTACATTCTGAGGGCATATCCTTGGAAAGTGATAAAGATTCTAACTTGGTAGGAGAGACAAGAGATACATTGTTGAAAACCTCACACATCCTTCTCCTCTCTTGACTAATTTGTGATAGGGCATGACTAGAAGTCTCAGTGTCACTCAACCAAATAGTTTTTTCATAATTGGCTCCCTCTACGGTTCAAAAAATGGCTTCCCTTCTTGTCCCATTGGTAGCACTCATTTTTTATTATTAAATTCCTTGTAGTCATCTTGAGATGCACCATCCTAGCACACGAATTTCTAAACATTAGACTCATATAATGTTAGATGATAGCATAGTGAGCACATAGGTTCTAGTGTTGAACCTGTTTGCTCTGATACCACATGTAACATACCCATTCTTCTACCCATTGTTTTTACTATGTTTTACTCACTTGAGTTAAACTTTATGCTACTAACATTATGAGCCATAAAAAAAATCACTTTCTGCATGATTAATAAGATGCATATTTGAAATATAACCATTCCAAACTTTCCAATTGCATAACATAGAATCATTTCAATAGTTCAAGCAACAATTTCACATCACATAATTGCATGATAAATTTCCCATTTACAATTTCTCAATAAGAATAGAGTTACATGTTTGTATACATAGCTTCTATGAGCTCAATGATAAAGATATATAAATAGAGTACAAAGGTCTAGATGTCCCCAATGTTGGTGCATACCTCCTAGATGTCCCCATCATTGGTGCATACATTCTAGGTGTCCCCAAATTGGTGTACATCCTCAAATCCTAGTCGCAAACTATTTGAGGGAGAGTATCAATCAAACACTTTTTTGCCAACCATGGACTTACTATGGTCCCCTACACATCTACCTAACTAGTAAGATGGTCCTACCCTTCGACAAAGAGATTGGTTTGGTAACCCTATAATCTTGACCTTTCTAAGAATAATGTTGTGTCCTACATATATATAGAGCTACTATATATTTCACTAGTACATAAACAACAATATATGACTAAAAAAACTACTAAAAAATGCTTATAAATGACTAAACTTGGCCATGTGACCATTAGTAGTTTATTTCTAGTCATTTATAATGCAACAAAATTGATGATTAAACCATTTTTAGTCATTCATTGCTTGTTTTGATTCATCAATTTGGTAGTATATTTAGTCATTGATTGATGTAATATGGTCATTTAATTAGTCATTTTTTATTCATTGATATATTTAGTCATTAATTTATTCATTGATTGTTGTTTTTTATTAGGGTAAAAATAGGTTTTGATGGGACCCGAAACCCATTACATTATGGTTTTGAAGGGACCCACAAACCTATCCAAGAAGGACAAGTTGCAAAAAGGATAAATCATATACAAACAGTAGCCACACAACCGCATCAAAAAAAATACAACATAACTAACAAGATGCACACAGAGAGGCAAGTACCAAGACCCCTAAACCAAATACAAACAGGTTTTACGTGGGACCTTAAACCCAAATATTTTGAAGGAACCTTAAACCCTTAACTAGGATTTTTTGGTACCAAGAACCTAAGGGAGAACCATTCGAAATAGCTCCCACCCCCAACAAGTTGAACCCAAGTAAGACAAACCGGTTGGAAGTCAGCACCCTACCAACAAAATTCCTTACCACCTCAATATGAAGGAGAGCTACCTCCATAGGAGTTGAAGGGAAATAGACCTCAAGCTGAACCAACCAAGTACCATTCAATCTCCTCAAGTAGCACCTCCCAAAATCTTCAGAAAAAACCATCTCCAAATCCATAGAAGATAGCCCCACCTCAAGAGGATTTTCCAAAGATGAGCAATGATGCTGAAAAAAAAATAGCCCATCGCAGCCAAGAAATCTCCACCTCAATATAAGAGATCAAAGCTAGGCCAATAGAAAGGGTAACTTCACAACCAAGCTAGCATTAAGAGCCCATCTCCATGGGGCCAGTAAGCTGAGCCACAAAAGTAAAAACATGAAATAAAAAACTATGCACGAAGTAGAGCAAAGGAACCACACAATGGATCCCAAAGAAGAATGAACAAGGGTCATGGAGATAGCCCACCAATTCCCACCATAAGTCCAAACCCGTAGGCCTCCTCTGCAAAAGTACAAGAAATCCTCCTGCATAAAAGGATCCATGGCACCAGGCAAAGGGGGGGCCTCCTCATCATCTGCATTCCACTCCATAACAGGCAGACCCACAACTGCATCCCAGAACCACGAACCCACCCTCACAGAGGAAGAAGAGCCTAGAAATCCTGCTGATAGAACAAGAAAAGAAGAGACATAGAAAATAATAAAACCCCTTCCAACCCGACATACCAATTTCAAGTATGAGATTATGCAATTCATTGATTGTTGTTAATTGGTCACTTATTTAGTCATTTTTATTCATTGAATTCAGTGGTCATATATTTAGTCATATTTATTCATTGTTCACTTATTTATGTCAATTGGTAGTATATTATGTCAATTGATAGTATAGTTAGTCAATTTAATTATTAATTGACTTAAATTAGTAGTATATTTAGTCATTTTAATTGACTAATATTTGAGGATTTAAACATAAAACACAAAAATACACATGAATCATCAATTGTACACAATACAACAACCATTGAGAAGGAAAAATCATGAAATTCATTAAAAGAAAGGTGTTATTATAGCTTGCACAAGTATGAAATATCTATCTTGCTTGAAAAATGCTTAGAAATAGAGTATTACAATTTTTATTTTCAGTCACAAGACTGAAAATCTAAGTTAAAATGCACAAAAATGACACAAAAGAAGCTTCTCCAAAAAACTTCGGCAATGATGGAAACACATTCTTGGTGCCCTTCAATGTGAGTACATGCCCCTTTCATCTCTTAAAACTTCTACAACATGGGAAATGCTCTTGGAGCAAGTTGTAACGTGTAGAATCCAAGAAGGAGAGTGTTGATTGCGTCCCATATATGAATCTCTCTCCTTCAAAAATAAGGTAAAAAATAACCCTACAATATTTCCTCCTTTATATGCAACGTGCCATTTGATATGAGAAACAGGGTGTTGCATTTTCCGCCATGAATAAAGTTGTGCCTCAATACAACCAACATAATTACTATTAGTCTCAATGCAGAAAGAATAAAAGTGCATTGTATGTTGCAAGTTTACAAAAATAATTCCAAACACATTAGAAAGATAAACCAATTAAAAAATTGTAGGAGACAAATCACATTCACAAACATGGGAGAGCTATGCAAAATTGGAGAAATTGGCTTGGAAAATGAAGGCAATAGAGTATTTCTAGATTCAAGACTTTTACTTAATGTTGTGGAATAGAAGAAAAAAGAATCATTTATCTGTCAACATAGTGAAAAGTTAGCAATTGCATTTGGTTTGTCAAACATGGAAAAATACATGCAAACTAACTCAATTGAGAAAAAAAATTGGTTTAATAGGTGTCACATGAAGAAGCCAAACTTGCATAACAAACAAGAAACTCCAAATCAAAAATAGAGAGTAGATACATAGAAACATAAGCCTAACCTGTCTACCAGTAAGTGCAGCAAGATCCTTGAAGTTATTTTTCCTATTTTCACCAAAACTAGGAGCCTTAACAACACAAACCTGATTCAGACATAAATATATTTTTAAAATGCTAAGGATTTAGAGTTTAATGTTAAAAAGTAATTTAAAAGTTAACAATATTTAAATAGAAAAATCCACCAACCTTCACCCCTGCGCAAAGCTTATTCAAGATCAAAGTAGCCAATGCTTCACTCTTTACATCCTCTTCTACAATTAGAAGAGGCCTTTGTTTTTGTGATAAATACAACAATAAATTATGTTATTTTTTTTTAAATCAAAACATTGACTAAACATAGATAGATATCTTAAGAATCATAAATCGATCCAAGACACCACAAGACCTATGTCACATGAATATTGAAAAAAATCACTCAACCTTCAAGTGTCAATGATAACAGTTAGAGCATACTATTATCCAAAGAAAAACACACTCCAAGAACACAGTAATATAATGACATTATGTAGTATTTTGATTCAATTATCTTCTTTGTGCACAAGTAAATTCAACTCAATGATCTTCACACTTATTGTAGTGACCCTCCTGATGACATTTCTATTTAAGCTGTTTTGAGTTACTGTTAGCAGTTAGATGTTTGAGATTATGTTAATTTGATGCATTATGTCATGGTTTACATGACCAGTTGTGAAACTCAGTTGATGATACACTTTACCTTATGATGTGATGTTTATTTTCATGATATGACATTATTATGATGATTATCAATGATGCTCTATTATATTCATGATGATCCTATGATGTGGTTGATGTCAGATGTTATGTTTTACATTAGTTGGTGAAGAGACACTTTAGCAGTACTCATTCATGAGTGCCATGCTATGCCACGATTCTTCTTCACAGTGTGTTTTCATATATATATACATGTTGATAATTTGACTGTGCAGTGTGATGCAACTTTTAGGTATAGGCATCAACTTCACCTGCTTGTCAGGTTTGAGTGTTCCATGGCCCAATGGAATCGTTGAAGGGAGATAGACTTGTCCTTTGTAATGAACCGTCATTCTAAAAAGAATGAGTGTTTTTTGTCACCCTTATGTTATGTTGTTCATTTTTCGTGTGTTCGTTGTTGTCACATCATGTTGTATTTACTATTTTTTCATAATGTTGATTTAGATTATTTAATGATTTAAAATAATGACCTAATGTTGAATTTAATAATTAATTGATTTTTTTAAGTTGGAAAAGTTATTTTTAGTTATTGATGAATTAAAAATGAAATATTAAAATATCTTATTTGCAAAAGGTTAATTATTTGTAATTCATTTAATTGTGTAAGTTTGATGTTTTCAAAAAGTTAAAACAATCAGTTGCATTTCTTAATTTCAAAATATATTTCTTGATGATTGTGTTCAAACCATTAACTAATGGTTGATATGCATGCATAACAATGAGTTAAAGTATTCTTTACATTGTAAATTGAAAAAACATATAATAGAGGAAATTCATTCATTATAGGGAGGAATTTGATTTTCAAAAAAGAAATATATTGCTTTCACGAGAAAAATATTGTCTAGGTATTTTGCTAGGGTTTTGATTGAAAAGCTGAAAATTAATGATTGGAAATGGTGTTCGCATTGTGAAAGATTTATGGATTAAAATTGTTGAGAATTACACTTCGTTTTTGCTTGTATCCGGGAAAGCATTCTCAGGTTTTTCTCTTTTAGATTTCAAGTTTGTTTTGATGAAATCTTGTTAAACACTTGTTGTAAAACTTTGTCTGAATTTTTTTCTAAAAGTTTTGTCTTGAAATCCTACATGCACGAAAAGAAAACGACAATGTCAATATTGCTTGAATTCTTCACAAATTAGAAAATGAAAATGTTATTATATGGAATATTTGAATAAAGAAGAAGATTTGGAGAAAATAAATTTAATGAGAAATTGGTCTGGTATTTCTCTTCTTTTCTTTTGAAGATCTCTGTAATTTTTTTGTGTCAGTTTTGACAAGTGTATTTGAAACCTTATTTACCTATGTATTATTGGACTGAGCCTTAATAGGGTATTTGTGCTTTGTCGAATGTTAGCTTTTAGTTTCTTGTAGAATTTCACCTTTGAATAATCAATGATATTCCTTGTTTTTCTTCAAACTTATCCACCCATGTTGATTGTTTGCTATGGTATTTCATGTACTTGGCAACCATAGTTAAAGGAGATTTGATTAGTTAACCAAATCAATATACATGAATTTGTCAATCGGTTGAATAAATGCGTGCATATTGAGGAATTCAAGATCTGTAGACTTATTCTTCATTGTATACTTCTTTCATTTATATGAAAACATATTTAAGACTCTCCACTCTTGTTCCTTAGTATCAATCTACTAAGACATTTGTATTCTACCCTCTGAGGGATCATGTTTACCTAGTCGCGGGGATTTTGATTTTAACATCTTTGTTCTGAGTATTTGGTTCATTTGTTGTTGTACACTATTTTGGTTTATACCTTTCATGATGCATGCATTGAATCTCTCTCTCTCTCTTAGTCGCACCTTTAATTGATGGAATCTCTTTAATTTCCCTAATTTTATTGATCTTCACCTATTTATTTTTTTGGCCAATTTTGAGTTACTTGTTTTGTCGTCGCTCTGGTTTAACATTGTGTGGTTGGAGAGCATATCAACAGAATTTAGTTAGCTATTTATTTTCTCAGCTTCAGCCTATTTCGCATGCATGACAATAGTCACTCAGTTAGGAAATGTTGTTGTATTGATGCACGCATGCTTCTTCAATCTAACATATTTAATCTTTGATCTTTTCCACTTTTGGTGAGGCGTCAATCATTGCTCTTGGACACTGTCTTCCACCATGAATATGTCCTCATCCTCCTAAGTCGATGGTAGTTTTTATGGATTATTATTGCATGTTTTGTATCACCCACCTCACATATGAGATCGTGGCCTTTCCAATTAACTATACTTTCAAATTGAAATTTTCCTTAACCTGGTGTTATTCCATTCTTGTCACAGTTTTATTAGTGATGTCTTATACTTTGAGTTGATTTACTGTTTGTGAGGTAAGTAGAATACCTTCTTCATACTTGTTATTCTTATTATAGGGAAGCAACTCTAAATTTTTATATAAATATACATTTATATTATATGTGTTATCACTGAAAGTTCATGAATTCGTAATATCAACTACTATTATATATATATATGTGTGTGTGTGTTGCCATGAATCTATTCTTAAGTATACTTAAATATGGTTGTTAGAGCAATAGTTTATATATATATATATATATATATATATATATATATATATATATATATAAAAGTCCCTTTTGGATTTATAAAGTGATTTATAATTACTTTCTTTGTAATTGCATTGATTGTGATATGGTATGTTATTTAGAATGTAAATACATTAAATATGAAATGGTTTACTAATCAAAATACAATGGCAATGTTAATATTGAAGATGTTGAATTTTTTTATTATTTGTAATGAATATAGATATACATGTATAATGGGGTTTTAAGTGTATAAGATCATCTTTTGGTAAATTATAAATTTTGGAACATTATCTTATATGGGAAAGTTCATTATCTTCTCAGTCTATGAGCTTAATTTATTATCATAGACTTGTTGTATGGAGAATTTTGAATGGAATTTGTAAACTATGCTCAATTGTTGATTTCAACATGAATCCATTCTTTTGTATAGATAATTTTTCTGCTTATGATTTTGTCTTCCAGAGGCTTGTATATTAGTAGTTGGTCTTTGTATTATTACAATGAAGAGGCATCATGCATGCACGTAATGTCTTATGTTATTTTGGATATCTTGAAATCCATGTTATGGAGGTGTGTGTTTGTGAAATTTATGGCCATGCATGTTTTGAGGTTCGCCTTGAGATATTTAATATTATTGTTTATTTTCAATGACTTTAAGGTCTTGTGTAAAGGAGTTTTCTATTACTTGCATGAAGCCATATTGTTTTAGTTTTTGTGAGGAGTTGTACCATAGGAGGAGTGGCTTCCAGTAGGGGCCAAACCCGGAAGTGGTTGCATGGGTAGCCTCTTAGAAGTGTTTAATATAGTGATAACCTTAATAATTCTTAAGGGTTTGGGTAGTTAAATTTAACCATTGAGATAATGTTTTCCTCACCTTGGACTTTAATGCTTGTTTAGGTTAAAGTGGGTTAAGAAGGCCTAGGATGGCAACTCGAACATTTTGTCTTCTCAAGAAGTGATTCAAAGCCACATAATTTTGTATAGGGGTCGAAAGTCATTAGAGGTTGCTAGGGTAATTCTTGTAAAGGGTATGTAACCTAGGAAGGTTGTCCAAGGTAACCTACTACGTTTATGTGATGAAACTCTTGTCCTTGTACACTTGTTAGTTCACTTGTGTTTGTGAGTTGCCTCTGGGGGTATGTCAGTTATCTTGTCATTGTGATGTCATGTATGTTGACCATGTATTGTGTGATGTACTTCTTGTTGTCTATTTGACTTGAGTACCTATTTTATCTCCTAGCACAGGGGTGGGCTTTCAAGTTCCACATGGTTGGGAGGAACGTGCCACATCTTCCATTGGGTCCCCTGCAGGTGTTTTTGTTCGAGACTTTCTTATTTTTGGTAGGATCCTAATTGCGCAATGTTCACTAAGTTTGGTTCCTTGGACGATCTCGTGGACTTGTTCATCATATATTCTAGATCTTATTCTTAATGTATACACTCATGATGTTACTTGAGGTTTCATTGTATTGTTACTATTGACATATCGAAATTGTTACAATCTTGCTTATCGTAATCACACTTGTAATACAACTTTTGGTGTAATGTATTTTGTACATGACTATTCACATTGATTGATATTTATTTAAATCTTGATGTGTTATGATGTTTAATTACTTTAGTAGCTTAGTTGTGGAATCCTAGAATATTCATGTTACTTTTTTAGTCACATGTTATTAAATATTTTTAAACAAATAAAATTATTCAATTGTTTAGCATTAGTGACATGACGTTTCCTGGGTTCCATAATGGGGCGTTACAACTTGGTATCAGAGTGAAGGTTCTTACACTAGGTGCTCTAGTTCATGTGAGCCCAATAGGTTGTCCTAGGTGTTAGATTCTTGTGTACGTGTGTTTCTTGGTTTCTTATGTCTTTAAATTGAGACTTGACTTTGACCTTGTGTAGGATTATTCCACCAAGGCGAGGTCATTTTAGAGGCTGTGGATGAGGCTATGGTGGTGGCTATGCAGAAAATTGTCAAAATGCTCAGCCGCAGAGTTCACATGAAAGTGAACATGGAGAGCAGCCTAATCCTTCGGGTAATCAAGGAAATGATAATAAGGTTCTGAATCAACCTGTTGCAGGAGATCTTCTATGTCCGCTACTTGAGAAGTCTCTTGCACATATCATGCCTAGATAGGGAAATGATCAGGAAGTGAACAAAGAGAGAGACAGGACACCACCTAGGAGGATAGTTCAGACTGCAGAGCATGATGCCTTAGCTACAGGGCACATGAGGGACTTGTTGAGGGCATGCCCTCATATTTTTGATGGTACTGGTGGAGGTTTGGAGGTGGATACATGGTTACTAGATTTAGGAAGGTGTTTTTCTATGCACCCGTATGGCAGTAACACCCGAGCAAGATGCGCCATAATGCATCTTAGAGGTTTTGCCTCTACTTGGTGGAAATTGGAGGAGTATAAGCTCCATCTAGAAAGAGTATCAGTATCGTGGGCCATGTTTCTGGAGCATTTCAGAGCACGCTTCTTATCTGATTCCTGGAGGAAGTGTCGTGCAGATGAATTTCATGAGTTGTGCCAGATGGCAATATCTGTGGAGTAGTTTGAGCATAGATTCTACAAACTCAAACAGTATGCAGGTATAGCAGATAATGAGGCAATGTTAGTCCTGCATTTCATCTGGGGCTTGAATGCTCATATCAGTGGTGGAGTTAGACTCTTCGAGTAGAAGACAATGGAGGTAGAAGTTGAGAAAGCTTAGATTGTAGAGGAGAATTTTTCCATGGCGTTAGGAGGACACAAAAGCGTTTTGATTGGTAGTGCTTCTACTGCAGGATTTGGTCCGCGAGGTGGTTAGATGTAAATAGGTGGTTCCTCTTAGAACCAATAGGAACCCTCTAAGGGTGGACAACAACAACAAAAAAATATTCACAAAAGAATAAGGGTTCTCAGAAGCAGTTGGGTAACGGTTCTCAATTTGGAAAGAGTCGTAATTGGATGCGCAATAAGCGTAATCACTAGGATCAACCTACTTAGAGTGAATAGTCGACAGTTAGCAGAGGTAGTTTCCAGTAGTTGAATGCACCTTTGGGTGGATGAGGTTTTGACAAAGGTTATGGTAGGGGCACTAGATACTTCTCATGTGGTCAGTAGGGCCATATTGTGAGGCAGTGTCCGATGCGAGGTACTTCAGGGTTTGGTCAGCAACCCACAGCTTCAGAGCTAACGGTTGGTGATGCAGGACATTCTCATAGAGTCATTGCTATAGTAGAAAATCGTTAAGCAGATCACTAGAATACTATGGTTGAATCATTAGGTCAGTTACAGGGTGTTAGAGTTTCTATTTTATTTTATTTGATTCTGGTGCATCTGATTCGTTTATCTCTCCTTCTATTGTTGAGCGATGTGAACTTGTGGCAGTTAAACAAGGCATTAGGTGGTAGGTAGAATTGGAATTTGGGGCTAAGGTAGTGGTTGAATCCCTCATTCATGATTGTGGACTCAGGATTCGATCGTTACTTACTGCAGTTGATCTTCGAGTTACACCCCTTGGATCATATGATATTATTCTGGGAATGGATTGGCTAGAATCTCATAGTGCAGTGATAGATTTCCAACGAAAGACTGTGAGTTGTCTACATGACTCTGGTGTGGAGAATGAGATTGTCAGTGTGCAAAGACCCATCTCTTTGTGGACTATATCTACCATGCATTTAAGGAGGTGTGTGCAATAGGGCTATTAGTTGTTTGTAGCTACAATTAGTGACTTGGAGGTAGGGGATAGTCGAGAGATATCTCTTGATGACTACCCTATTCTAGGAGAATTTGCGGATGTTTTTCCAAGTGATATTTTGGGGATGCCACCGAAATGGGATATTGATTTCAGGATTGATCAAGTTCATGGAGCCGAGCCTATATCTCAAGCTTTGTACAGGACAAATACTCATGAGTTAGAAGAGCTTTGATTGTAGTTGGAGGAGCTATTGGCTAAGGGTTTCATTTGACCGAGTGTTTCACCTTGGGGAGCACCTATCATCTTCATGAAGAAGAAGGAAAAATCCATTAGGTTATGCATTAACTACCAAAAATTGAATAGGGTGATGGTCAAGAATCTATATCCTTTACCTAGAATTGATGAATTTTTTGACCAGGTTAAGGGAGAAAATGTGTTCTCTAAGATTGATTTAAAATCTGGATATCATCAATTGCATATTTCCAAAGCAGATATATATAAGACTGCATTATGAGCTCGTTACAGGCACTAAAAATTAATTGTATTACCATTTGGGTTAAGGAATGCATCGTCAGTGTTCATGAGCTTGATGAATGTGTTTTTTGCACGTACCTGGATCACTTTGTTCTAGTGTTTCTAGATGACATTCTGATTTATTTTAGAAATATGAATGATCATGAGGAACACATGAGACAGGTATTGCAATGTTTGAGGGATAACCAGTTTGCAAATCTATTGAAGTGTGAGTTCTTCCAAACTGAGGTGAAGTACCTCGGTCATGTTATCTCTAGAGAGGGGATTGTAGCGGATCTTTCGAAGATCCAAGCCATTATGGATTGGCTTGTCCCTACCAATGTTTTAGAGGTTCATAGTTTTATGGGTCTAGCAAGGTATTACAAGCGGTTTGTTGAAGGATTCTCTAGAATTTCTCATCCTATTACTTCTCTTCAAAGTAAAGGGAAGAAGTTCATTTGGTCAGATCGGTGTAATTTAGCCTTCCAGACACTCAAGGAGAAGTTGACGAGTGTACCTATATTAGTTGTTCTTGATCCTACGAAGGACTTTGAAGTTTGTACTAATGCATCCTTGGAGGGTCTAGGAGCCATTTTGATGCAGGAAGGTCGTCTGATAGCCTATGAGTCTTGCAAACTCAAGGATCATGAACTAAACTACCCAACTCATGATCTGGAGTTAGCGACAATTGTTCATGCTTTGGTTTGTTGGCATCATTTTCTATTGGGACATCACTTTGAGTTACACTATGATCACTATAGTCTGCGGTACATATTTACTCAGCCTAATATTAATGCTAGGCAAAGATGGTGGATGGAGTTCTTGTGTGAATATGATTTTGAGGTCAAATTCATTTAGGGGAAAGAGAACGTGGTAGTGTATTCTCTTAGCCAGCGTAGACATGAGATATCTGTCGTTACTCTAGGAGTTAATTTGAGGAGTCAGATAGTGGCAACACTACTTACTGGCAGATTGTATCAAGAGGTGAAGTACAAATTGGATTCGGGTAGACCTTTGGAGGGTAGGTTTATGGATTATACGCTTGAGTTTGATGGATTGTTGCAACATTTGGGTCATATTTATGTGTCACTTGTAGATGGACTTCGTACTCTGATATTGTCAGAGGCACATTGAGCACCATATTCAGTTCATCTTGGTGTCAAGAAGATGCATTCAGATCTTCATTTGTTGTACTTTTTGCCTGGATGAAGCGTGACATTTTTGATTTCATTGTGAGATGTCTAGAGTTCTAGAGGGTTAAGGCTGAGAACTAGCATCCCGTAGGGTTATTACAATCTCACCTTGTTCCGAAGTGGAAACGAGACTTCATATCAGTTGATTTTATTGTTGGGTTTCCTATGTCTTACTGTCAACATGATGCCATCATGGTTACTGTTGACAGGTTGACTAAGGTATCTCATTTCTCTCAGGTTTGTTTATCATATAACGCCTCTTCCGTGGCAAAGATCTTCATGCAGGATATAGTATGTTTGCATGGAATCCCACGTAGAATCATATTTGATAGAGATCCTATTTTCACATAAGCTTTGTAGACTTCTCTTCAGCATGCTTTAGGTACATAGTTGAACTTCAGTTCAGCTTATCACCCTAAGACTAACAGTCAGATTGAGAGGGTTAATTAGGTGCTTGAGGATATGCTTAGGATGTATGTCATGGATCAACAATCGTGATGGGAAGAGTATCTTTACTTGGTGGAGTTTGTGTATAATAATAGGTATCATAGCTCCATAGGTATGCCTCCTTTTTAGGCATTGTATGGACGCCCATGCAGGACTCCATTGAGTTGGGATAGACTTAAGGATAGGTTACTTCTTGGACTTGATATGTTGCGAGATATGGAGCAACAAGTAGATCATATCAGAGAGCATTTGATTGTAGCACATGATAGACATAAGAAGTACTTCGATGCTCATCATGTTGATCACTAGTTTTATGTTGATAATAGAGTGTTTCTTTGAGTGCATCCGTGAAAGAGTCTGACCCATTATGGAAAAGGCTCTAAGCTTGTGCCTCAATTTTTTGGGCTGTTCGAGTTTCTGGAGAGGATCGGTCCTGTAGCTTACCAACTTGCCTTGCCACCTAGATTGTCATGCATCCACAATGTCTTTCATGTATTTGTTCTTAGACCCTATCATCCTAATGTTTCCCATATACTTGATTGGAATACTCTATAGGTCAAGGATGGGCAACTATCTTTGGAGCCCATGGGTGTTTTATAGTGCAATAGACTCGACCTCAAGGGTCGAGACATTCACTAGGTGAGGGTCCAGTGGGACCCTAGTGATGAGGCTTCTACTACTTGGGAGGATGCAATGTGCATGAGGGAGTTGTATCTTTATCTATTTGCAGGCTTCCAGGAGTAAGCCTCACCCTAGGGGGGGAGGATGTAGTCACCCTCCTCATGATATTTTTATGTCAGCTATTTTGAGTTATTGTTAGCAGTTAGATGTTTGAGATTATGTTACTTTGATGCTTTATGTCATGGTTTACATGAACAGTTGTGAAACTCAATTGATGATACAATTTACCTTATGATGTTGTGTTTATTTTCATGAGATGACATTATTATGATAATCTATGATGCTCTATTATATTCATGATGATCCTATGATGTGGTTGATGTCAGATGTTATGTTTTACGTTACTTCAGTGAAGAGATGGTTTAGCAGTACTCATTCATGAGTGCCCTGCTACGCCATGATTCTTCTTCATAGTGTGTTTTCATATATATACATGTTGATCATTTGACTGTGTAGTCTGATGCATCTTTCAAGTACATGCATCAACTCCACCTGCTTGTCAGGTCTGAGTGTGCCATTTCCCAATGGAATCATTGAAGGGAGATAGACTTGTCCTTTGTCATGAACCATCATTTTGAAAAGAACGAGTGTCTTTTGTCACCCTTATGTTATGTTGTTGTTTATTTTTCATGCATTTGTTTTTGCCACCTCATGTTGTATTTGCTATGTTTTCACAATGTTTATTTAGACTATTTAATGATTTAAGATAATGGTAATGTTGAAGTTAATGATTAATTGAAATGTTTAAGTTGGCAAAGTTATTTTTAGTTATTAATGAATTAAAACTAAAATATTAAAATATATTATTTGCAAAAGGTTAATTATTTGTAATTGATTTAATTGTGCAAGTTTGATGTTTTCGAAAAGTTAAAACAGTCAGTTGCATTTCTTAATTTAAAAATATATTTCTTGATGATTGTGTTTGAAACTTTAACTAATGGTTGATATGCATGCATAATGATGAGTTAAAATATTGTTTACATTGTAAATTGAAAAGAGATATAACATAGGAAATTCATTCATTATAGGGAGGGATTTGATTTTTGAAAAATAAATATATTGCTTTCACGGGAAAAATATTGTTTGGGTATTTTGCTAGGGTTTTGATTGAAAAACTGAAAAATTGATGATTGGAAATGGTGTTCGCATTGTGAAATATTTATGGATTGAATTATTGAGAATTATGCATCATTGTTGCTCGTATCCGGGAAAGCATTCTCAAGTTTTTCTCTTTTATATTTCATGTTTGTTTTGATGAAATCTTGTTAAACATTTGCTGTAAAACTTTATCTGAAAATTTTGGTGAAAATTTTGTCTTGAAATCGTGCATGCATGAAAAGAAAATGTAAATGTCAATATTGCTTGAATCTTGCACAAATTAGAAAATGAAACTATTATTATACATAATTTTTTCAATAAAGAAGAAGATTTGGAGAAAAGAAATTTAATGAGAAATTGGTCTAGTATTTCTCTTCTTTTCTTTTGAAGATCTCTGTAATTTTTGTGTCTCAGTTTCGGCAAGTGTATTTGAAACCTTATT
Organism: Sequoiadendron giganteum; assembly: GCA_007115665.2. Taxonomy (NCBI): domain Eukaryota; kingdom Viridiplantae; phylum Streptophyta; class Pinopsida; order Cupressales; family Cupressaceae; genus Sequoiadendron; species Sequoiadendron giganteum. Next base: position 822,645,142 of record CM021102.1, read on the forward strand.
TACCTACGTATTATTGGACTGAGCCTTAATAGGGTATTCATTCTTTGTCGAATGTTAGCTTTTATTTTCTTGTAGAATTTCACCTTTGAATAATCAATGATCTTCCTTGTTTTTCTTCAAACTTATCCACCTTTGTTGGTTGTTTGCTATGGTGTTTCATGTACTTGGCAACCATAGTTAAATAAATTTTATTAGTTAACCAAATCAATGTACATGCATTTTTCAATCAATTGAATAAATGCATGCAGATTGAGGAATTCAAGATCTGTAGACTTATTCTTCATTGTATACTTCTTTCAATTATATGAAAACATATTTAAGACTCTCCACTCTTGTTCCTTAGTATCAATCTTCTTAGATGTTTGTATTCTACCTCTGAGGGATCATGTTTACTTGGTTGTGGGGATTTTGATTTTAATGTCTTTGTTCTGAGTATTTTTTTTGTTTGTTTTTGTACACTATTTTCATTTATACCTTTCACGATGCATGCATTGAATCTCTCTCTCTCTCTCTCTCTCTCAGTCGCACCTTTAATTGATGGACTCTCTTTAATTTCCCTGATTTTATTGATCTTCACCTCTCTTTTTTTATGCAAATTTTGAGTTACTTGTTTGTTGTCACTTTGGTTTAACATTGTGTGGTCGGAGAGCATATCAATAGAATTTAGTTCGCTATTTCTTGTCTGAGCTTCAAGTTATTTCACATGCATGATAATAGTCACTCAATCGGGAAATTTTTCTTTATTGATGCACGCATGCTTCTTCAATCTCACGTATTTAATCTTTGATCTTTTCCACTTTTGGTGAGGTGTCGATCATTGCTCTTGGAAATTGTCTTCCACTGTGAATATGTCCTCATCCTCCTAAGTTGACTATAGTTTTTATGGATTATCATTGCATGTTTTGTATCGCCCACCTCACATATGAGATCACAGCCTTTGCAATTAACTATACTTTGAAGCTAAAAGTTTCCTTAACCTGGTGTTATTCCATTCATGCCACAATTTTATTAGTGATGTCTTATACTTTGAGTTGATTTACTATTTTTGAGGTAAGTAGAATACCTTCTTCATACTCATTATTTTTATTATAGGGAAGCAACTCCAAAATTTTATATAAATATACATTTATATTTTATGTGTTGTCATTGAAAGTTCATGAATTGGTAATATCAACTACTATTATATATACGTGTTTCATGAATCTATTCTTAAGTATACTTACATATGGATGTTAGAGAAATAGTTTATATATATATATATACGTCCCTTTTGGATTTATAAAGTGGTTTATAATTACTTTCTTTGTAATTGCATTCATTGTGATATGGTATGTTATTTAGAATGTAAGTACATTAAATATGAAATGGTTTTTTAATCAAAATATAATGGCAATGTTAATATTGAAGATGTTGAATTTGTTTTATTATTTGTAATGAGTATATATATACATGTATAATGGAGTTTTAAATGTATAAGATCATCTTTTGGTAAATTGCGAATTTCGAAACATTATCTTATATGGGAAAGTTTATTATCTTCTCAGCCTATGAGCTTAATGTATTGTCATAGACTTGTTGTATGGAGAATTTCGAATGGAATTTTTAAACTGTGCTCAATTGTTGATTTTGACATGAATCCATTCTTTTGTATAGATAATTTTGTCACTTATGATGTTGTCTTCCAAAGGATTGTATATTAGTAGTTGGTCTTTGTATTATTACAATGAAGAGGCATGATCCATGCCCATAATGTCTTATGTTATTTTGGATATCTTGAAATCCATGTTATGGAGGTGTGTGTTTGTGAAAGTTATGGCCATGCGTGTTTTGAGGTTCGCCTTGAGATATTTAATATTATTGTTTATTTATGATGACTTTAAGGTCTTGTGTAGAGGAGTTTTCTATTACATGCATGAAGCCATATTGTTTTAGTTTTTGTGATAATTTATACCATAGGACGAGTGGATTTTGATAGGGGCCGGACCCATAAGTGGTTGCATGGGTAACATCTTAGAAGTGTAGTTAAATTTAACCATTCAGATAATGTTTGCCTCGGCTTGGACTTTAACGCTTGTTTAGGTTAAAGTGGGTTGAGAAGGCCTAGAATGGCAACTCAAACACTTCATCTTCTCAAGAAGTGATTCGAAGCCACATAAGTTCGTATAAGGGCCGAAAGTCATTAGAGGTTTCCAAGGTAACTCTAGTAGAGGGCCAGTAACCTAGGAAGACTGTCAAGGTAACCTACAATGTTTATGTGATGAAACTCGTGTCCTTGTACACTTGTTAGTTCACTTGTGTCTGTGAGTCACCTCTAGGGGTATGTCAGTTATCTTGTCATTGTGATGTCATGTATGTTGAACATGTATTGTGTGATGCACTTCTTGTTGTCTATTTGACTTAAGGACTTGTTCTATCTCCTAGCACGGGGGGTGGGATTTAGAGTTCCACACGGTTGGGAGGAACGTGCTACATCTTCCATTGGGTCCCCTGTAGGTGTTTTTGTTCGAGACTTGCTTGTTTTTGGTAGGATCCCGATTGCACAACGTTCACAGAGTTTGGTTCCTTGGACGAGCTCATGGACTTGGTCATCATCTATTTTGGATCTTATTATTATTGTATACACTCATGATGTTACATTAGGTTTCATTGTATTTTTACTATTGACGTACCAAGATTATTACAATCTCACTTATTGTAATCACACTTGTAATACAACTTTTGGTGTAATGTAATTTGTACATGACTGTTCACATGGATTTATATTTATTTATATCTTGATGTGTTATGATGTTTAATTACTTTATTAGTGTATTTGTGGAATCCTAGAATTTTTATGTTAGGTATTTAGTCACATGTTGTTATTAAATGTTTCTTAAAAAAATAAAATTATTCGGTTGTCTAGCATTAGTGATGTGACGTTTCCTAGGTTCCACAATGGGGTGTTACACTTATGATAATTACAAACCCTTGAATATACTAAATTCCATTCACATTAACATTTTCATAACTTGAGCACTCTTATAGGGGTTTACACAATACATTTATACTCAAACAAACTTTTGTCACCTAAAAATATCCAGTCCATTGCAAGGAAATCGTGAATAGTGTAAAAACATAACCATTATATAACCTTCTCCTCTATCATTTTAATCCCTCTCTTAATGTATACACTTGGTAAGAGTATTATAAAATTGTCTTCTAAACCCACACTATGAATTTTCAACCATTGTTTTTCCTTGAATCCTCACTATGAATTGCAAACACTGATTTTTTTTTCATATGTTGTAGTTACAAGTTCCTTTGGAAACAAGAGGCTTGGGCTCCTACACCTTTCAACACTCAACTTTCTAATCTAGTCATTGGTTGAGGTCATCTTCACTATAGATATTTGACCAGATAGCCATAAGATATAATCCTCCCACAAGGGAAGGTCCTACTACCCACATGCACTCTACCACTTTTTCTACCATACCCATACACCCCCTATGAAGAATGGAGATTCCCTCTTCTCGAAGGATTGTAACAACATCTAGCTCAAGCATGCGACCCCATAGAGTTCACTCAATAGTGGGTGGAGGATAGGAAAGGGAGGAAGGACCCCAATGATAATATAGCTAGTCGACCAAGCAAGGATGTTCAGAAGTTATCGATGGGAGCATCCAAATTAGTTTATTAGGCTAACTAGGCTCCGCTAGAAATACACAAAAATATGGAAGTATAGAAAAGGCATGAAAAAAGGTGTGATGCATCTACCTATGAATGCCTTAGGTGTTTTCATAGCCTTTGCTAGTAATTTATTTGTGCCTAGAGTAGATTCACATTTACTTCATATGGATATGGGATTGGAATAGGAGCTACCGATTAAAGTTAGCTATGATGTTGGGTATTGATCTTGGTATAGAACTAAATGAAGAGAACATGGTTATGACTCTTGAAAATCAAGGTACATTGTGTGAGGCTCCACAACAACACTGCAAGGTTTTTTTTTATGCCTTGCAGTTATGTAGTGAATCATAGCATCACCGCAAGGCCCGACAACAAAACATGTGATGTTACGGTGGAGGATTTATGCATTTTTCAAAAGAGGATTTGTCCATAAATTCTTCATTATTGAATTGTCACAATTCAATGGAATATACTCATATACTCATAAACAACAATACCTGAAATATTCACAATTCAAAGGAATCAGGAATAGGAATACCATATGCAAATATAATATAAGGTGTTACATATGGATCTATGATGAAACAAAATATCACCAACTAAAGTCAATTTCTGGAAGATAGTTGTCAAGACATCATTCAAATGTAGAATTTACATAGCAAAAATATAGTGTAAATTAATTATGCCATATATGATCATAAAATGTTATTTGAAAATTAAATCAAAATCTTGCGCTAATTTACCTAAAATAAAATGAACCTAACAACTTCACAAATAAGACTTCCAGTTAATATACATGCACAATTGAATGGGGCAGTGATTCCATGGAAACATCATAAATACGGGTGTAGATGGATCTATTAAGAAATAAAATATCGCAAATAGAAAATTATACTACTCATTTACCATGACCTTATTCAAATAAAAAATGTGATCATACAAGCATGGGGGAAAAATGACACATCAGTCTCCACACTTTCAATATTCATGAGATGACATTCCCACACAGTATATATACCATCAAGACTATATTTTATTTTAAAAACCTTGTAGATGTTGCTCAAGGGTCATTTAAAAGAATCTCCAAAGCTTAAAATAATGGGACACAATTAGAATTTTGTTTTCTCACCAATATAAACTATTTGAAGGTTGCATTAATCTAAATCAACAAAGGAAACACTCTACCATCCTTTATATGTGTACTCTCCTAAAATTGTAATCATCAAAATTTTATATAAAGAGGCTAATTCCAAGTAAAAGACATGAGGTTGTACTTTTAGTAGAGGATAAAGGGACAATAATGATGTTTCCCTCACTCAAGACATTGAGAAGAGAATGAAAGACCTAGGTGTTGAAAGTGAATCCCAAGGAAAATACAAAAGGAAACCTTAATGAGTGAGCTAAGATAGATTCCTAAGAGGTTTACATGAAAGTCACATAATAACTAGGAGATAGTGAGGTTTCTATAGTTATGAATGAAAATTTAATGGTGAGCATAGAATAGTCCAAGAAAAGATAGTGAGCTTCAAGTTATATTAAGTAAAGAAAGAGCAAGTTGTGAGTATGTGAAAGAAAAAGAAAGGTTTTAGGCCCTATTCATCAATCTATGGTATTCATTACAAAAAGACCATACTAGTATAGATACCAAGGAAAATAAACCAAAGCACACTCATGAAAGAAAAAAAAGGATAGTTCATGATAAACACATCTCAAATCATATATATTCCCACATATTGGTTAACAATTTTTGGCCAAACTAGACATTGAACTAATTTTTTTAACTTAATCTTCACTTTCAGGCACTTATAGCGGCTAAACCATGAGGAATTTGAAGATGATGAAAACTAGTGATTTGTTACATTTTGTACGTAGATTCTAAGTATATTTTGAAAAAAAGTTTGGAATCAGATTGTAACTCTTTTTCCATCTCCTTCAAAAACTAATTTTTAATAGTAAACACCATTTTTAAAGAGTGGTGTTACTATGTACACATAAATTTTTTTCTATGAAGGATAAAATTCTAATTTTTTCAAATTTCTATTCATAACTATGATATCTAGTGCATGGAATTGGTTTCATAACATTTCATTGAATATTTTTTTCTTAATTAAGTTTCAAAGTCAAACCAGTTATAATCTAAACATAATTGACTAGCTAAAACATAATTTTTTTTGTATGTATCAAAATTCAATTTTATTTTTTATGTTGGATCAAAGAAATCAATATCTAGTGCATAGATATTTTTTAGATTTTTTTTTATAATCTACTATTTTTCCACATGTGAAGAATAGAGAGCTTGATTTTCAGTGAAAAAATTACATTCAAAAGAAATAAAAAATAAATATAATAATCAAATTAAATTTATTTAAAATTATACTTTTTGGAAAGCTTGTAATAAAGATCATATTTACGAAAATAAATTTTAAATGAATTCATTTGATCCCCCAAAAGGTAAATAAAAAGTGATTTTTATTAGCATTTTGATAGGTGTAAAGGAGACTCTGTTATAGGTATGGTTTAAAACTAGTGGGGTTCTATCCAAGGGGGTTTGATCTAAGGTGGTTTGATCAAACCCTCTTCTATTGAAATACTTTAAATGGAACTTTTCAAGGCTTAAATCATTATATTTTCTAAAAATATGTGATTTCAAAAAAAATATAGATCTCCCAGAAAGTGTAAACCACTATTGTGGGATCACCCATATGATAGTGCTAAATAAAAAATCACAAGAGTCTAGTTGACAGTAAGCAATATGGAGAGAGTATAGTGTCAAAGGGTTGAGATACTAAGAAGAGGAGGTGAGTATGCGTAGTCTAGTCACCTAAAATTCCATGGGATAGTTACATAGACTATCATAGGATAGCCCATAGTATGCAATAAGGATAGTCCAAATATAGACCTTTCAAACCTATAGCATTAAAATAATATAGTGAATAGAGATCAAATTTTGTATAATGGTTTTGACCCATGATACCTTTTAATGAGAAATCAAAAGGGGGAAATATGAAAATATAGGGGTCCTTAAGGCACTATGCAAGATTTTTCCATAAGGTGAGAAGAGGCTTCCTATTAGACATGTGTATGTTTAAAATGTATTTGGAAGTACTAGAATGACACTTAGGATTGCCATAATATAATAAGTACGCATTAGATGATTCTCCTTCCTCACTTTGTTGGATGATATAGAATCTTATGAAAACCCATATCAAATCCTTATTACTATCCTTCTGGAAGCATAGAGACAAGAGTGCCCATCCTTCATAGACCTTGAAATCTAAATGTTTATATGGGTTTATCATTGGAGGCAAGTGTATAATTCTAAAATCCTATCCAAGTAGTGTGAAATGGGATCAAGGGTAGTCATGAATAGCAGAAAGGTCACCTTAAAAACTATAATGAAGATAACAGGGTGTTATGATAGTGTCTAAAGTGAAATCATAAATAATATTAGAGACTAGAGTATACATAGATAAGAGTGAGTCTTGAGACTCTAATTTATAGGACAAAGATAGACAACACATTGAATTAATTTCAAACAATAGTGGATAGTATACAATCTAGTATGGTAGGTCTATTATGGGAAAGGTTAGAAGTAAAATATGGAGAAATCATGAACCATGACAGTAGAGAGGACATTTTTATGTTTTTCAAGAAATATGATAGTTTATTAAGGATAGTCCTATTAATACATTAAAATGAAAAGGATAGTAATGTTCCAAAGGATAGTGCAGAACCTATAGGTTTGGAAAAAGTTATGAACATACAAGGGGTCTACAAAATTATGATAAGGAAAACAAAGGAGAGGTAGATAATAAAGAAGGTCATGAGACATGTGGTCATAAGAGATGATAGAGATTGTAGGGAAAAGTCAAAGATAACCTACTAAGCATGATGACTACCCTATGGTAATTTATTATGGGTAGTGAATAAGTGTGAGGATAGTCATAGAGGGTGACAATCAAAGTGATGAGCCAAGTTTTTGGCACATTTTGTGCATGCTTTTACAATAATTTTATGCTTTTCATTATGCTAAAACAAACATTTAGTGCTGATTATGAGACAAGACATAAAAAAAATTATGCTTAATATAATAAGTATATTGTGCTAAGTCTTTACATGATTATTACCTTGAAATGTTTTATTAGTTTGATGAATTCCTTATGAATTTGTGTGATAACAAACCCTTCCTACAACCTCTACTGTTGAACTTCTTGTAGCCATGTCTGAAATAATATTTGCCTTAGTTTAATGCTTAATAAATGTATAAATAAAGTGATGGATCGTCTTAAAGGTTGAATGTGTTGAGCTAACTTTCTGCCACAGGAATAGCTGTTAATATATTTTGTAGGTACCATGTTTGAGGAAGAAATTAGATTTCCACTTACAGGCTGAAGACTAATTCAAAGAAGACTAGTTCAATAGAAAAAGAATAGGGAGGCAGTTTCAACTCATCTGCCATGCAAGGGGAGTGTTTCAGAAATCTAGCTCAGGCATCTTTATGGCGCATGAATCTAGGATGGTGGCACTTTAACACTGATGAACCAATTTGAATTAGTTCTTTCATTTCCATCCACCTCTTTACTTAGTTAGTTAAATGTAATAAAGACTTCCCATTTTATAAGGGAAGGTTGGTTATTCGTTAGATTCTAATTCAATAAATAGCCCATTCTCCTTCAGAGAAAGGGCTAGAAGATTGTTGTTGTAATACATTTTCAGTTTTTAGAAATACAGTTGAAGATTGTGAGCTATGTATTTGTCTATCTTGAATCAATAAAGTGTTTATGAAGTTTGCAATCTAATTTGTTGTTTACATTTGGCACTACCTAAGGGGGCCCACTTAGGGAACTGTCCATATTTTTCATTTTGCAAGTTAAAATAGTTGCACTTCCTTTTCACAGAGGTTAATGTGATTGTTTCTGCAGCTGACAAAAACACAAAGTTGTTAACTGTTCCTGTAGCCACTAGATGCAGAATAGTTTTATCTTTCAGTTTTCATTTCCAAGCAAGTTTATCCAGTAAAGTTGTTTCCAGTAATTCAAATTCTAGTATAAGCATCTTAGGAAATCATGCATGTCTGGGAAAGGTGATTAGTGCATATATTGTGCTAACCCATTTCAGGTTTACGTCCCTAGGTTGGTGATTAAATAATGTTGTTTAACAGGCTATGATTGTTGGTTGTGATGTTCAATCCCTGAGTAGAGGAATTCATGTTCCTAGTTATTAAGATGATTAAAGAACACTACATTTTTGGCATCGTTGTCGGGGATGGTGTCAAAATAAAAACCTATTGTAGGCATGATAGTAGAGAGTTCAAAATTTCATTCCAAGTATTTAGTTTAGAATTCTGAATTCCAACATTTTCATAGTTAGTTCACTTTTTGTTGTATATGTAGAAGAAGAGACCAATTTGGAAGATTCCTTCCTAGAAGAATAGATATTAAAGAGATTGAACCAGACCTTTTCCAAGAAGACCCATATCTGGATGCTAGCCAGGACTTAGTTACCTCATCTTCTTCCTCAGAGCTAAGCTTTAACCTGTTTGAAGAGCTAGATGACCTTAACCCACTTGTTCAACATCTGAATAATCTGCAAACTTCTAAAAGTAGGACTCATCAAATAATCCTCTTGCCCTTGTAGTTCATCAACCAGGAGATAATCCAGGGACACAACCAAGGATGGCAACTCCTAGTTTTCTATTTCCAATTCCTAACCTACATGACAATAATAATCCCAAGAACATCCTTGCCTCATTACTTCCAAAGTTCTATGGACTTATTATTGAGGACCCTTATACCTTCTTGTTTGAATTTTACATCCTTTGTAGGAGCTATGACTACACAACCTCAACACACAAGCTGAAGTTATTTCCCTCCACTCTAAAAGAGTCAGCCTTGAGGTGGTTCATGGGATTGGGAAGAAATGTAGCTACCACTTGGGATATAATGAAGGATCTGTTCTCGACAAAATATAAAGAATATTATAGAGGAAATGATATGAGAGGAGATGACATCTTCAAAATGTCACAAAAGGAGGATGAAACCTTGGAGGATTATGTGTCAAGGTTTTTGTTCAATGTGCAGAAGAATACTCAACATGAGATGAATGAGGAATCTCAAAAAATTCTCTTCCTAAGAGGAGTTAATGATACTTGCATGAAGACCCTTGACCTCATGGCAGGAGGAGATTTCACCCAAAGTGATTGGGATGATATCAAGAAAATCTATCTCAATTACTCCAGAGCAGCTGTAAAGAAGGGCAGGGGGTTAGACCCTCTGCTATAAAAGGAAGTGGTTCTGGAGTATCTAAGGGGGAGATTACTAATCTCTTGTCCAACTTCAAGAAGGATATCATCAATGATGTAGCTACTCAACTGGACACTATGCAAGCTAGAAGGAAGAAGGAGGAAGATGAGGCAATGCTAGCTAAATATTGCCCTCACTGCAGACAAAGGAAGAAGGATAGAAGATGCAAAGCAGTGGCCAATTTCAAGGTGCAACATCTTCCTACTGAGTTCAAAACCATTGAAGGAGAGGAAGAAGTTTTATTTGTTGCTCAGTGCAGGCCATGGGCCCCAAGACAAGGTATGCCTCAAGATCCTTTGCAAAATTTTGGTTCATATAATAGTCAGTACCCTCCAAACTATGGGCCATACTCCCAACCTTAGTGGAATAATCCTTGGCCAAATGCTCAGCAAAACCATTGGCAATCCCCATAAGGGAATTGGCAGTCACCACAGCAAAATTAGTGGCAACCTCCACAAGGGAATTAGCAGCAATCTAACCAATGGAGGGGAGGCTAGCAATGGTCAAATCCACCCACTGGTTTCCTACACCAACCCCAACAACAATCAATTATGCCACATCCTGCAGCTAATCAAAGCTAGAATCCTAAGCCAATCTAACTGCCTACTCAAGCAGCACCTAATCCAAATAACCAATAGTAGTAGCAAGTTTATTTTACTGACCCTAATCATCAGCCTGCTTATTCTCTCAACCTAAATAATATCAATTTACGTTTAGGAACTGTGTTACCCACACCATCTCCTCCCATAATCTTAGAATTTCCATTTGAGGAGATTGAGCAAGAAGATATCAATGACCTAGTTCAACCCAATGAGCTAGTACAGACTCCATCATTACCTAAGGTATCCAATAAACCTTCACCTCCTTTTCCACAAAGTTTGGAAGGTGAAATTGTGAAAAAACAAGAAGAGCCTACCTTTGACATCCTTGATCAACTAAAGCACATATGTGTGAAAATTCTCTTGTTCCATACAATCAAAGAAGTACCTATCTATAGAAAAGCTATCAAGGAGGCATGTTTGAAGAAACTGGGGAGGAAAAAGAATGACCCTCAAACTGTCCATGTTTTAGGTCAACTCTCTGACTTAATGCTAGGGAAACTTACCATCCAAAAATATTCTAACCCTGGTAGTCAGGTTGTGGAGATCAATATTAGTGGGGTGCAAATTAAGAATGCTTTAGTAGATCTTGGTGCAGCTATCAATGTCATGACCAAGGACCTTGTGGTAAAAAATAGTATTTTAGACCTACGGGCTACACCTACAATACTACAGCTCGCTGATAGTTCAACTATCAAACCTGATGGGGTAGTAGAAGACCTGGTAGTTACCTTGGATTTTTGGGAGTATCTTGCTGAATTTATGATTTTGTCTCCAAAAGCATCATTAGGAGGATATCTTGTTATACTAGGAAGGCCTTGGCTGGCCACTATTGATGCTTACATTGGATGTAGGTAGGGTAACATGACAATCTCTGATGGGTATAACACAAAGAAGCTTACCCTTTATTCTCCAGCCCAGCCTCAATTAGAGTTTGGACAGGTTGTTTGGCCAGATTTGGGAGAAGATGACGAAGTGAACTTTGTGGCCAATTTAATGATGATTACAAGAGAGCCTTTCATTGCACAACAAGCAGAGGAAGAGATATTGTCTAATGTCCTACTGAATAATTATGGTATTGAATACCCTCTTTGTGAAAAAAATCCATGCTCCTTGCAGACCATTCTTCCTCCACCCACCTCAGCTCATTATCCTATAGCAACTGACTGCTTGCACACCTTATTGCCCCACAAGGTAGAAATGCCTTTCCTACCTGAAGTGTCTATGGTTGAATTGACCTCATAGGTGGAGGTAGTTGCAGGACAAACATTGAATATCAATAATAACCTTACTAGTGAGCAACACGAATCTATTATCAAAATGCTTACTAGTCATAATTCAACTTTTGCTTTTGAATATGGTGATATGAAGGGCTTAGACCCAAAGCTATGTACACACTGCATATTCATCAATAGTGAGTTCAAACCTGTCAGATAGCCCCAAAGAATAATCAATCCAACCTTGAGAGAAATTGTTAAAGAAGAGTTACAAAAGATGTTGAATGCTGGCTTTATCTACCCAATATCGGATAGCCAATGGGTCTCCCCATTGGTTATCATTCCTAAGAAAGGAGGAAAATGGATAATGTGTGTGGATTATAGAGAGATCAACTCAGCCACAAAGAAAGATTACTTTCCTCTTCCTTCATTGGTCAAGTTCTAGATAATTTATCCGAGAAAAAGTACTTCTCATTCTTGGATGGCTTTAGTGGATACAATCAAATTAAGATTGCTACAGAGGACCAGGAAAAGCCTAATTTTACATGCCCATGGGGAATATTTTCCTACTCGGTTTTTCCTTTTGGTCTCTGTAATGCACCTGCAACTTTCCAGAGAGCAGTAATAAGTGTTTTCTCATACATCTCATATGACTGCATGGAGATATACATGGATGACTTTACTGTTTATGGTGAAACATTTGAGGAAGCTCAAGCCAACTTGAAGAAGGTGCTATAGAGGTGTGAAGATTGTAACCTATCACTAAATAGTCAAAAGTGCTTTATGATGATGCAAGAATGAATATTGCTTGGTCACTATATTTCTACTGCAAGAATACAGGTTGATCCATCCAAGATTGAACTAATCTCTAATCTACCTATTCCCACCAAGCAAAAGGAACTGAGAAGCTTTCTAGGACATTCTAGATATTACCAAAGATTCATTAAGGATTTGAGTTAGACAACAGGGCCCTTATACAGCTTATTAAAGAAAGATGCAGAGTTTTCCTGGACAACAAAATGTGAAAAAACATTCCTTAATCTGAAAATTTCTCTTACACAAGCACCTATTTTGAAGGGACCTAGTTGGTTGCTTCCATTCCATATTCATACAGATGCATCAGATTATTCTATTGGTGTTGTCTTAGGACAAAAAGGTGGTTCAACTAAGCATGCACTGTACTATATCAGCAAAAACTTGCAAGGAGCCAAACTCAATTACATTGTTATAGAAAAAGAAATTCTACCAATCATCTATGCCCACAACAAGTTTCAGCATTATGTTACACGCTATCAGATATTTTTCCATACCAATCATGCAGCAATCAAGTATCTCATGAACAAAAGCTCCATTACAGGGAGACTGGCAAGATGGTTGTTGCTGATGTAGGAATTTATATTACAATTGTGGACAAGCCAAGTAAAGCCAATGTGGTTGCTGATTTTCTATTTAGAATTCAAAGGCAAGATGACTCTGCACTTATTGAGGATTCCTTTCCTGATGAGAATCTGTTTGCAATCAAGATCATTCACCCATGGTATGCAGATTTAGAAAATTATTTGGCTATAGGAAGAACTCTTCCTTAATTCTCCCATAAGGAAAAGAGATTATTGGTAGAGAATTTTTTTAAATTTTCTTGGATTGCAGATTGCATGTTTTATATAGGGCTAGATCAAGTAATGAGGAGATGTGTAAGAGACGAGGACACTCATGACATACTGCTTGCAAGCCATGATGAGCCTTGTGGAGGACATTTTGCTGCTAAGAGGACAGTGATGAAAATTTTAAATACTAGCTATTATTGGCCAACATTACATAGAGATGCAACTAAATACACCAGGAGATTTGATAGATGCCAAAGGATGGAAAGGCCGGCCAAATTAGATGAAATGCCTCTATTCCCACAAGTTATTGTTACACCCTTTGACAAATGGGGACTGGAATTTTTAAGACCAATTGATCCACCTTCAAATGGTAAGTCTTACATCCTTGTATGTACAAACATTGTAACAAAATGGGTAGAAGCTAGACCTATGAGGCATGTTAGGGATAATAAAGTTGCAGAGTTCCTCTATGAGTAAATCTTCACAAGATTTGGTGTTCCTAGGGAAATAGTGATAGATCAAGGAGCACAGTTTACCTCTACTATAATTATAGCTCTAGTAAATGAATATAACATAAGGCAGAAAATATCAAATCCTTATCATCCACAGGCTAATGGCCAAGTAGAGATCACCAATAGGGACATAGAGGTAATTTTGACAAAAAATGTAGATTTGCATAGAAAGGACTGGGTTGCAAGGTTACCTGAGGCTATATGGGCCTACCGAACTACATGGAAGACTACTATAGGATATACACCTTTTGAAATGGTGTATGGTAAAACAGCTGTGATGCCAATAGAGTTTGAACATAAGACTCTCATAATAGCATTGGAGATGGACATGGACTTAACAACTACACAAAAGAAAAGAGTCATGTAGCTCAATGCCTTGGACGAGCTCAAAAAGAATGCCCTGCAACATACTAAGATGATACAGAACCAACGAATAAGGTGGCATGATAAATATATCAAGGAGAAAAAATTCAAAGAAGGAGACTGGGCTCTGCTTTATGACTCACGGTATAAGGATAGTCAAGGCAAACTGTAAACTAGATGGTTGGGTCCATATGAGATAGAATAATTATTCACAAATGGTGTTGTACAATTGAGGACCATTGATGCAGTCCAATTCAAGCTATTAGTCAATGGGCATTGCCTAAAGCTCTACTATAAGCCCATTGACAAGGAAGAATTTTTGAGCCAGTTCGAATTAGTGTAGGAGGCCATTGATCCTATAGCCAAAGGAATTGAGTCTCGAATCAATTCCCTAGGCCATGCATAAGAGTACATGCAATTGTGATAATAAAGGGGTCATCCACCAGATCCCCATTCCATTTAATCACTTCATCCACAATCCGTACACTTACACTCTTGCCGCCACCTCATCCACCTATCATTCTCCATATCATTCACATTTCTCTGTATCACATATTCCAATGAAGAAGTAATGTCACATTAGGTAATTACGGAAATTCTATCGAGGTGAACTCCACTTCACTTTAAGATTGCTTAGTTGTTTTATTTGTTACATTTAATTTATTATTAATTAGCGCAAATAAATTTCCTATATGGTTCCCATTTCCTTCTGCTTTTCTGCACAATTGAGCACGTTTCTCTATGTCATAACTATCTTACACGTCATTATTGCTGCCACCACAAGCTTTGCCACATCAGTTGTCATGAACCCCGGATATTTGAAATCTATAATTAATGATCAAACAATATTTACTTCCTACAATAATGAACCTAAATGTATTTCGTTTATCCATGATTACTCTCTCCTTCAATATGATTGCACGTTAGAATTGCTTTCCCTATTTTTCTACAACTTTTGAAGAGTGGTTCAAAAGTTTTAGTTGAGGGGAGAGGCAGAGTGTTGTAGAATTGGGTTGCAAGAAGTTCATTGGTTGGGTTACAAGATGTTCAATTTGGAAAAGCCAGGTGAGCACTGCTTAAAGCATTAAATTAAAAGAGAACTAAGGAGATGGGGGGTTAGCCAATTTGGCACGAGCCTACCATAACATCCTGTTGCAGGATGTGTTGCATGTGACGCCATTCAAGAAATAGGGGTGGCTCAATTACTTCCTGATTGAAGCTTTTGATGTAGACATTGTAGAGGAGTTCACAAGGATATTTTAAGAAGGGGAGGCAAAAGTTAGAGGTATAACGGTGGATGCATCAATTGACAGAATTGCAGAGATAATGGGATTACATCAAGTCAGTGAGCCATTTCCTAGAGGAAGGGATGCAAGAAGTGTCAGGTCAGAGTTTACTCGGCCGAATGACCCTCCTCTATGGGTAGATAAGCAAGGTGCACAAAGGATGAGTCTTTCATAGGACTGGGTGTCATGGGCGGGATATATAATCAAATACATAACCTATGAAGAAATGACCTTGGAGGAATTCATTGTCAATTTTAACCCAAAAATTAAAAATATTGGACCTAGAGGGGAACCTTTTACCTTCAAGAAACGAACCTCCCAGTCCATAGGCGAGACCTCTACTACTATATCCCCTACTTAGGAATCATCCGATTCGCAGGATGAAATTCCTCTTTCTACAAAAACTTCCAAGCAACCGACACAAACCCCTGTTAGGAATCCTGAGCCTTCTTCCAAGGATAAGAAAGGGAAGTCACCCATTGTGGCAACCCCTAAACCTGTAAAAACAAAGAAAAAGGAAAAATTCTCTGTTCCTGCAGCAAAACCTCAAAAAAAGCATAAGACAATTCCTACTTCCATAAGAAGGAGCTCTAGACTCTAAAACTAGGCAGCCCGCCAATCACGTGATGCTACTCTAGCTGCACCACCAACCTCAAACCCTTCTAGTCCTAAGCTAGGAGAAGAAGAAACTTTCATTGAGGAGGTTATGATTACACCTGATAGAGCTGGCCTGGATGAATTGGCTGCCATTGTAGAGAAACTGCAGGAAGGAGTGGGATGTGTTGAGAAGGAGGAGGTAACAGTTGTGTTTTCATCAGAAAAAGAGGGTGAAAGCATTAGCATGACTAATGAGATTCCTGCTGCTCAGGAAGAACAGGAAGGTTGGCAACAGGATGGTAATTCAGGACAAGAAAACTCTGAACAATCAAATAATCCAGAGGTAATTGGAGAAGAACAAGGAAAAGTGGATGTAACTAAAGAAATACAGGGGTCACCTGCAGTAAGTTATAATCATAGGCCTCTGCTCCATTTCATGAAATTTGTTGTAGGAATGGCATGTTTTGAAGAACTCCAACATCAACAGATTACTTATGCACTTGAAATTGAGAGATTATAAAGGATAATCCAGAACAAGAATCTAGAAATTGCTAACTTAATTGACACTCTCAACCAGGTGGTAGAGCTTATTCCATGATTGATGCAATGTCGAGCACCTTCACCTATCTATGCAATGTACCTTAATGAACTATATTTGAACTGCCAACTGATTAGAATCTAGAAAGATAAAAACCCTTCTTTAGATACCCTGGAGGAATTTTATGAAGCATACAAAGATTCACCTTTGCACATCAGGAACCTCCTATGTGAATTTTATATGCACAATTTGGTTGTACCCCAAGATAAGGAATGGAACCCCTTATGTTATGTTGGTGATATTCACATCAGCACTCTGATCTCCTAGATTACCAATGAGATAAGCAAGGGGGGACAATTTGATAGTCATAAGCATGATTAAATCAATATGCCATTATTTGTGAGGAATGAATCTAGAAATGGAATGGGTATTTACTTTGATTGGAAGAAATTGTGGAGAGATGAAAGAGCCAGGCCACTAATTGAGCCTTTGAGACAAGAGGTATTTTCTCAGTATTCCCAAATTATAAACAATGATCTTAGTGCTACAACCCTGCACATTCAAACCAGATGGGAGCATCTTCCATTTCAATTAAAAAGGGCAGAACTGCACACTCCCAATGCCTTGTATGCAGCAACCAGAAGGGTAGAAAGATATATGAAGAATGTTAGGACAAAAAGGGAGAATTGGTTTCCCTTGGTTAAGCAACTGCCTATTCTCCTATGGCCATTACTAGCTATATAGGGGGACAACAACATATATAGCAGGAGTTCCAAGGATAACAAATGACAAAGGCTGGAGGCAATGCGAGCTCACTTCTGGAGTTTCTAGCATGGAGAGTGTGGACAATAGCATAATGTTGATTTGAGAGAATTTTCCAAAAGAAGAAATGTTAGAATTTTTGAAGGGTCCAGCAAGTAGATGGTTGAGGGGAATGATGAGCCAAGTTTTTGGCACATTTTGTGCATGCTTTTACAAATACTTTTCTACTTTTCATTATGCTAAAACAAATATTTAGTGTTGATTATGAGACAAGACAAACTTTTTATGCTTAATATAATAAGTATATTATGCTAAGTCTTTCCATGATTATTACCTTGAAATTCTATATTAGTTTGATGAATGCCTTATGACTTTGTGTGATAACAAACCCTTCTTGTAGCCTCTACTGTTGAACTTCCTGTAGCCATGTCTGAAATAATATTTTCCTTAGTTTAATACTTAATAAATGTATAAATAAAGTGATGGATCATCTTAAAGGTTGAATGTGTTGAGCTATCTTTATGCCATAGGAATAGATGTTAAGATATTTTGCAGTTACTACGTTTGAGGAAGAAATTCAGTTTCCACTTGAAGGCTGAAGACTAATTCAAAGAAGACTGGTTCAACAACAAAAGAATAGGGAGGCAATTTCAACTCATCCTCAATGCAAGGGGAGTGTTTTATAAATCAAGCTCAGGTGTCTTGATGGCGCATTAATCTAGGATGGTGGCACTTTAAGATTGATGAACCGATTTCACTTAGTTCTTGCATTTTTATCCACCTTTTTACTTAGTTAGTTGAATGTAATAAAGACTTCCCATTTTATAAGGGAAGGTTGGTTAGTAGTTAGATTCTATTTCAATAAATATCCTTTCCTCCTTTAGAGAAAGGGCTAGAAGATTGTTGTTGTAATACATTTTTAGTTTTTAGAAATATAGTTGAAGATTGTGAGCTATGTATTTGTCTATCTTGAATCAAAAAAGTGTTTATGAAGTTTACAATCTAATCTATTGTTTACCTTTGGCACTACCTAAGGGGGACCACTTAGGGAATTGTCCATCTTTTTCATTCTACAAGTTAGAATAGCTTCACTTCCTTTTCATAGAGGTTAATGTGACTGTTCTTGCAGTTGACAGAAACATAGAGTTGTTAATTGTTTCTCTAGCCACTAGATGCAGAATAGTTTTATCTTTCAATTTTCATTTCCAAGAAATTTTATCCAGTAAAGTTGTTTCCAGTAATTCAAATTCTAGTATAAGCATCTTAGGAAATCATGCATGTTTGGGAAAGGTGATTAGTGCATATATTGTGCTGACCCATTTCAAGTTTATGTCCCTGGGTTGATGATTAAATGAGGTCCTTTAGCAGGTTATGACTGCTGGTTGTGATGTTCAATCCCTGAGTAGAGGAATTCATGTTCCTAGTTATTAAGTTGATTAAAGAACACTACACAAAGCGCAAGTGAAACTACAATGACCAAATCACAAATAACATTTATGCTCTTTTTCCACCTTATATATGATAGTCTTCACAATCACAAAGGGATAGTCCTATGGAATAAAATCAAGCTCTATGTCTTAATGGTAGTCAATAGAAAGATTTAATGCCAAATGGAAAGGAGAATATTGTACACCTGTAAATGATAATATCAAAAGAATTCAAGAAAAATATTTTTTAGAATATTGAAGGCTAAGATGAAGGTTCGATGAGAAAGGAATAGAGGATAGTGACTTTGATCAATAAAGGATTGTGTATCAAATACCACATGTCTTTCACTATAAAAAGGAGGAAGAGGTATGTACTTGAGAATAGTGATGGTCATGAGAAGAAACCTTGGAAAATTTAAATATTACAAAGACTTGTAGAAGTCTTAAACAATTTAGACAAGATAGTCAAGTGGGAGATTATTAAGAAGAGTCATAAAAAAATGTTGGAAGGGGTAGTAGACAGTTAGTTTCACGAAGATCTTGATGAAATTCCATGAAAGAATAGTGCATAATCAAAGGACAATGGAAAGGAAAATTCACATGACATCTAACATAAACAAATTTTATTGTTTACCATGCCAACAAAATATATTTTTCATTACAATACAATACTCCACAAAATATTGATTCCCTAAAACTTACAGAGAACTTCTCATTGAAAATGAAAGAATTATTAATTTTATATTGTCACTTTGAGTCATCATTAAAATAATATGAAATAATGTGTAAACAAACTAAATAAAAGGAGATCTACCCTTTCCTTTTGACAATCAAGCACCACATGAGCCTCCACTAGCATGCACATTAACTACTTTCTAAAATTGCTATCTCCTTTAGATTTTTCCCTTTTGCTATAGTTACACTCAATGATTTTTCTCATTATAGGCCAACATGCTAACATTTGAAAAGTATCACTATTTATGTTTGTATATGCTTGTATCTAAATATGTCTAAGTTGAGGTAAGTTTTTAACTTCAATTTTTTACAATTCTAAGTATTGTTGAATATTGTTTTGTTAAAAACACCTAATATGCAATTCCTTCTCCGTCGTAGTCATAAAATCTCTTATATTAATAGATTGATCAATTTTACCTATCAAATATATGATATGTAATCTTAAACCCAAAAATAAAATAATAATACTAAGTAAATCAGATATTCTACACGTTGATATAAAAATGGCACTTTAGATACAATCATCAGTCAAAGTTCAGTTACAAATAAGGAGTGCACAATTGAAAAATATTATCTTTGACAACATTTTCTCCCACATGTATTCTTAGGATATATTGGATAAAAATATCAAGTAAAATCTAAAGCAACAATGTCACAAGCATTAGCAAACTCAAGAAATAAGAATAAGATTTCATATGCATGCACAACCCCTAAAAAAATTTAGGAATGGATATGGAGTGCACATAAAAAAAATACTAGCTTTGTAAATAATGCATACAACAAGACATGTAAATTCTATTTTATGTGAGTGATTATTGACTAGTATCAAATGCAACATTTTATCCCATGGGTATACAAGCTTATTTCATAAAAGAAAGCAATGGGGTTCATCCCTTCAAAGAATGACAAGTGAATGGGGTATTGCATTGATGGAAAATCTTGAACAAAAGTAAGTTCCTACCAAAATGTACATAGGAATGTATTGTTGGCATCCATTTATTAAAGAATCTATTGGATAAGTAAAGATTCAAAGAGTGATCAAATCACTAAACTCATCCTCACACTCTATCCTCAATTGTCAATCTATACTAGTAGCTCAAGTTTATGTCTTCTAGAAAATATTTTTAGGAAGATGAGTATCTAGTGAAGATGCAACACATAAAATACTTTCATGGTATCAAAAAGAAGGATATATCAAAGTTATGAAAAATTTAATTTAGAAAGAGCTCTAGAGGTTTGAAAGGCCAACAAAGTAATTATATTTTTTAGTGCATATAGAGTGTCACTTATTTATGTTGACTAGGTTGGTGGTCCATAAAAAGCAGAGATGGAAGAATGTGTGAACTTAATTATGAATAAATTAATAATTATACCCTTGCATGTCAAAATTGAGTTGGACCTGTTGAGCGACTAAAACTTAGATTGATGATACTATCAAACAACTAGCTCCAAAGAGTGAGAAGCCTTCTTATAATATTTATTAACTTTGTTAGTAGGAACACTGATGAAAAATAATAATTAGGAGCCAAAATGTTGGGATATGGTGTTGTACACCATTGCATAAACTGATTTATTATATTATTGTAAAATGAATAATGATTTAGTTGTGATACACCTTGGTGGTGTTGTTGATCACACTAGGTAATTATTTGGGGACCCACTTATGTTGTATTTTAACATTGATTATTATTTATTGTGTGAGAGAGATGTGATAATAACTTAATATTGGGAAAATATTAAATAAGGGGCTAGTGGTTTTGTGGTACATGGTTTCACCTTACCACTAGTTGTATCATGTGTGAGCTTGTTTCTATAAAATCAAACACATGTGTAGTGGTTTAGGTTGGTTGAGTGGTTTGACTATCATTATTGAGTCTTCTTGAGAGTGTATTTGTGAAGCATGGCATGATGGGATGTGTGGATTCATGCTTGGACACATGGGAATGCATTGGAGGACTTGATACTTCAAAAGTGTTCATTGTAACTCTTGTATTTTCTTCATGGCTAATTAATATGATGAAGTATGGATGCTTTTGGAGGCTGAATTTTTTCCCTCTTTAGGGTTTTCCTAGGGTATATCTTGTGTCATATTTGATGTGTATGTTGTCTATTCTTTTGCATGTAGATTATGAGCACTTATTTGTTTTGTTATCTCTTTTGGGTTATGTGGAAATTGTCATATAAAGGCTGCAAGTTTCCTTACAAGTGGTATATGAGCTTTCATGGTTGAAGATTTTTTATTATAAACCTAGGTTGAGAAAATACTGCTTGAAGTTTGAATCTATGTAGTGCATGAGAGAATGAAAGACATGGAAAGATATGGGGGTTTTGCAGGTTGTTTATTGTAAATCTAAGGGTTTTGGGTTTGTTGTTATAATGAGTTGTTTGCAAATTTGGGGTTTGAAAAATTTAGGGCAAAAAGGGTTTCTTGGTTGTGCATTCAAATGGGGGATTTGTGGGGGAAATTTTACAAATAACCTCATGGGATAAAATGGACCTCATGGTTGGATTCAAGTTGGCCGAGAGACAAATTTTGATATATAACTCGATCTATTTTGGAAAAGTTGAAATAAATGCAAATTTTTTTAGTAGTAATCCCCTTTTATAGTACGGTTGTCAAATATAGTATTGAAAAAAATTAATTTAAAAATTATCTCGTCATCAGTAAAAAAAATTCCCTACAAAATATTAAAATAAAAAAAATATAGTAAAAAGGGGCTAATTAAAAGTTTTATTGAAAATCTTTTAAAAAATAAAACAAATTGAAGTTCCCCTTGCCCTCTCAATACTCCTTTGTGGACTATGAAGGAAGTACCAAAATTAATGTAATCGGCAATACCACTGGAAATAATAGGTATCCCTAACTGGCGAGGTTTATACTACCGGTCCGATGGAAAAGTAAGCCGATGAAATTTTTTAAAAAGGTTTTTTATTATTTTTAAAAATCTCCATCACCTTTAATTATATTTGCCACGGTTTTTAATAAATGTTAATGAAATTTTTTAAAAGTTGGTGTGATCAAATTTAAATGCATTGGAAGAATTTTTCGGGTCTGCCACCCAAGGGAGCGGCGTCGCCTGGGTGGGGCTGCCACCCAACTACCAAGGGTGGCTAAATTTTTTTGCCTCAAGTGTAAACTATATATTTTCTTTCAAGGGGCATAACTTTCTCATAGATTGTCTGTTTTATCTCTTCTTGGACTCATTGGAAAGTTGACATAGATCTCTACACTTTGGTACTAGATATTTTTCTAGATTTTGCATTTTTGATAGTGATTTTATTGCTAGAAGTTAGGTGTTCTATTTTATCTTTGAGAGGTGATATTAGGTGCATACAGAGTCAGATTTAGACTTTGAATAGTTGATGGAAAGCTTGTTTAGAGAAATACAAAGTGGATTGGGTTTGGAGTTTTTTTGACATGATTTATTTGATGATATTCTATCCTAATATTTTTATGGGTTGTGTTGACTATGGTGATACTATGAGCTTATACATTGTCGAATCTAGGAGATTTGGTGTTGGATTCATTGTATGCTCAGTTGTACATCTCATATCATTCTTTTTTTTACATGGATATCAGTATTTGGTTGGATTTTTATGCTTCATTTTTGCATCTAGAAGTTGTGTAGCATTTTAGGTGGTCTATACTTGTTGCACCTATGACTCAGGCATGGGTTGTCTATTACCATAGATATTTCAGTGTTGATGCATTTTCAGTTTTGGTAGCTTGGTTTAGTCACTTTTTTTGTTGGTTTTGATGTCATGTTGAGGAGGTGAGATGGTATTACCAAGTATAGTCATGATATGATACCTATTTAGTTGACTATGATATGTAGATGTGTGGACATGGTTGGGTTGAGTTGTTGGTACTTTTGGTGGTGATCATGGTGTCATGGATGTTTCTTGTGCTTTAGAGAGTTTGGCATGCCATGATGATTTATGAAAATGCATTGTTGGTTGTGTTGGATTGGATCCTAATTCCGGTTGTGGTGGTGTATCTTCTTGGTATGAGGATCATGGTTTACTTTTATTTTTTATTGAGGAGCTTGTGTTGCATTTTAGATATTTAATTCTGTGAGGGAACTCTTTGGTTGATCTTCATTAGGAGATTTTTATCTAGATGTCATGATAAATTATTACATTCATTGGTTATCTACTTTTAGTGGGACCTTTTTATGGTGATGGTTTAGTGGTGATGGATATGCTTATGATGGTTTGTTGGCAGTTGTAGGTATCTTCTTGGCTTGGAGATCTTGGTTTCACTTGTATGTTACTAATATTGTAGTTGAGTTTTGTAGACCTAGATGATCTTCATGGAGAGGGTGCTTTTTATGATGTCATGTGTAGCTTGTACCACTGTTCAATTGGAGTTGTTGGCAATGATGTGGATGCATAATTGGTATGGTTATCTTCATGTGATTGGGGATATGTTTTCTTGGTTTAGAGTGTTTGTTATTATGTCGTGGTTTACTCTTAATACCAGTTTATATTTTGGCATGGTACTTATTCTCTTGAGACCAAAATGTTTATATATGTTATGGAGCATGTGATCTAAGAGGATAAGGTTAGATCATGGATGTCATGTTTATGTTCTTGATTCATGATTGGAGCTTTGACATCGATTGTGTGTGGTTCTCTTTGTATTGGGTACATTGATCATTTTCTTTATTACTTCATGATGGTGCTATATTACAATTGGAGTTTGGAATGGATTGATTTGTTATAGGTACTCATGGATACTTGGAGACTTAGGTGATGGTTGCAGTTCTCTTGTAATTAGAGACACTTGCTTGAGACAATTAATCTTTGGAGGTTTCAGCAGGAAGACCGAGAGACTTTCACCTGGATATGAACATGATTTCATTATAGACTAATAGAGGAGATTGTTAATGGAGTGATTCATGATGGCTTGGTTATCCTAGAGGAGAATTCTCATTCCCCACTCTTGGTATACTCGTAATTTTATGATTTGAGAGCTATTTTCCCATTATATCTTTCAGATGTATTATGTTTCATTCTGTGATTTCTCATGGGAGTGATTTGATTTGTGGTGGTTGATTATGGATACTCATTTTAGGATTGTTTAGCATGATTTTATATGCTTTATGTTTCATAGATATGGATCTTGATCTATGGATATTTAGTTCTAGAAGATTCATTTTGAGGGATGTTATGGCATGATTATCTCCTTGCATATTTGAGTTTGTGATAGAATTCTTTGATGAGGATTGTTAGGAGACGGTTTATGGAATAATTTCTAGTTTTGGAGATGGTTACTATGAGTTTGATCTATTGAAATAATGGAAAGAATTAAGGTGTGATCATTGATGTCAAATAGTTCACTGGCTATCAACTGATTGCTATTGTCATTAGTGTCATGGATACAGGTTATTGGATGTATATGTCAAGAATATCGAGAAAATTGTAATGAAGAAATATTGCAGGCCTTCAGTGGTTGCTCTAGATTTTTCTCACATGTTTGTGTGGTTCAGATATATTGGTCATGGTTGTTGGAAGCTTCTATATCTATATTTTTGGTTGTTGATTCATTGTACAATGCGAGTTATGTTAACCAATTGTGAACTATGGTTTTTTGTGTTTATGGTTGAGGTTAGGAAGAAATGTTGTTGGTTTGAATTTATCTTTCTTAAAGTCTTATGACTTGCAATTCTAGAGTTGAGTTGTTTTGATTGTATTGAAGATAATTTTGGTATCTAGAAGGTTTGTTCTTAATTGTTCTATGTTTTTTACACTGGTTTGGCCGACCTTGTGTTAAAAACTACCTTCAAAGTTGATCAAGTGTATTGGATCTATTTGGGTCCTTATGAAGTGTGTGTTTGGATCACCCTCATTCTAATTCCACCCTAGGATGTTTGACACTAACCTGATTTGAGTTTGAATTTGGATGGTTGAATTTGGGTATGTTTCAAAGCTGAAGATGGTATAAATATAGGATAAGTTAGTGGTGAAATAAACTATAGAAAGAGGAAAGAGAGATAAGCAAAAATAATTAGAGGAGATAGATGTGAGATTGATTTGAATCAATGAGTGTGTGTGATGCAAGTGTGGAAAATCAGTGTGAAACCTAAATGCTAATTTTTTGGATGTAGTGAACTAAAGGCGTACTCTATCATTCATGCATGTCTACAAGTGGTTGAGAAAATTGTGGTGGATTTCTCTGTTGCATTGAGATTTTATTCTCTCTATAACATATATCTTCTATCTTATTTATATCTTTGTGGTAGTGAGCCCTCTGAGTTGTTAGCCCTATTGGACAATGTTTCCTGATTCAGATAGTGAGTCCTTGTCTTGGTAGTGAGCCTTGTTTCTTAGGTAGTGAGCCTCTTGTAATTTCTTTGATATTCTCTATAGTGTGAGTTAATCCTCACCATGGTTTTTCCCTTATTGGGTTTTCCACGTAAATCTGGTGTTATTGTGTTTGTGTGATGGTTTTAAATTTCTACACTAGTGTTTAATGTTTAATCATATAAGTAGTGTTAAGGATTTGTTTCGGTGAATGAATTAAAAGTTAAATCTATGAAAACTGATTCACCCCCCCTCTTAGTTGTCTTTTTGAACAATTGGTATTAGAACTTGGTTCCTTGGTGAAGATATTAACCACTTGAGGAAGATTCATGATGACTAGCAAGATGACTTATGATTATTTGAGGTTCGATGGAACTAATTATACTATGTGGAAAATATTGATGAAAGAATGTCTGGATTATTATAGATATGATGTGGAGAAAGCTTACAAGAATCCTTACACTCTTCCTACTAATTATCTAAGTACGGTTGATGAGATAAAAGCACATGAAGTGAACAAAAAGGAAAAGTACATTTTGAAGAATAGTTTGGTACATTCTGAGTTGATTAAGGTTGAGAATCTAAAGATTGCTAAGGAATTTTGGGATGCTTTGCAAAGGGTGCATGATGGTGATGAAAGATTTAAAGAGGAAAAATTATAAAATTTGGAGACATAGTTTGAGCTTCTACACATGTGTGAAGATGAAAATGTCAAAGCTTATGTACAAATTGGATGAGGTGATCGCCAGAATGTGAGGACTTGGTGCTTACAATGAGAAGGTGTGTTCTATTGAATAGAGTATAGATTATAAGACTTGCACTAAAGATCTATTGTTGGGATTTCTTACATCTTATGAGATGAGGAAGCCAAATATGAGGAATGGATGTAAATCACAAACTACTTTTAAAGCTACAAAAGATGAAGATCCAGATGAAGAAAATTTTGATGAAATAGAAGCTAAATTTGTGAGAAGGATGAGGAAAGACTCTAGTAAGTATGAAGGTAAGTTACCCTTTAAATTCTTTAGTTGTGGAAAAATAGGTCATTATGTTGCAAAGTGTCTAGAAAGAGCTAAGAGGAATAAACAAATATATGAGAAAGAAAAGAAAGGAAAGAAGATAAATAAATAATATTATATGAATGAAAGTGCTAGTATATCTGATGAATATTCTGATTATGAAGATCCCGATGACAAAGAATGCTTGTTCTTGGCTATAAAGGATGAACCTACTGCAAATTTTGATAAACAGGTGAAGGAAATCCCTCTGGAGAAGAAGAAAAATGAAGGTATTGTTATCTTTTCTCTACATGCTAAATAAGAAAAGAACTATTGGGTTGTTGATAGTGGTTGTTCACATCACATCACTGCTAATAAAAGTATTATTTTTAAACTTGAAAAATATGATGGAGGCTTAGTTATGTTTGGAGATAATATTGGTGCTAAAATTTGTGGGATAGGCTCAATAAGTTTTGATGGAAAAAATTTAATACTAATGATGTCTACTATATTAAGGGTTTAAGGCGTAATATTTTGAGTATTGGTCATATGTGTAGTAAAGGATATGATCTTGTGTTTAAGTATGAGAGATGTGAAATCCGAAAAGGATCTAAAACATTGATTGTTGTAGGAAATAAATCTAAATGAAATATCTATCAACTTATGGGTGCTGATGGATGATACTCTATGAACTAGATTAATGATAGTTGGTTATGGAATAGGAGAATATGACATTAATTTTGATAACTTGGCAAGGATTAATGCAATTCAGACCATGTGATATTTACCAAGAATTAAAAATTTATTAAAGCTATTTGTAAGAATTGTGAGTTTGGAAAGAAATCAAGAAGACATTATAGATCAAAAGAATAGTATGTTATTAGACTATTGGACTTAATTCATATAGATCTATGTGGTCCTACAAGAGTGAGAAGTCTACAAGGTGAAAGGTAATTTATGCTTTTGATTGATGATTATTCTAGATATACATGGGTTACATTTCTTAGAGAGAAATTAGATGCATTAGATAGATTCAAAACATTCAAAGCTATGGTTGAAAATGAAGTAAATTTGACGATAGAATGATTAAGATCTGACAAAGGTGGGGAATTCACCTCCCATGAGTTTAATATGTTTTTTGAAGTGCATGGAATAAGAACATAGTTATCTACTTTGAGAACTCCTCATCAAAATAGAGTTGTTGAAAGGAAAAATAGAACAGTTCAAGAGGCTGCTAGATCAATGATTACTGAGGTTGGTTTACCAAACATTTATTGGAGAGAAGCTATTCATACTACTATGTATGTATTCAATCAAGTTCAAGCAAGAGAAAACAACACAAAGACCCCCTATGAGCTATAGTTTGGAAGAATTCTTAATCTTAAGTTTTTCAAAGTATTCAAAAGCAAATGTAATATTATAAGACATGAAGAAACATTAGGTAATTTTGATACAAGAAGTGATGAAGGAATTTTT
Organism: Sequoiadendron giganteum; assembly: GCA_007115665.2. Taxonomy (NCBI): domain Eukaryota; kingdom Viridiplantae; phylum Streptophyta; class Pinopsida; order Cupressales; family Cupressaceae; genus Sequoiadendron; species Sequoiadendron giganteum. The sequence continues at coordinate 822,673,530 of CM021102.1, forward strand.
CTTAGATATTCTCCTAGAAGCAAAGTCTACAGATGTTTCACTAAAATATTGAGAAATATTGTAGAAAGTGCAAATGTCAAGGTTGATGAGACAAAGAAGAATTTAAATGACATTGATGGATATGTATCTAATGAACCTAACTATGTAAGAATTGAAGATATTGTTGAAGAATAGGAAAAGGATGAGAAAGAGAAGAAGAAGCCTAGGTGGTGTCACCTAAGACACCTAGATATGTGCAGAAGAATCATTTAGAAAGTCAAATTATTGGAGATAAGACTAAATGAGTATTAACTAGAAGCAGAGATGCTACTGAAGTAAATTTGTGTTCATTTTCTAAGATTGAACCAAAGACTATAAATGAAGCATGCAAAGATGAATATTGGATGGAATCCATGAAATAAGAACTTATGTAGATTCAGAAGAATCGAACTTGGGAATTGGTCCTAAGACTGATAGATAAAAACATTATTGGATCGAAGTGGGTATTCAGAAATAATTTGAATGAGAATGGAGAAATGGTTAGAAACAAAGAAAGGCTTGTGTGTAGAGGCTACTCACAAGAAGATGACATGGATTTTCAGGAAAAAAATTCTCCAGTAGCAAGAATTGAAGCTATAAGGATGTTCTTAGCATTTGTTGCTCATAAAGACTTCAAGGTCTATCAGATGGATGTCAAGTCACCATTTTTAAATGGTGAGCTAGAAGAAGAGATTTACATGGAATAATGAGAAGGATTTTAGTTGTCAAATCAATCAGATATGGTGTGTAGATTGAAGAAAGCCTTAAATGGATTAAAGAAAGCTCCTAGAGCTTGGTATGCAAGGTTATACAGGTATTTGATTCAACAATGTTTCAAAAAAGGTACAATAGATAGTAATTTGTATTTTAAGATTGAAAATGAAAAAATATTTATCGTAGTTGTATATGTTGATGACATTATCTTTGGAGGAAATGAAAATATCTACAAGATATTTGCAAAAAAGATGCAAAAATAATTTGAAATGTATATGTTTAGAGATATGAATTTCTTTCTTGGGTTACAGATTAATCAAACTGAGAAAGGAATTTTTATTTCATAGTCTAAATATGTGAAAGTTATGTTGAAGAAGTTTGGGATGGATGGTTCCAAACCGGTATGTAATCCTATGATGACTGGTTGCAAATTAGGTAAAGATGATGATTCACCTAAGGTTGATCAAAGCAAGTATAGATCTATGATTGGTGGAATATTGTATTTGACTACTACTAGACCAAATATTATGCATGATGTTTGTCTTGTGACTAAATTTCAAGAAGATCCTAAGGAAACACATGTTGTTGTTAAAAAAATATTCAGATATTTGAATGGCACTCCAGATTATGGATTATGGTATCCTAGAGATACTTATTTTACTCTAAGTGCCTATATAGATGCAGATTGGGTTGGATGTGTAGATGACATAAAGATTACAAGTGGTGGTATATTCTTTGTTGGTTGCAAATTGGTGGCATGGTTGAGTAAAAAGAAAGATTTAGTATCCTTGTCTACTAGTGAAGTTGAATATCTTGTTGCTACATCTAGTTGTACACAAGTTCTATGGAGGAAACAAAAATTGAAAGATATCATAGTGGTGTATGATGATCCTATTTCTATCTTCTATGATAATACAAGTGCAATTTAAATTTCAAAAAAATATGTGATGCACTCAACAATGAAACATATATCTATCAGGTATCATTTCTTGAGAGAGAAGGTCATAGAGAATGAAGTAAAGCTTGAGTATGTTTTGACGAAGGATCAGATTACTAATATATTTACGAAGGTTCTTCCTAAAGATAATTTTGATAATCTTTGGGAGAAGTTAGGTTTCATTTCCCCTCCTTTCTTGAACTAGATGCATATGGAGATGCATTAGTTTGATGGATCTATGGATCTATCTTTCTTTTGGACCGATGTTTTGGTGGCTACCTCTCAAGGGGAGTAGATAGTGTTAGGTGTTATCATTAAGAGTACTTTTTTTTTATGTCAAAGGGGAAATAAATGTAAAATATATTTTTCCTTTTCTATTGATGTAAAAGGGGGAGAGGATGTAAAAGGGGGAGAGGAAGCATGTGAAAAAGGAAAGGAAAAGGAAAAAAAGAGAGGAAGAATAAAAAAGACTATCTACGAAGGGGGAGAATCATAAAGTAACATAAAGAAAAATCTTGAGAAATGTATTCAAATATAGTATGGCATCTTTGATGGTTTTTTACATCATGTGTTTCCATCAATGACAAAAGGGGATATTGTTGCAAGAATGGAAATAATGAAGGTGTTATCATTGATGTCAACTGGTAAATTGGATATCAAATGATTCATGTTGTCATTAGTGTCATGGATACATGTTATTGGTTTTATATGTCAAGGATATTGAGAAAATTATAATGAAGTAAGATTGCAAGTGTTTAGTGGTTACTCTAAGATTCATTCCTATGTTTGTGTGGTTCAGATATGTTGGAAGCTATTATATCTAGATTTTTTGTTGTTAATTCATTGTATAATGTGAGTTATGTTCACCAGTTGTGAACTATTATTTCTTGTGTTTTTGGTTGAGGTTTGGGAGAAATGTTGTTGGTCTATATTTCTCTTTGTTAAAGTCTTATGACTTTCGGTTCTAGAGTTAATTTGTTTTGATTGTATTGAAGATAATTTTGGTATCTAGAAGGTTCGTGCTTAATTGTTTTATGTGTTTTACACTGGTTTGGCTGACCTTGTGTTAAACACTATATTTAGAGTTGATGAAGTGTGTTGTATCTATTTGGGTCTTTGTGAAGTGTGTGTTTGGGTTGCCCTCATTCTAATTCCACCCTGGGATGTTTGGCACCAACCTAATTTGAATTTGGATGGCCAACTTTAGGTATGTTTCAAAGTTGATGATGGTATAAATACATGATGAGTTAGTGGTGAAATAAAGTATAGAAAGAGGAAAGAGAGATAAGTGAAAATAATTAGAGGAGTTAGATGTGAGATTGATGTGAATCAATGAGTGTATGTGATCCAATTGTGGAAAATCAGTGTGAACCCTAAATGTTGAGTTTTCAGGTGCAGTGAACTGAAGGTGTACTCTATCATTCATGTATGTCTAAAATTGGTTGAGAAAATTGTGGTGGATTTATTTGTTGCATTGGGATTGTCTTCTCTCTGTAATGTATCTCTTCTATCTTGGTTGTATCTTTGTGGTAGTGATCCCTCTAGGCTGTTAGCCCTATTGGACAGTGAGTCCTGATTGAAACAGTGAGTCATTATCTTGGTAGTGAGCCTCCTATAATCAATTTTGATATTCTCTATAGTGTGAGCTAAACCTCGCTGTGGTTTTTCCCTTATTGGGTTTTCCACGTAAATCTGGTGTTAGTGTCTATGTGATGGTTTTCAATTTCTACACTAGTATTTAATGTTTAATAATTTAAGTAATGTTAAATATTTGTTTTAGTGAATGAATTAAAGTTTAAATATGTGACAACTGATTCATCCCCTCTCAATTGTCTTGTTCAACATGATCTTATTTATTAGAGGGGTTTACATCCATGTTGGCATTGTTACATTGACTCATATGTTGTACTTGATCTATGATATTGGGTGTTATGGATGTTGTTGAGTCTTTTCATTTGGGGTTGTTAGGAGATCATACTTGACACAAAAATACACTTTTGAGGTGATGGTAGAAGAATTATGGTTTCCAAGTTTCCTTCTTCATGGTTCCTTCCTAGATGTTCATGTTCATGTGTTTTGGGGAGGATGGTGGTGACATGTTGTGAGAGATTAGGGTAAGTCCACCAATCTGTGACACAATTTTGATGCCAAATTCGAAAAAATTGTAAAAAACCATCCAAATTGAGCATTTGGTGCATGCCAAATTTGGTGTGCACCAAATGCAAAAGTTAATTAAAAGCAAGAAACATGTTTCAAACATCATTTTCATTTAAACTAGTGTCTTGGCTTAGAGGATTTCAGCTGTACAACTCACGCTCAGAAAATCTCTTCCATTTTTTGCACTCTTAGCTTGCAATTCTTCATGAGGATGCCACCAACATATCAGAGAGGTCAAATATTGTGAAGAGGTATTTATTTTATTCTATTTATTTCGAATTTTATTATGAATGCAAATTGAAATAGGTTTTTATAATAAAAAAATATTCTAATTCTTAGAGAATGAATCTTCACCTCGAAACATTGAGAATTCACAATCACCCTTCACAAAGAGCCTCCTATACAAGAACAACCTTAAATCCCTCCATAAATTCATAGGAATCCTCAAGGAACACAAGAAAATATTCTAAATAAAATTGAAAATAATAAAAGAGACATTGAATAATTAACTGGAAGATTAACTGAGCATGTCAAAACCTACCCTTATAGGAGAGGGATTGTCGAATCATTGAAGTCAATTATATCTCATGTAGGAGAAATGAACGAGAAAATATTATTTTTTTCAAATAAGAGGCATGAGAAGAGACAATTTTATGCTAGAGGTTTTTCATATGCAGATGTGAAAAAACAAGAAATTAGAAAAGATGACTTGTGTGCCCTATTTATAGACCCAAGAACCAACACACCTTTGTCTCATGCATGTAGAAGGTTCCCCATCCATTGGTTCCACCATGAGTTAATTAAAAATAAATTTTGGGAGTGGTGGTGGATTGTATTTGACCAACCTCCATGCATAACCATGAGGTACCACAATAATTTTTGAGGAGAATCTATTGTAATTTTTTTCCTCAATAAGATGCCAAATTATTTTGACAACTTAGACTTTTAGGGTAGAGGTGGGGGCTCCACACATGATAGACCTGTTGCATGATTTAATCCATAGTTGGAACTAAGACCCTTTACCAAACCCATGGTGGAGCATGTCGTTGATACTTTCATTGTTAAAGATAGTGTATAGGTGGACACACTGGAGTTGATTAGGTCACTCACCCAGACCATTTTATAGTGTATGATGCATCCAGTAGAGCTTGATGTGGAGAAGATGTGTAGGCCTCGAGCTCCACCCCACCATTGTGGTGCTTGTGGTGTTATTTTCATGTATGATTATTAGAGTGCTTGGGATGTAACTACAAAGCCTACATCAGTTGCAAAGGAGATGGCTTTCACAGATGATTTGTTGAATAATACATTTGACATTGACACTCAAGTAAAATTCAACAAGTTCATTTAATGTTGTTTATTAAATTATATTTTGAAATTTCAGAATAAATAAATTAGTAGAATTTTGATATGATGAAATTTCAGGGTTGGAGTGTTCATGAGACATGCTCCATTCCTACAAACCCTTATTTTTTCTCGATGTTGAGTCCATAGGTATGCAACTAGTATTAAAGATATTATTATTGCATTTGAATAGTTGAATGTTTGTCTCATAACATGCTTTGGATGTCAAATAGTTTCCTAGTGGACCTTCGACCTCCACACCTCACCATTCATTTCCTCAAACAACTTAGACTCAAGAAACCTTTATTCATTAATGGTGTTGTAAAACAATGTTATCTAGTTTTCATAATTTTGCATATACAAATCTAAAAAATTGATGAGAAACACAAACATTGGTTGGTCTTGTGAGATCCTAATTATATTTACCATTCAATTTCCATCTAATTCTTCCATTCCTTTCAACACACATATTTTAACCATTTTATATCACATATCCCAATCTTTAACACCTTATATATTATACCACCTTCCTCCATATTTCATCTTATACACATATCGTTACAATAAACCTTTCCTTCTCATTATTGACCAAATCTCTAATACATTATTACTACACAACTCAAGTTCCCACTTCATGTCTTATATTCAAACCTTAGACATCACCTAATTCACTTTATGGTCTAATATTCCCTCTTAATTACATCTCATTAACTTTTAGTATAGTTCACTAGAAAAATATTTTATTATCCCATCCTAGCTCATCCAATTAATCTCTACTATTCCATTCTATGTTTCATCATCCCCTCTTGATAGTGTCACATTATCTTCTCCTAATTCTCTTTTTGTTCCTTTATTCCTTCCTAATCCCATCCCATTAACATTTAATAGTTCACCTTATTTTCCATGATCCCCTCCTAGCCCATCCCACTAATATCTTCTAGTCCATCTTATGTGTCATTATTCCTTTATACTGCCATATTATTGTACCCATTATTATTTCACCCTAGATGTTCCATGATCCCCTATGTTATACCCTATGTTCCTTTATCCATTCTATGTTATACCATCTTTATCCACATTTCATCCTAGATAACTCTTCTCTATTATTACTACATGCAGGTTAAGTTCACACTTCATATACTATAGCCAAACCCTATACACCTCCTAATTCAACCTATGTAGCATTATTCCCTACTAATTTCATCCCATTAACCTCTAATTTTCCACCATGTATTTTGTTATCCCATCCTAGCTCATCCCATCAATATATACTAGTCCATCCTATGTTCCATTAACCCCTTTTATTCCCATCCTATTACCCTCTCTTATTTCACCTTATGTTCCATTATCCCCTATTGGTATTGTCCCACTATCATTCCCTAGTTCACCATATGTTCCTTTATTCCCTCCTAATCCCATCCCATTAACCTCTAATAGTTCATGCTATATTTTGTTATCCCATCCTAGCCCATCCCATGTTCCATTATCACATTCAACTCCCATCTCATTGTACCCTCTATTATTTCACCATATGTTCCATTATACCATGTTAGTCTTGTCCCTTTATCCCTTCTATGCTATAGCACCTCCATCCAAATTTTATCATATACACCGTTAGAAGAAATCTTTCCTTCCACTCATTATTGACCAAATTTTTCTTCTCCATTACTATCTCACACCTCAAAAACCAACTTAATGTGCTATAGTAAAACCATAGACATGTCCTAATTCATCGTATGTTCCATTATCTCTTTGAAAGCTGCTAGTAACATAGTAATCCTCACTTCATTCATGTGAACTTCATTGTGGAATTATCACTATGTTTACAACATACTCTCATTAACATTAGTTCATCAGAATATGCAATATGAATATCAATGAGCACTGAACTTTGGCATTTGAAAGAGTTTGGACTCTCCTAGTGGACTTAGTACTTTCACCATTTTGTGATCTATAAGAACTATACTATAGTCTCAACTGAGGCCAACCATTTACTCTTTCATTTATGACAGTTATAAAGGGACTACTTGAATTTCTTTATGTTGCTGTTAGATATGGTGTTTCATTTGTAGTTGTTGACATCAGATAGCCCTGGTAATGTTGGTGGCATGATGGACCATGGATTTGTTACAACAATAACTAGTTTTGATCCATTGAGAGAGGTATGCAACAGATTAGTCGATTTGATATTATATTTTCTCTTTTATTGTCTATTATAGAAAATTTTCATGATAATTTTATGTAGTTTAATTTCTATCTTGATGGTTGCTATAGGTGGTTGTCATTCTATATCATGGACATGGTAATTTTGTAAATGTGTGTGATGACTATATGTATGTGGAAAGTGATTATATTTTGTTATATGTCATTCCACAATTCAATTTCTATGTATTAACATCTTTAATTTTTATTGTATCAGTTGAAGGTCCACAATGAAGAGAGGAGGACTAGTGAGCGTGTTCAAATGTAGCATGGGATATTTTTCCTTCCCCTAGAGAGAAATGACTGTGTATTAGGGTCTTTTGTTGTATTTCTATGTGTCATTTTGGAACATATGTTTTGTACTATCGATATATATGTTACACTTTATATCCATATGGCTCTTTTGTACTAAGAATGTATGGCTTTTTTGGATATATTGTATATAATTTTATCAATATATATCATTGTATAGGCTTACGGTTTTATGATTAAAGAAAATATTATTTTACTACTTCCATTCTTGAATGATTTTATCATGTGTATTGTATAAATTGTATGCTTGAATGTTGTAGCCATGAATTTTGTTTACATATAATGCTTAATTAATTATTGTTGATTTATCAATAAGCTCCATCTAATGTGTATTGTGTAAATAAGCTCCATTCTTGGTGGTTTGTATCCTTTACAATGCTTCAATTACTTGTGCTTCACTTATTCGCATGTATGCTTCACTTATTCATGTGTATACTTTACTCATATTACATGTATTCACGAGTATGCTTCATGCACGTATTCATCATGATTCATGTGTATACTTCATATATTTGTGTATATGCTCCATGATTCTTTAGTTCTATTCTTGTCTAGTGGCAAGGACTTTAACACCAAAAGGTTTCAAATGAACTATAAGAGCTCCTTCCCATAAATAAATATCATAGAAAAATGTATTGCTTTTGATTCATGGTTGAGGCTAGCATCCAACAACTAATGGTTCTGATTTTAAAGCTTAGCAATCATTTCATTTTTATCTATAGAATAAGTGGATTTTTCAATCCTCATGGGCATATATATACCTCTATGAAATTGTATGAATGTGCATCAAAACACATGATAGTTGATCCGACCAACAAAATTTATTTGCATGTACTAATATCACAACACTTGACATCTTATTAAATGAAATCAATGCACAAGTTATTTTTAATGATATTCTGAAGATATTAGATGTGTATGAACAAAAATATAAGATTTATTTCTAGAAGGATCATGCATGTGCAGGTATCACATTTCTCCCATATTCATGATTTAAATAAGTTAAAAAACCTCCTTCCATTTTCTATGCGTGAAATAATATGAAAAATAATTAAGAAACATGGTCCTATAACTATTCCCACATCATGTTTTATAACTCTAGAGCATGAAAAACCATACATCATGGATATTGAATATCTAAATCCAATGTTTCACTAGTAGGTTGAGTTTTGCATCTCAGCAAGGGTGCACTATTCAGTGACAACTCCAGTTCAGACTCTTAAGAGATTCAACCGGTTGAACATAACTCAAAGCGATTCAAGATGTTTGGTTGTGAAACTATACCATTCCTAGCATAAAATTACCCTCTCAAATATGTCAGAATAGTTTGTTTGGTCACACAAGTTGCACCACTTTGCAACTTTGCACTACTTGCATTTGAAAACTTTTTCCCCAAGTGAAAAGTCATCACCATGGGAAAACACCTCTGAGATAGTAGAAATTGAGAGAGGTTATTGTAGAGGGGCCCAACAGAATCCCATAGGCTTAGACAAGAAGTTTCTAAGCATCACGGTATCCGAGTAACAGCATGCTGAAGTTTGTAGCCATTTTGCACTTTGTAGCTAGTAGTGATTCAACATGTTTGGGTGCAAAAGAGGACCATTCCTAGTTTAAAAATACCCACCTAAATACATTAGAATAGTCCATCTGGTCACACAAGTTATGGAACGAAAGTTGTACCACTTTGCAACTTTCAACTACTTGCATTTGATAACTTTTTCCCTAAGAGAAAAGTCGACACCATGGGAAAATGTCTCTGAGATAGAAAATAAATAGAAGTTATTATAGAGGGGCCCGACATGATCCCATCAACTCAAACAAGAAATTTCTAAGCATCATGGTATTCGAGTAACAACATGCTAATATTTGCAGTCATTTTGCACTTTGGACTCTTAAGGGATTCTATTGGTTGAATGCAGCTTGCATCGATTCGACATGTTTGGGTGCAAAAGAGTACCATGTCTAGCATAAATGTATCCACCTAGATTCATTGGAACAATTCGTTTGGTCACACAAGTTGCAGAATGAAAGTTGCACCACTTTGCAACTTTCAACTACTTACATTTGATAATTTTTTCCCTAAGTAAAAATTCAACACCATGGGAAAAGGCCTTGTTGTGGATTTTTACACACACGCCTCACTAAAAGTAGGAAACCTCTTTTGGCCTGCTCATTTGGCTTGTTTCTATGGATTTCCCCCTCTTTTGTACTTATACTTGAAAATCTTGGGGTTTTGGTCTTTGGTGCTTGCCTTGGTTGTGGGTGCCTTTGTGTTGAGTTCCTAGTGCTTTTGGAGTCTCGTGGTTGTCCTCTCTAGGGTGGTCTTATTTTTCCTTCTATTTCTTCCATTGGTGTTTTTGTTTGGGTCCTAAAGTTTGGTTTCCTCCCTTATTTTTTTCCCTTGTTTTCCTTGTTCCTTCTGTTCTGCTGGAGGCGGAACTGGGATGGAATTGAACTTTGAACTTTCACAAAGTTCGTTGTTTAGTTCTCATTCCCGTTTCGGCTTTGTGCCCCACTTTTTCCTTTGTTTCACTGGAACCAGAACCGGGATGAAATTGAAATTTGAACTTTCACAAAGTTTTATGTTTAGTTCTCATTCCCGTTCTGGCTCCATGCCCCTCTTTTTCTTTTGTTCCACTAGAACCAGAATCAAGATGGAACTTGACTTTGAACTTTGGCAAAGTTCACGATTCGGTTCTCGTTCCCATTCCAGCTCTGCCTCTACCTCTTGCATTCTTGTTTTTCCCATTATTTTGTTTTTCTTCGACCTTCAGGTTGGTTTTCTTCCCTTGGGTTATTTTTGGTTTGCTTTTCCTTTCTTTTGTCGGAACCGAAACTAGGATGGAACTTAACTTTGAACTTTGGCAAAGTTCATGGTTCGGTTTCTGTTCCCATTTCAGCTCTGTCCCTTCCTATTTTCCTTCCATTCTCGTTTTTCTTTTGAATCTACCTTCGCTGGGATTGGTTATGTTTTCACCCCCGCCTATTTTCTATCCATTCTTGTTTTGGTTCCACCTCCGCCTCAACCAGGGTTGGTTTTGTTTCTGCCCCCACCTATTTTTTATCTATTCCTATTTTGGTTCTGCCTCCACCTCTGCTGGGGTTGGTTCCATTTTCGCCCCCACCTATTTTTTGTTTGTTCCTATTTTGGTTCTACCTCCACCTTCATCGGGTTTTGTTTTTTTTCCACCCCCACCTATTTTCTATTTGTTCCTGTTTTGGTTCCGCCTCCTCCGGTCTTTGGTTTCTCTTTCGCCTAGGTTTGTGCGTGATTTTCTTGCCCTAGGAACTCTGTGATTCGGCTTGAATTTTATTGATGTATTGAGCATTAATGGTGGCTCATTTGAATGCAGGTTGGATTGAGTTGAAGGTTGCTATTGATTATTTCTACTCTTCCTTCACATGTATTGGACCATTCTTTATTGGATTCTCTAGGCCAACATGGATGAAATTGGTGCATTAAATAAACATTTCATATTATTTTTAATTTCTCTTGGCCGACTTGTTGTGTGGTAGTTTATTGGTGTAAAACCTAATTGGGTCGACATATCTTGGGGGTTTTCTATAAATTGGGAATTCTGCCTCATTTTTAATCATTAGAAGAAGTTAGAATAGAGGTTAGAAGTTGGACAAATTTTACATTAGAGCTAATTGTAGGAGCAGAAGTTAGAGTTAGAGTTTAGTTTATCTTTTCAAGAAAATGTTGTAACAAAATAATGGAATTGTTGCTACTTTGGATGATTTAATACAAGTAAAGAAATTATGATTTGGTTCCATTCTTGTGTTGAATTTTATCTGGCATGGTTCTTGATATTATATCTTTAAAATTGCTTAAGTTTATTTAATGTTAGCTGGTTTGGGATGCTTAGTGTTTTATGCTTCAAGTGTTTGCAGTTAGTTGATTGTTAGTTTCTTTGCAAAGTTAGCCTGGAATTAAAATTATGCTTAGTTTGATTGTGAATGTTTGTTCATTTCAGTTGCAATAAGGTTGTTTTGTATGAATGTTCATAGTTTGAAAATATTTAATACCTTAGAAGATTGCACTATTTTTGCAAGATTGTAGATTTATTTGGGTTAAACAAAAATTAGTTTATGAGGGATTGGTCCATTTCGAGCATTTTATCTTTTGCATGATTAATCGTAGGGTTAGAATTAGTCTTAGAATTATCTCTAAAACCTTATCTCTTTTTCTGTTTATTTTGAATCTGGGTTAGTTGTAGGATTGAAAGTATCAATATATTGCTAGATCTGATAAATTTGAGTCCAGTATTTTCTTGTAGTAAGGTCCCTTTGTGATTACCATCATTTTCACATTATCTCTGAGTTGTTTTATATGCATTGTGAAGACCTCACACCCGAGAGACCTTGGGGTTATCTCTTTTTTCATAGAGATCAACCTTTTAAGAGAGATAGGATAACTTTTATTCTATTTGAGTTGTTGTTGTGCAAAAAACACCATCAACATATTGGCACTAGAAGGATGCCCTGAATAAGCAAGCTGGATCGATTTTTGTCTACCATTTCTCCTGAGAGGTTCAGAAGAAGAACCAAATCTACTCCAGGAGAGGAAGAATTTCAAGAGGTGCAAGCCCCTACTAGGTCAAGAAGGGCCAGAACGAGGGGAGAATCATCATCAACCCATCCAGTCCCATCATCCTCATCATCTTCATCCTCTTCATTCTCATCCTCATTTGATTATGAAGCTATTCCCATTCAACAACCTCAACCAGCCATAAATCAGCCACTATCACCTCCACCTCCAGCAATGGATTTTTTGGCCAATAACCCATGTCCCTTGATCTTCAATAATTACAATGTCATGCCCAAGAACCCTAAGAAATTTTTCTCAAATTTCCATACTAATGATCCCAATAGAACTACAAAGGAGCATATTAGGATTTTCTAGACTTGTCTGAGAGATAGAGGCATCAATCATGAGGATGTTGCATGCAATATTTTCCCTTATTCCCTAAGGGAAGAGGCCTTTTATTGGTATAATAACTTACCTGCTACTTCTATCCATAATTGGACAGAACTGGAGACTGCATTTATGCAAAAGTTTAAAATTCGCATTAGTGCTAATGAGATTTACATGCAATTTACCTGGGTTAAGAGGGAAATTAATGAGCCTATGGGGTCTTTCAACAATAGGTTTCACCGGACATACACTAGACTTCAAGTACCTTATACTATAGATGATGCCATTGCCCTAGAAGTCTACTTTGAATCCCTTGACAAGCTTACGTCCACCTTCCTTAAATGGAGGACTAATCCCCCAACTACTTTGCTCATTGATTACATAGAGGTTTTTAAGGTTAGCATAGATTTGAGGTAACATCTATCAGGACCTCTACCATCCTTAGGACCTGCTACTCACGTTGGACAATTCCAAGCTCTTAACCAGGCTTTGACTAATCATGCTCCCATTATGAATCTAGTACCCTCATTGCCTTTGGTCCCACATCTAAGTCCTCCAGTAAATCAAGCTTAGCCAATGACTATCCTCAGTAAAGAGCCAACCAACCCCTTCAAATGCAATAGCAGGCTGGTTTTCCCACATATTTGCAGAATTCAAAAGTTTTAAATCAGATTGTTGGTTTTGGACGAGTCCCAGGATACCCCCACAATAATGTGAATTCAACATCATGTAATAGTCTAGATAAGGAATGGCTGGATGAGCTAATTGAGCAAGTGAAGAAGATAAACATGGAGGTAACCTACTTGAGGAACTATAATAGCCAACTCCAAGCTAATCAGAAGAGCATGCAATCAAATTATAACAAAGGGAAACACTATGACATAAATCAGAACTTTGAAAGAGGACAAGGTTCTGGCCAGAAATTTGATAGAAGTCAACAAGGTGGACAAGGATTTGAAAGAAGACAACCACCTAGGAAGAATAGGTCATGGAACACTAGGCCTAACAATGGAGGATTCCCCACTCCACTAGATCAACCTTCCAATCTAGAGAAAACTCTAGGTGGTGTGTACTTAGTAAAGCCTGCTTTGTCTGGATGGTGTAGGCTTCATAAGACAAGTCAACATTCTGAGCTTGACTTCCCTGAATTTCAAACTACTACTTCCATCTTTCAATATGAAGTTGAAAATATTTCCAATAGCCAGGAAATTGTGCCCTCAAATCCTTATGATTCTCTAGTATTGGTGCTTAACCATGCTCCATTCCTAAAAGGTGAAGAAAATGAACCAGAAGAAGAGTCCAGTGATCAAGACAGAGAAACATAATAGGTGTTGAATGAAGATGAAATTTCTTAGTTTTTTAATGAAGAGACTGAGAATGACAATGGCACATTGGATGAAGAAGAGGATGATGTTGGAGAAGTACATATGTTTTAGCAACTTGTTAGAAATTATGATCTGAGGAGCAAGCCCCATAGGAATCCACAAGCTGGAGGACCGTTTACTACATCTACGCCTCCACACAATTTCACCACTCCACCAGATCCACATGCCAATAACAATCCATCTTACCCTTAGGTTCCAACACAATACCTCACAAACGAAGGACAATCTAGTATGTCAAAAGGAAGCAATGATGATGCAACAAAGGACAAACAGATTAGTGGTTGCAAGGAGGCTCATGCTGATATGAACATGTAGCAATTGGGCGAATATGTGACTGAAGAATTCAAGAAAGTAAAGGTAAGTCTTTCTGATTTTGAATTATTAAGAGTTTCTTCTATTAGGAATGCTTTCTTGGGGTCTTTCAGTTCAAATGCAGCACCACAAGGAGTAACTGACAATGAGGTAATTGCTAGATCCTTTAGTGCACATACACCCCAAGGCCAAGCCCAACCTACGGATAGAGGGAAAGATAAAGATAAGAATCAGGTTGCACAAGCTGACACACAATTGAATTTATTCCAAGGAAAAATGGAAACCCCTCCTTTTCTGATTTCTATTCGTATATTTGGTAAAAATCTGCACAACTGATCAATTCTCTTAAGGTAAAACCTACTTTGCTACTCACAGACTCCAATTCCAGTGCACTAACAATGTAGTTGAGTATGAAGCTCTAGTTCATGGGCTATTAATGGCATTAAGAAAAAAGGTTAAAATTCTACAAGTCTTTGGAACAGATACAAAGGCACATTAACACAACCCCAACTATTGAGTTAAACATATAGAGCATTCAAGATAGCCTAAAAGGGAAGGACCCAAAACCTCCCGAAGAGCCTCTGGGTGGCAGCAAGGACAAAGGTATCTCAAGAAAAGTAGGAGCTAATGACTGTTGGAAATTAAGGTTTGATGGATCCAGATCCAAGAAAGGTGCTAGAGCGGGGCTTGAGTTGATCAGTCCTAAAGGTAAAACCTACTTTGCTTCTCATAGACTCAAATTCTAGTGCACTAACAATGTAGCTGAGTATGAAGCTCTAGTTCATGGGCTATTAATGGCACTAAGAAAAAGGGTTAAAATTCTGCAATTTTTTGTAAAGGATCCTTTTGCTTTTGAATTATTAAGAGTTCCTGCTATTAGGAATGCTTTCTTGGGGTCTTTCAGTTCAAATGCAACACCACAAGGAGTAAATGCCAATGATGTACTTGCTAGATCCTTTAGTGCATAGACACCCCAAGGCTAGGCCCCACCTATGGATAGAGGGAAAGATAAATATAAGAATCAGGTTGCACAAGCTAACACATAGTTGAATTTATTCCAAGGAAAAATGCAAACCCCTCCTTTTCTAATTTCTATTCGTATATTTGGTAAAAAACCACAAAATTTCCTATTGGATTCAAGGGCATCCATGAATGTTATGCCATTTTTTCTCTGTAGGGCTCTTGGTATTACCCTTGCATCTTCTTAGAAGAAGGTCACCCAATTGGACAAAAAGAAGGTGAATATAGTAGGAAATTGAACATGATTCCCATGCAAGTTGACTCAGATCCTAGAGTGCAACAAGTACTTAATATTCAGGTAGTTGACATTCCTGAAACTTATGGTCTAATCTTGGGTAGAGATTTCACCAAGGCACTAAATGGATACACATCCACAGATCATTCTCACATGTGGCTCCCCTGGAAAGGAGTCCCAAATTAGATCAGAATTGAGAGAGAACCTAGAATGAAGTATGTTATTACTGAATATCAAGATACTTCAAATGAGATATTGGTATCAAAAGTCAGTATG
Source organism: Sequoiadendron giganteum (assembly GCA_007115665.2). Lineage (NCBI taxonomy): Eukaryota > Viridiplantae > Streptophyta > Pinopsida > Cupressales > Cupressaceae > Sequoiadendron > Sequoiadendron giganteum. The sequence goes on from CM021102.1 coordinate 822,689,360, forward strand.
GGGAACTATGTCCTAGCCTCCCCTGCTTCAGACACAGAGGAAATCTTGGTGCTGCAAAGCTCTTTTGGTGAATCTACATCAAAAGCCAACAGCTCCGAAGTGCAACTTGAATAAATTGAGGAACTTGATGATCAGGAAAATAGATAATTCAATTTGTTGGATAACTTCCAGGAGTTTATCCAAAAATGTGTAGAAGATCAGATACAGCTGGGTATAAATATGAACTTTGAAGAATTGCTTCTTTCCAATTGGTGCAAAGTTCATAATGCTCCTCATTCTGAACTAGAATGTTGCTTGTGTCAAACTATAGTGGAATAGATACAAAGGTACATTAACACAACCCCAACTATTGAGTTAAACATACAGATCATTGAAAATATCCTAAAATGGAAGGACCAAAACCTCCTGAAGAGCCTCTCGGTGGCAGTAAGGACAAAGGTATCTCAAGAAAAGCATGAGCTAATGACTATTGGACATTAAGTTTTGATGGATCCAGATCCAAGAAAGGTGCTAGAGCGGGGCTTGAGCTAATCATTCCTAAAGGTAAAACCTACTTTTCTACTCACAGACTCCAATTCTAGTGCACTAACAATGTAGCTGAGTATGAAGCTCTAGTTCATGGGCTATTAATGGCATTAAGAAAAAAGGTTAAAATTTTGCAAGTGTTTGGAGATTCTCATCTAGTGGTCAGGCAAGTAAGAAAACAATACTCATGTCATGACAGAAGGATGACCAATTACAGACACAAAATATGGGATCTTATTGAAGTATTTGATGCCTTCAACATTCAGCTGATACCTCAAAGTAAGAATTAGACTATTGATTCTCTGGCACAAGCAACAAGTACATTGCAGCCATTATCACTTTTAGGCTTAAAGAAATTCAATATGGAACTTGTTCCAGTACCCTCTATTCCTGACAATGTCACCAATTTTCAAGTATTTGAAGATGATAAGCATATTCTTGGTTTTATCACTAGCTGTGATGTGTTTGCTTCTCAATTAATTGATGAGGTTGAACCTCAAGAGGCTGAAATGGACCTAGAAGGGGTCCTCAATCTGAAAAACTAATACCATACCAAGAGGCATGGTGCAATTGGAAAGGATATTTGATTTGGATAGGATAAGAGATCAGGAGCAAAAAATGAAAAGGGAGTCTCTTAATGGCCAATGTGAAACATACAACATGGGGACCCAAAGTGATGTGAATAATATTTTTATTGGTAAGGTGTGCACTCCAAAGGAGAGGAAAGGAACTATTAATGCTTTACACACATATCATGATGTGGTAGCCTAGAGTTATGATGACTTGAAGACATATGAAACTTTGATTATTACACATACTATTCCCTTGAAGTCAAATGTCAAACCATTCAAACAAAGACAAAGACCAATTAATGCTCTACTGGAGCCCATTATTCAGAAGGAAGGGTAGAAGCTACTCTCAACATGAATCATATTTCCAGTAAGACATTCAACTTGGGTAGAAAATTTGGTTCCTGTCAAAAAAAGAATGGAGAAATCAGACTGTGTGTGGTCTTTAGAAATCTTAACACAGCATCAAAAAAGGATAACTATCCAGTTTATTCACTGGATGAGGTGCTTCAGATTTTCAATGGATCCCAGATGATGTCTTTCCTGGATGGGTATTTTGGATACAACCAAGTCATGGTACAGTATAAGGATATGCACAAAACTGCCTTCACTACGAAATGGGGAACCTTTTCTTATCGAAGAATGCCCTTTGGATTAATCAATGCTAGAGCTACAGTCCAAAGAGCTATGGATATTTCCTTCAAGGACATCATTGGTAAGTGCATCATTATTTACATGGATGATCTGACAATCTTTTCCAAGAAGATAAGTGATCATATTGTAGATTTATGCAAAGTATTCTAGAAATGTAGGGAGTTTGGCATTTCACTTAATCCAAAGAAGTGCATCTTTGGAGTCACTGAGGGAAAGCTGTTAGGAAATGTTATTTCAGAACAAGGTATTGCCATTGATCCTGAATGAGTGGGGGCTATATTGAAGATTCAACCCCCTGCAAGTGAGAAATAAATGAAGTCATTCTTTGGCAAGATTAACTTTGTCAGAAAATTTATCACTAGATTTGCAGAGATAGTCAAGCCATTGAATGTCATGCTGAAACAAGAAGTAAAGGTTGAAAGGAATACAAAGGCTAAGGAAGAATTTGCAGAAATCAAGAGAGCTATTGCTGAGGCCCCTATTTTGGTAAGTCCTAATTATGCTAAGCCATTCTACATCTATTCATTTTCTTTTGATCACTCTAGTGTGAGCTTGTTGATACAAAAGTCTGACCAAGGGAATGAACATCCCATAGAATTCATGAGTGCACCTTTGAAAGATGCAGAATTGAGATATCACAATGTAGAAAAGGAGGCCTATGCTTTGGTCAAAACTATGAAGAAGTTCAAACACTATATATTGAGAAACAAGGTCTTTTCTATAGTCCTTGATCCTGCAGTCAAGCTGTTATTCATGCAGAATGAGTTGGGTGAACGCAGAGCCAAGTGGGTGACTATGTTACAAGAGTATGATATTGAAATTCAACCCATGAAGTTGGTAAGAGGGCAGGGACTAACCAAGACAGTAGTAGAAATGGGTCTTGGCCTTGTTACCCAATATTATAATCTTGAGGATGTTTCTCCAAGGGGTTGGTATGATGATATTATCCACTATCTTTTGAACCAGCAGTGTCCTAGACACCTCAATACAGTACAACAAAGAGCTTTACATTTGAAGAGTGGAAGTTTTATGATAAAGGGAGCTATCCTATATAAGAGAAATTATGAAGGTGTCTACCTAAGATGCCTAGGGAAGGAAGAAGCATAGAGAGTAATGACTGAATTTCATGATAAATATGGCACAAGCCATGGTTTAGCACCTTCCACTACAAATCAGATTTTGAGGGTAGGCTACTATTGGCCTACCTTGTTCAAGGACACACACAACCACGTGAGAAATTTCCATGTGTGTCAAAATGCAACAAGTAGGGAGACGTGTGCACCTCTTCCACTTCAGCCTGTCATAGAGGTAAAATCATTTGCACTATGGCTGTTAGAACCTAAAATTTTCAATTAAAATCCTAAGATTTTCCCACAATTTTCCATAAAAATCCTTAGAACCCTAAGGTTTTTACTGCCATTTAAACCCATTCATTTGCTACCTTTTCCATTAAAAAATATTTTTTCCATTCATATACACCTTATACTGTTGCCTTAATATTCACTCTTTCTATCATACCGCTCTACCGCAGCCTCTTACAATGGAGACCATGGTATGGCGGTAACGGTCAAACACAGTCAAGGCAAGTGTTACCACTACACCACATGCAGTTAGCACTATCACCATGGTATGGAGGTAGTGGTGAGTGGTAGTCAATATAGTCCTTACCGTTGCACTGCGGTCAGTTAGAACACACACTATGGTGGTGTAGTAGTCAAAGGTAAGCAGCGAAGTGGAAGGCAAAGAACAATCACTGCCACACTGCATGTAGTCAATTCATTGACCACAGTGGCAGTGAGGTAATAGTTAGCAGATAGTGGAGGTGGTGATAGAGGGGTCACCGTAGTACCACTGGTAGTCAAGCCAGAGACCACGGTGCCCGCAGTAGTAGTTGACAGATGGTTACTGTGATACTGCAATCGACTGGGTTGGAGACCGCAGTGATCATAGTGAGTGGAGGCAACAATGAAGTGGTGGTCATGGTGAGTCATTGCGGTACCACGCGCGGTTCAGATAGATACCGCGGTAGCGCAAGTGACAGAGAAGGCATGGAAGAGTCAAAGACCACCATACCACTAGTAATTAAAATGTTGATCGCGGTGAAGCGATAAGCGAAAGAAAGCCACGGGGAAATAAAAGTAAAGGAGCGACAATGTATAAAATGAAAAGAAAT